>JAVLUX010000021.1:32414940-32722440 GCA_032164185.1 Moxostoma hubbsi
TATGACCTACTATGCTAAATAACAAACTTACGTTTGCCAGCAATTTAGCAAGAACATATACTGCGTAAATTTTTTGTAATAATACATAGGTATTGTATTAATTTAGTTGGGTCATCAAGAAAAATTAAAACTAGGCAAGCCAACTAGGGAAAACAAAGCAAGCAAAATTAGAACTAGTGCAAAACATTTTTCTGTAGTTACTGTGTAAATATACAATTTTTCCGTGTTGCTACTGTGTAAGTCCAACTTGTTACCACCTTTTTCCATGTAGATATAGGGCAAGTGCAACATTTGCGGGCTGTAAATTGAAGTGGTGCTTGTTACCCCTAGTTACAGGAAACACACGTATCTTGTAATAACAGAGTATATAACCCATATTTAAAAAATACCTACAAGTACATACTATGTAGTTTACACTATTTATACAAAATGGTACACTGTAAATTCGGTGTGCTTACACTGTAAATTGCTGTAATGTAAAGTGTTACCAAAATTTCATACAAAGGTGTACATTACCAACACATTCTCACACCCAACTCGTCACATATTGACGCTTTTGACAGGACCCCTTGGTGTCACATTTTAACGCCCTGGGTATACCTTTGGCGTCATTTTTCAACGCGTTGGGTAGTCTTAACCAAAACGGCATTCAAAGGTGAGTTTAACAACACTCCACGGCGTGTGCAAGTAAGCAGTTTAAGCGTTTTCTTAGGTACTGGTAACTAGAGCATGCTGGATAACGTATTTTTATCGGAGGTTTGTTGATGTTAATAAATATATATAATATGCTACGATTGTGTTCAATTAATCAAAGTTTTTTATATTTTTATTTTTAAAATGTTGTTCAATTAATCAAAGTTTTTTATATTTTTATTTTTAAAATGTTGTTCAATTAATCAAAGTTTTTTATATTTTTATTTTTAAAATCCTCTATAGAAATCTATCGGACTACCCAACGCGTTGAAAAATGACGCCAAAGGTATACCCAGGGCGTTAGAATGTGACGCCAAGGGGTCCTGTCAAAAGCGTCAATATGTGACGAGTTGGGTGTGAGAATGTGTTGACATTACAGTCTTCAATGACAAAATACAACTGGCTCTAACAATGACAGAAAGAGATGTGGAAGGCCAGAAGTACAACTGGTTCCGTTACACTTGTGCGAAAGTGCAGATGAGAAGACTTTAGCTGATTGCAAGATTTTCATTAAATCTGCATCTGCAATCCTAAATAGGCTATCACTTGGGCGGCCGCCGAAATATCTGCAATGGGAGAACCATAGCATTGTTCTTTCCCTGCTGTCCGTGACCCAGACCGAATAGACCTGCGGCCCACCAGTTGAGAAATTCACACACACACTCACTTATGTCAGACCCCCTCTCCTCGCTTCTCTCTGACATTTTCTCCACTGCATGTGTGTGTGGCACAAGTTGATGAAACTGACAGGCAGACGATGAGGAAAGGAGATGCGCACGTGCAGGTGAGATTCTCTGTCCGGTTGCATTTGTTTTTCTCAATACCGTAGATAACCAAATGTACATGGTATGACAACCGTCAATTTTCATACCATGGTACACCGTGAAACCGGTATTCTGCTGCAACCCTAGTCTACACACACTCACACGAGCACACAGATTAATCAGTTGTGAATACACAGCACTCAGCATGTGTATTTAGCAGGGAACGGCTAGCCCCCTTCATTGGGCCCTCAGCTTCTGAGACAATGCAGAAAATAAACATAATATAAATCATAATAAACCAACAAAAAAAAAAAAGACAAAAACTCTGCCTACCATTAAGATGACATGGAGCTAACATAAACAAGGGTTTTAACCCACAAAAATCTAAATATATGCTAGTGTGAAGAGCAGGGGAAAGCAAATCACCAACTTCACTCAAAAAGAAAAAAAAGAAAAATTATTTAAACTCAACAAAATAACATGAAATCCAAACCCATTACAATCTCACTGGCTCAAGACATACACGTAGCCTACTGAGAGAATGAACACACTTATCTCTGTGAGTCCCAAAACAGTACTTTCAGAGCCAGCAACAGAGTTTTAAATGGAAAAATACCAAAAAACAAAAACAAAATAGGGCATAAACAACAAAAACAAAACATATGGAGCAGAACTAACTGACAAAAACAAAACAGCAGCATCAGATGTTCCAACCTGCAGCTTCAATGCAGACAGATGCATTCCGGTGAGCAGTTTTTTTCACCTATAAAAAGGACAAAAGATTACAAAAAAAATAAAAACATTTAGCCTTCACATGTTTTAATCACCACTGTATTTAATGATTTCACATACCGAAAATGTTAGAGCTACAGCCATAAATACGGCTGTGAATACACAGGCGGCAAATGGAACAGGCAGACTGGAGGAAGGCAGCAGTTGGCCAGCAAAACTCGAAACGAGCATCGCACAAACAACTGCTATCACATAAAGTAGATCTTAATCAGAATCAGCTTTATTGCCAAGTATGCTTACACATACAAGGAATTTGTCTTGGTGACAGGAACTTCCATGCACAACAATACAATACAAAAACAGCAGCAAGACAAGATAATAATAAAAAAATAAATAAAAAAAAATTATACATATATATATATATATATATATATATATAATTATACATATACTTACATACAGACACACACCTGCAAATCTAAAACAAATCCGTTGTATAAAGTACCAAAATACAGTATGTTATGTACAGTGTAAAAAGTAATTTTTTTATGTAATGGCAGAAGAGGATATATTAGATAATATAAATAGACTAAAATGTGTATTGCATATAATTATTGCTCAATGGGGCGGCTTTATCTGTTTAAGAGATGGATAGCCTGAGGGAAAAAAACTGTTCCTGTGCCTGACGGTTCAGGTGCTCAGAGCTCTGAAGTGTCGGCAAGAGTCAACAGTTCAAAAATGTAATGGGCTGGGTGAGTGGGATCCAGAGTGATTTTTACAGCCTTTTTCCTCACTCTGGAAGTGTACAGTTCTTGAAGGGGGGGCAGGGGACAACCAATAATCCACTCAGCAGTTCGAACTGTCCTCTGCAGTCTTCTGATGTCTGATTTAGGGGACAGAGTCAATGACTGCTGAGTAGAACTGTATCATCAGCAAATACCTTTGGAGCGGAAACTTCTGATACCAGAAAGAGGATGGTCTTTAGACCATGATGTGTGTCCAGGTGGCTAGGCACCCTAATATACCCCACAAATGCATGCTGATAGGCTACCAAAACCCACCTAATTCCGAGGAGGTGTGATACAATAAAACAGACAGAAGTGCTGCTCTTGTCCACACTGTATAATGCAGGTTGCATTAGAGTTAAAATACTGTATATGATGCATAAAAAGATTATAAACCATTATAAACAACCTAACAGAAATGAAAAGACTAAAGGAATAAAAATAGACAGCAGTATATCTCACTATAATCACACAAAGCTATCATATGGTTTGAAATTTTCAAGGGATCTAAAACATTGATATGATAGTATAATTTAACTAATATATTTCTAGAAAAGATATTGTGGTTACATAAGCAATAATACCCAAAGATTGACAGTTCCGCCTCCCTTATGAGACCGCCTTGGGCATTCCTGCTACATTAGGAAACAGACACTGAAGGCTGCTTTTCATCTGTATTTTGTCATGCAAGGCTATTACACAAACATCAGTATATGATGATGCCTTGGAAGTGAGAATGGTTTGGAAAGTTTCAGATTTTGTATACCGTCTCTATCTGATGAAAAACACATATCTCCACTTTTGGCAATACTGATGTTTTGATGAAATGACAACGTCTTTTTCCCTCCATCAGGGAACGGGGGTTATGGAAGTAACCAGGACGTTCCCTATCTGTCACTCACTCGATGTTGTGTCAATGTAGTAACACTAGGGGTCCCCTACAAAAATGCCACAACAAGCGGAACTGAGCTACGTGGATCGGTGGTGCAAGACGGGCAGACTTCTCTGTGCCACGTAGCCAGCGCACCAGGTCAGCACGTAACCTCCCCTGACGCTAATATGAGTGTCGAACAGCCCTTTTGGGGATGAGTCGACTACCCAAAGGATAGGGACAGGCTTGTCCTTGTCGTGTCTAAACAAAGTCTAAGCAGGCTGGCAAGACAGACAGAGCCTGTAGATCCCCAATTCTTTTTAGGGAGGTGATTGCTATAAGAAAAACCATCCTGAGAGTCAGAAGTTTATCAGACGCTGACTCTAAAGGTTCGAAGGGGGTCTCAGCCAGACCCTCAAAGACTATTGCTAAGTTCCATGAAGGGGTCCTGGTCCTTGCAGGAGGCCTCAGTCACATAGCTCCATGAATTAAGTGAGCAAGTAGAGGATGCCCCCCCCCCCCCCCCCAATGGCATCCCGTCAATCAAGGCAAATGGTGGCCACATAGACCCTGAGAGTGGTGGGGCATGTACCTGCTGACAATTTTTCCTACAGAAAGTCCAGAACTGAAGCAATCTGGCAGTTAAGTGGAACTGCATTATGTGCACTGCAACATCTTTCAAAGACAGCCAATTTATTGGTGTAACTTCTTCTGGTAGAGGGAGACCTAGCACTTAGCATGGTCTCGATAACTTCAGGTGAAAACCCAGTGTCCCTCAGTTGGTACCCTTCAGGGGCCAAACATGAAGGTTCCACAGATCGAGCTGGGGATGAAATATTGTCCCCTGCACCTGAGACAGAAGATCCCTCCTGTCCGGAATCGGCCAAGGCGAGCTGTAGAGGAGAGACATTATCTCCGAGAACCATACCCTGTTCGGCCAGTGCGGCGCTATCAGTAAGAGGCAGGACCCTTGCTGGCGAACTCTGGCCAATAATCCCAGGAGCAGAGAAACCGGAGGGAAAGCATACAGACGCATTCTGGGCCATGTATGTGTGCCATCGCGTCCAGACCCAGTAGGGGGATGGGTGACTCAGGGAGAAGTAGAGGGGACATTGTGCTGTCTGTTGGGAGGCGAAGAGGTCCACTTCTGCTCTTGTAAAATCTCACCCATATTTGTTCCACTACCTCGGGGTGGAGTTTCCACTCCCTGTCGGTATTTTCTGTCTGGACAGTAAATATGTTCCCATTCAGGCATCCAGGGATACAAGCTGCTTTAATTAACAGGAGCTTGCCCTGGGCCCAAAGGAGAATCTGCTGTGCCAGTCTGTTCAGCTGGCGTTAATGTAGACCTCCTTGATGGTTTATGTAAGAGACTACCGCTATGTTGTCCACACGCTCCATGACATGGCAGCCTCTGGAGGAAGTATTTCTGGGCCAGAAATACGGCCATTAACTCAAGACAGTGTTAATGTTACAATCAAGCTGATGACCCTCCCATTCCCCTTGAGCTGGACGACCACTTAAGACCGCTACCCAGCCCGTCAGGGAGGCGTCTGTCGTTAGCAACCTGCGAAGGCAAGATGCACCTAAAGTGGGTCCCAAAGTGAGGAACCGGGGTCTGAACCACATAGAAAGGGTACGTAGCATGCGCCGTGTAACCCTTATCAGCCTAGGGGATTGGCCCTTGGATGAAATCCCCTGGCTTTGAGCCACAACTGAAATGGTCTCATGTGCAAAAAAGGCCCAAAGGGATCACTGAGGACGCAGTTGCCATGAGACCTTGTAGTCGTTGATACTGACGAACAGTGCAACCTTGGCCTAGCCTGACCTTACTCAGGGTGTTCTGAATGGACTCGATTAGAGCGGGAGACAATTGTGCCTGCATCGTGATCGAATTCCATACGATTCCCATATAGGTAGTTTTCTGAGTGGGAGAGAGAACGCTCTTTTGACATTGAGTCTCAGACCCAGAGAAATCAGATGAGCCAAGACGATATCCCTGTGCTGAACTGACAGATCTCGAGACTGTGCTAGTATCAGCCAGTCGTCCATGTAATTCAGAATGCGGATGCCCCGGAGTCGCAAAGGAGCCAGTGCTGCATCCATGCATTTCGTGAATGTGCGGGGTGATAGGGCTAGGCCGAATGGAAGAACGAGATATTGGAAAGCTTCGCCCCCTGAAAGTGAACCTCAGGAACTTCCTGTGTTGTGGAAGACTTTCTATATGAAAGTACGCGTCAATGAGATCAATCGCTACCAACCAATCACGATGTTGGATTTGAGACACGACCATCTTGATGGTTAGCATCTTGAACTTGAGCGCCCTTGGAGCGAATCAAGCCTCGAGGGTCAAAGATTGGACGCAACCCCCCATCCTTCTTGGGAACCAGGAAGTATCTGCTGTAGTAACCTGACTCTCTCTTTCTGGAAGGGTAACATCTCTTTACGATGGGGAGCACGATTCACTATGCTTTGTTTTTGAGTCTCCTGTCTAGAAGGACCGGGGTGGGGCTGGGTGGCCGACAGCTCATTCCCCTGAGTGTGGTGAGGAAGGAATTGCCCAAAGGCTTCCTCGTGACTTTTTGCCTCCTGGAACCTGGTGATAACTATATTCATAGCGTCACCAAATAAGCCAGAAGGCAAAACCGGGGCATCGAGAAGAAAAGTTTTGTCCTTGTCTCTGATGCCCGATAGGTTAAGCCATAAGTGTCTCTATGCCTTCCCCACAAGCGTGGAGGTGGACCTGCACAGCTTTGTGGGGAGAGTGGGTCTCTTTAGCGATGATGCCTAGCCAGGTGAGAGATAACCCGCAAGTGTCTCTTCTACCGGCGGCATCACCAAATACTTCAACAGATTAGCCTAGTACGCCTGTAACACTGCCATAGTGTGCAGGGCAGCACCAGCCTGACCTGTTGCCTGATAAGCCTTCCCCACAAGCGTGGTGGTGGTCCTGCACAGCTTTGTGGGGAGAGTGGGTCTTTTTAGTGATGATACCGAGCCAGGCGAGAGATAACCCGCAAGTGTCTCTTCTACTGGCGGCATCACCGAATACCCCCGAGCCTCAGATAGTCAAATATTTATGTCGAAGACACAAAGACAGGTAAAGTATAAGGATTCCTCCATGGATGAGAATACTCGTTATGGAGGTCATAGAAGAAAGGAAGGGACTGATATAGCGTTTTTTTGTATTTATTTATTTAATTTTTTTTTTCTTTATTTTTTGGCCACCAGATAGAAATCTGTCTTCTAGTTTGGAACGTTTGGGGGGGAGGGGTCTCTTTTTTGCATGGCCAGTCTAGCTGTAGTCAGTCTAGGTGGTAATCACCACCTCGAGTAATTCCTCAGCCGCTTTATTATTGTGCGTGGAATGTACAGAGGTTCATGACCGCCCTCGTGAACCGAAGAGGTGCCGAGGCGCGCTTCAGGCTTACGAGAAGGATCAGCTGGATCTGGGGAGAGAGCGAGCGATAGGGACGGACCCGTCTCTCGCTCCTCAGCCAGATCTATGTGAGAGCCCCACGATGAAAGAGTGGGTGCTGGCTCTTGAAAGCGAGATGAGTGTGAAGCATTTTGACTGTAAACAGATCGCAATACCGGCTCCCGCCCTGCTGCAACGCAAGAGCAGCATGCTCTTCTCCCAAACACACAAAACAAATACTGGTGTGTGTCCATTTAAGCCATAGAGCGTAAACATGGGAACACACACCGCTTGCTTTGTTTATCAGTCATTCTTTTTCTTCTTTTTTTTTAAAGAAAAGAGAAAGGTTTCTGACAGGCTCATGAAGCACACACACACACACACAGAGTGATCTGAAGACAAAAGATCTGACGATGCACCTGTGACACATCTATTTATAGCCCTGCCACAGTTTCATCCAATGATGACACCGGCAGAGGCTATAAATTCTGCTCAATGTTCATTGACATGTTGCACACATATTCACAGCTGGTCACACCTGAAGTTATTATTATTATTATTATTATACTTTATTGTCCCATTCCTGGGAAATTTGTCTTGGACAACATGACACACGGCCAGTGCACAACAACATCAATCACACACAACACAATACATACAATAACATGCAATAATAAGCAATAGCACAATTCAATAAATTATATATAAAAAACTAGCAGCATACTACATCAATTAAATGGAAAAATCTCTATTTAAAATTTTGATCGCAGTTGGAACAAAGGAGTTTTTATAACGATTAGACTTGCACAACAAGACCCTGAATCTTCTCCCTGATGGTAGCAAATTAAAATACTTATATAAAATATGAGTATCATCAGAGACAATTCTTTTAGCTTGCCTTGAAATAGATGCCTCGTACAGTTCTTGTATGGTTCGTTTTTCCTCCCCCCCTGTGATTTTTTGAGCTGAATGTACCAGGCATGCTAGTTTTGATTTAGATTGAACAGTCAGATTTCCATACCATGCAGTAATACAGTATCTAATTAAGCTTTCAAAAACGGACTGATAAAATAGAAACAAAATCCTCTTGTTTACTCCAAACATTTTTAGCCTTCGCAGGAAGTATAACCTCTGCTGCAGTCTGGAACAAAGATTGTCGATGTGAGAAGACCAGCATAGTAAATTGTCCATATAAACTCCTAAGTATTTATATGAAGAAACCTGTTCAATAATATTACCATGTATTTTTACAGGGCTATGGTCTCCCACAGATCTGGGATCAAAAATCATTTCAACAGTCTTCCTTTCATTTAAAACCAAGGAATTAGTGTCACACCAACTGACAAATCTGTCAACATCAGAAAAATACTGCAAGGGATTTGTTGTCTTATTCAGTAAGCTCAATATTGCTGTGTCGTCAGAGAATTTAATGAAATATGTATCATCCTGACTAGAGACACACTCATTAGTGTATAGTGAAAATAAAAAGGGTGAGCTAACACAGCCCTGCGGGGCCCCTATATTAGTAGTTTTCGTCTCAGAATAGAAATGATTAACTCTGACTTGTTGTGTACGATTAGTTAAAAAAGAATAAAACCACTTAATGCAGAATGGGTTCACTTCTAGCTCTATCAACTTCTTCATCAGTATATTGGGTTGAAGTGTATTAAATGCTGAGCTAAAATCTATAAAAAGTAAACGAGCATATGCCTGGGAATCTTCTAAATGACTATTCACCAAATGAGTGATGCAGTTAATAGCATCATCAGTGCCCCGTCCAACCTTATATGCAAACTGAAGTGGATCAAGGAATGATTTAACCTGATCCTTTAAGACAGTTACAACAAGTCTCTCAAAGCATTTCATAACATTTGAAGTCAAAGCCACAGGTCTAAAATCGGAATTTCCAACTGGGCAAGTTTTCTTAGGAACAGGAATAATTATAGATTTCTTCCACAAAGATGGAATAATATGTGAGTCAATAGATTTCTGAAAGATAGGGCAGAATGCTGGAGTAAGTTCATTTGCATAAGTCTTTAGCAAAAAAGCTGAAATTCCATCAGGACCCATGGATTTTTTGGAACATATACCTCTAAATTGCGAGCTTACTCTATTAGGTGCTATCTCTAGCCTTTGACCTGAATTACATATAATATGGTCCAGAGTACACAGTTGATTCATTGGTGACTCAAACCTAAGAAAAAAATAATTCAAGTCATTTGCTCTTTGTTGGTCATTGCTAATTACAAGCCTCTTTCGATGAGGTGCCATATTAGTTACGACTTTCATAGCGTCCCACAATTTTTTGGAATTCCCTGAATTAAAGTTTTGTTCAATAGTATCTCTATGTTTTTTCCTTGCGCCCCTCAGTAGCAAATTCAATTCCTTTTGGACTGATTTTAGTTCAATTTTGTCTTGATTAATAAAAGCCCATTTCTTTCTATTTAAACACTCCTTAACTTCTTTTGTTATATAGCTTTTGTTGTTAGGAAATACAGTTACAGTTTTCTTCTCCACAACTGTGTCCACACAAAAGTTAATGTAATCAGTTATAGTCTCTGTAGCCACCTCAATGTCCATCTCGTCATGAAAGAGTTCCCAATCAGTAGAAGCAAAACAGCCCTTTAATTTCTCAATGCTGTCCTCGGACCACACAGAAACTGTCTTTGTCTGTGGCTTAGTCCTTTTTAAAAGTGTTCTATAAGTTGGCATCAAGTGAATCGTGTTATGATCGCAATTCGATATAGGGGGTTTAGGCTTTGCAACATATGCATCCTTCACATTCCCAAAACATTTATCTAAAATCTTATTCCCCGGGTTTCACACTTAATGTACTGTTCATATCCCGGAAGTGAGAATTCCAGTCTGCAGTGATTAAAATCACCAAGAATAAAAATCGGAGCCGTAGGAGTACGTTTCAATTGCTTGTTAACACAGTCCGTTATGCAGCTGGCTGCTTTAACGGCATTACCGCTCGGTGGAACATACACTGCACAAATAACAATGTTTCCAAATTCCCGCGGAAGGTAAAAAGGCCTCAATGATAAGCACAATATTTCCACATCGGAATTACACAGTGTCTCTCTCACCGTATACTGGCCGCACCATCCATCTCTAATGTAGACACAAATGCCACCGCCTCTCGTCTTCCCCGAGTTTCCATCCCTGTCTGCTCGAACAAGGGAAAACCCCTCAAGATCAACCATTGAGCTAGGGACATGACGGTGGAGCCAGGTCTCTGTAAACACCATCAAGGAAGAGTCGCGATACTCATGACAGATCCTTGAGTTTATGCGTAGCTCCTCTATCTTGTTCCTTAAAGACCGCACGTTGCTCAAAATTATGGACGGCAATGGTGGTTTGTTTCCCCGGTTTCGGAGACCGGATTCGGTTTCGGTTTCCTCTCTTTCCTCTTCTTCGGGGTCGCGTCGGATGAACACGCTTCCTTCTAACATCCTCAGGTATGTCCGTGGATGGCGTCGCCCTTGCGGGCCGCAATGCAAATACCACTCAACAATTCCCATTGGCCTTTTATCAAAGATCAGAGGTGTCTTGGGCTCTCAAGAGTGACTCCTAGTGCCACTACATCGACACAACGTCAAGTGAGTGATAGATAGGGAACCGTGAATGTCTATGTTCACTAACAAAAATCCATGTCAAATTAAAATATCGAACAGTTGTGTAATGATTGAATTCTATTTATGGTGCCTAATAAAATTTTTTTTTATTTTTTTTGATTGTTTATGAGAAAAAATGTTTTTCCATGCTCTTGAAAAGTAAATTTTTTGGAGATACGTACTTTTCATCAGACTGCGACGATATGCATTTTGAAGCATTTCATTTTAAGATTGTAGTATGCCTGATAAACATAACCAGTTGGGAACCAACTACATTTTTCTGAAGAAAATGATTATGAGAAAATGCATGTGCAAAATGGTTGCCAGTGTTTCGCTGTGTGGTTATTATGGTGTTTTTAGTCCTTTTTCATGTGTTGCTTTGCCGTTGGGTAGTTTCCTGGGTTAAGGCTGATGGTTTAGGCTGGTTTAGCTGGTCAACAAGCCTGCCTGACAAGGTGAAAAGCACCCAAAACCCCTCTAAAATCTGCCAACTGACCAGGCTAGGCGATCAACTGAAACCAGCCTAAGCTGGTGGTTTTAATCAGCAGGTGCATGAGCCAACCCACAAATTTCTATGATATTCTGGTCCGTAGATATTGATCAGCTCTTCAAAGTGGACTTTTTAATCACCTGTTTTATCTTCTGCTATGTAAAATTTGTAAGTAGAGTACTGGGAAACCCCTAACCCTGTTTGAATAGTAGTAGTGACACTTGCCTTAGCAACCCTGCACTAATAAACAAAAGAGAAAAGAAAAAACATTTCAGTGCAATATCGGTGCAAACATTTACTTGAGGAAATGACAAGATCATTAAGTGTTGCGCTTAAGCTCACACTTCACACTATTTCTCTATGTTCTTGTTTTAAAACAAGACCTTCAATCCTATGTTTTTTTATTCATCACGAGGCTGACAAATACCATAACCCAGCTGATACAGACTGTTATCATAAAATAGACATATTGTTGAAGTGCCTTGAAGGGTGAAAGTATGCAAATTTAGAATAATTCCTTAATAATTTAGATTGTGGTGAAATTAAGCAGCAACCATTTTGAAATAGAGTTATTATGTGGATGTTATTTAAAGAAGCAGCTTGTTATCTCAATTTTGACAGAAAGTCACCTCAAACATACTGTATGTGAAGGAAGTTCACAGCTAAGAAAGCCAAAGAACTAAGGCTACTATGAGGACACTGCATTTATATCTGCACTTCTGCATTCAATTTAGGATGGATTTCAAAAACACCTAATCATAAATTTTACAGTTCAATCAATATAATTTAGTTTTAAACATTTCCCACCAAAAATATACTCTGCCTACTTGGATGGTCAGAGGAGGCTAAGCCTCCTCTTAAATTATTCCAAAAATACCAACAAAAGTGTTCAAATTAAACATATAATTTATTTAGTTAAATTTACCTACTAACATACAGTTGCATGGTAAGGTCAAATTTTGTCCATGACAAATACTTTAGAAGCACGCCTTTACCAAGGTAAGCCTTAGAAAGTCTGGATGACACACACTGCTACTTTAGGTCATTAGTTTAAATAAATCCACACATAGCTAGGTTAATTCACTAGTTAAATAAGCTCTGGGCTTTCATAGTCCAGCTACACTTTATGAGTCATGACACTAGCGTTAAGCCACTGGCCAAGCTGGATAAGGCACACATGGAAATTTAGTCCATTAGTGTTATGCCATCGGCTAAGCAGCCAAGCCACTCCTACAGTAGCTATCATACACAGTGCACATGGCTCTTTGGAGCAGCACCAGTACATTATATGTCTTGACGACAGATCTGCTTGGTGGGGTTTTTCATTTTATGTTTTGTTTGTGTAGCTTCCATGCTTTGTTAGTGGCTTTTAATGTACAGTATTCATAATTGTGCAGCAGCATGTCTTTCATGCTTAATGCAGTATGCCTTTAGCAGTGTTTTGTGCAGCCACAGCATGATTACATGCTAACTCATGCTACCACAGAGCTGAGTGAAGAAACTATGAATTAGGCTTGGGAGGAACCACTTGCTAAGCAATCACTGACCAAACTGAGAATTTTAGCTTCCATCCATCCATCCATCCATCTTCAACCGCTTATCCGAAGTTGGGTCGCGGGGGAAGCAGCTCCAGCAGGGGGCCCCAAACTTCCCTATCCCGAGCCACATTAACCAGCTCTGACTGGGGGACCCCGAGGCGTTCCCAGGCCAGTGTGGAGATGTAATCTCTCCACCTAGTCCTGGTCTTCCCCGAGGCCTCCTCCCAGCTGGATGTGCCTGAAACACCTCCCTAGGGAGGCGCCCAGAGGGCATCCTTACCAGATGCCCAAACCACCTCAAGTGACTCCTTTCCACGCAAAGGAGCAGCGGCTCTACTCCGAGTTCCTCACGGATGACTGAGCTCCTCACCCTATCTCTAAGGGAGAAGCCCGCCACCCTTCTGAGGTAGCCCATTTCGGCCGCTTGTACTCGCGACCTAGTTCTTTCGGTCATGACCCAACCTTCATGACCATAGGTGAGGGTAGGAAAAAAAATTGACCGGTAGATCGAGAGCTTTGCCTTCCGGCTCAGCTCTCTCTTCGTGACAACGGTGCGATAGAGCGAGTGCAATACCGCCCCCGCTGCCCCGATTCTCCGGCCAACCTCTCGCTCCGTTGTCCCCTCACTCGTGAACAAGACCCCGAGGTACTTGAACTCCTTCACTTGGGGCAATACCTCCTTCCCTACCCGGAGTACGCACTCCATCGGTTTCCTGCTGAGAACCATGGCCTCAGATTTAGAGGTTTAGCTTCCTGTTTAAGTAATTACCTTGCAATCTTTTAGGTGAATTATTTGGTAGTGTCAATCTTAGTAGGCCTCACACGAGGCACCATGTGTAGTGGTTTCTACTCAATTCACCGATAACATACTGATTTTTGATCACATGTCACTTAAGGTGTGAATATGAGTGTATAAAATAACCCCTCTCCCTTTTTATTATGGGACACCAGTTAAGAATACCATCTTAACAATTTAAAAACACTCTCAAAAGAGCTTTTCGATCATTTAGAATTAAGGTAAACTAGAGGGAGTTGGTCTGTTGATTTATCTGAAGGATTTGTGAGAGTCTGGACAACTAGTAGAGTCTTTGATCATCAACATAATGAAGAAACAGTTGTAATAAAATTAAGGAAATTTATTAACAATAGATATGCAAGTGTAAATACACAATTATTAATAACGCTAATAATGAAGTAATGATTTAGACAATAAAACGAGAAGATTTGAACACAGAATGCAATACTGTTGAACTGAATGTAGCAATAGGAGAGAATTGTATGGGAATGCTCCTTATGGGAAACCACCTAATGGCTCTGGCAAAATGGTGATAAATAATCCTTATTTATCATTTTACAAATAATATACCTATTATTAGTAACAAGTTGACTCCAGGTAACTGTTATCTAAGCAAGTTATAAAAACATATGCTGCAGGTATAAACTAATGCCAAGGACTCTAGAAAGAGGTTTGTTAAGTTTATGTTTACGTTCCACACAGTCGGGTGATTGGTCTAGCAGTAGAGATGTCTTTCACTGGTGATGTGGGTAGCGTGCAGTGGGAAGGGCGCAGAGTTGTGATCCAGTACTCGTTGCCGTGCTGGGCTGGAGGATGCTGAACTTCGGTTGTGCCATGTGGGTCCTAAAGAGTTGACTGGTCTGCTGGGTTAGTTGAATCTTCACAGGGTCCTTTGCAGGCTGGCTGTGTCAATGAAGAGCCGTGTGGGACTGGCAATGTCTGCCGATGCAGAGGTCCTTTGTGGACTGGGCTGCGCTTCTGGAGGAGGCGCAAAGGTCAGATAAGGTCCCTCAATGCTGGGGCCTTTTTTCAGCTAGAGTGCAGCCGAAAGCAATATAAAAGGTTTTGATCGCAAAAGCCTAACCTCAACTATCTTGTATTCTCTTTCCTAGTCAGGACAGAAACTGGTAACTGACCTGATATGTCTGTTGGTGTCTCCAAGTTGGAAACGCAGAACAAGGGTGTGTCTACCCGGGGGACATATTTATCCCTTTCTGATGAGGAGGAGATTGAAATCTGGAGCCTTTCCACTCCTGGAGTGTGATTGGCCACTGGTGTTGCCCACCCTAGTGTGGAACTAATTTGCATAGCATAAAGTACAGTGTTAAAACTGTGTCTTTAACATTTTACCCATGCATTATTTCTGTACCAAACCTCTTTCAAATTATTAAAGGCTTTGCATGGAACAGATAGAGACCAAACAGGATAAGAAACAGTTGTCATTTTCCACGCATTAATAGTTCTTAATAGGTCTGTTCCGTGAACTGTTGTGTTAACAGTCAATAATAATTAACATAAACTGTGCTTTGCATAAAGATGGAGTGGTTGTGTTGCAGTTTATATTAATTTAAGGCCTCCAAACATAGGTATGAATAGATCTCTCTGGCTCTCCACTGCTGATGTATCTGGGAGGTCCTGAAGGAATTTTTATGGCAGTTCTTGCCTAAACCTTAATAATGAGTTTGATGAGTTAAAGTCAACCTGTAGTCCAATGAGAAGTCTTCTCCTTGGTGGTGGTGGGTGCAGAAAGTACCCCTTCCTGCCCTGTAAGAGGTGTCCAGCAGTTGCGGATGTTGCAGAACATTTGTTTATGTTCATTCACAAAGGATCCAGTCACAATGTGGCACATCTTCTTCCACACCGGCAGTTAGAGAAGGGCCCTGCCATAAACTGGTCCCTGGAGTGCCATCTTAAGTGATGTTCACCACCCAGTATATCTTAAAATATGCGGCTGACGCTCAGTTCTCTGCCATTTTTTTTAATCCAGCATGATGTTTCCTCAGATCCTGGGGAATTGTGGGCTAAAACGGCATCCAGTGGATATGCATTTCAGAATTTTTCTGGAAATAGTAGGTACTGAACACATCCGTGTATTTTTCACTTACTGTTTTAAAATGTGATAACAATACATTAGAAAATTAGTGTTTTTACACATGTTTATCTAAGTGTATGTATAGGCGCTTTCCAAAAAAGGCCACCTGGAGACTCCAAATGACCCTTTGTAACCACAGACACATAAAATGATGCTATTCTTGAATGCTTTACTGTACAGTCATAATTTTTATTGGCATAAACACATTCGTGTTTTTTTTTTCAATTCTTGAAAACTAACTTTCTACAAATAAAGAGACAAAACAAGTTCTATTGAATTAAAACACTTTAATATTAGAACTCACTATAAATTTATATAAAAAAGATATATATATATATACAAAAAAAAACGGAGAAAGTTTGTTTTCAAGAATTGAAAAAAAAACCCACTGTGTTTATGCTTCAGTTACTATGTGTCAGCAATAATTGGCAGTGAATCTGAATAAGGAATATATTAGCTCTAAGTGTAACCTTTCATTAGAGCCCAAAATTATGACTGTACAGTAAAGCATTCAAGAATAGCATCATTTTATGTGTCTGTGGTTACAAAGGGTCATTTGGAGTCTCCAAGTGGCCTTTTTTGGAAAGCGCCTATACATACACTTAGATAAACATGTGTAAAACACTCATATATATATATATATTTGGTCCATAACACATTTATATATCAATAAACACCCACGTAGTATGGACGTAGCATTTCGAGCTAACCGACAGAGCTAACACAACTTCAACGCATTCTTTAATGTTTACATGTGTGTGTGTGTGCTCATGCGCGCTCATGCACCTCATGCGCGCTCATGCACCGTGTATCTGTGTGTTCATGTACAGGTTTATATATATAAATATATATAATACACGGTGCATGAGCGCGGATGAGGCGCATGAGCACACACACATACACACGCGCACACACGCGCGCGACATAACACACGACATAAGCTGGCAAGTACACATCAAAACAAACACATAACGTTACCTCCGTATATGCAGTAAAGTATGTTGTATAATATAATAAAACACTTACTTGTCGAGAGTGGCATCTCCACCACCCAAAAACATATCCTCCGAGTCAATGGTTGAAACCTCACTCTCTTCTTCCGAAATATCATCCTCCGACTCATCACTTTCACGCCGAGTACACTGCTCAATGACTTCTTCTAATAAGAAGTGTGTTTTGCTGGTTTTCTTGGCTATTTTTCTTCGGCAAACTTCGCTCACTCCAAACGCGCTTTCAATGGTCTTTTGCGCACGGGGCGCATGAGTCACTGTGTTGATTGCGCAATAACTTTACGCGTGCCAGGTTGAATCCTCCCACTAAAACGGCATATCAATCTTTACAGAAATTCATTGGCTATCAGAAAATACCGTCATTTGCATGGATCCACGTAACTGTGTATATTTTCTGTCAATCAAAGTGAGGGAGGGACCATTCTTCATCATTGGCACTCCTTGGCTATTGATGCCTGGTCACATCTATATCATGCACCGATTGGCTCAAATGACCTGTACATCTAAAGTTCAGGGGACAGCGGATATTTTGACGTAAAAATATCTGCGATGAAGCTACCTTGAACATGTAAACATTAAAGAATGCGTCGAAGTTGTGTTAGCTCTGTCGGTTAGCTCGAAATGCTACGTCCATACTACGTGGGTGTTTATTGATATATAAATGTGTTATGGACCAAATACTTCGTTGAATTGGATTGCATGGTGTAACTAAACCATTTTTGATGGAATGAAGTGGATCAGTAGAGTAAGATGAGCTTTATAGGTGAGTTTCTACCATTTCGTATTTTTTTTATTTTGCTGTAAGTTGTCTGAGAAATACACCGATTGTACCCGCTGTGTTAAGTGTATATTAAAATGGTTTACATCGCTCGAATCACAAGAGTCTCAGCTTTCCAACGATGCAAGATATGTTTATCTTTAAATTTTTTAGTTTTTGTATATCGCGAAGTTATTGCGCAATAGTATGTTACGTGGCGACGACGACCCGTCGGGCGTTTAAAAGGTTAACCTTTTAAGCATCCTGCAATATTTGTCAAAAACGCCTAAAAAAGGCCTACCCAAATTAAAATGCATGCTGTTCTTGAACCCTTTGGAGTATATGCATGCTTTTGGTCTCTTTTGAAAGGGGAGGCTTTGAGGTTTGTTCCTAAATAGTCAGAATCACTGGAAGTCTTACTTGTATTGAGTAATAGAACTTTGAACACACTCAAAAAGGGGAAATAAAATTCCGCCTACATTTTTTTTTGTAAAAAGATGCCTGCAGATAACTACAGCTGGGAGGAATTAGCTGGAAAACACAATTAGATCACAGCATGAAGCCTTACCAAACCCAATTTAAGAATACTGAGGGTTCTCACATATTATTCAATTGGCATACAGTTTTTGGTATACTTTATACATAGTTAAGAAGTATGGATATTTGGATGGATTTAGTGCAATCAGTCTGAGATATTCCAAGTTCTTAAGCCTCACAATAGCATTGTTTGAGAAATTGACTGAAATTCAGTATTTTTTCTAGAAAATATTTATCTCCACTGCAGTTCTCAAGTCTTATTTTCCATTCTGCATATTCAAACTCAAATTTGGTTTAACTTAAACAATAGTTTTATGGAATTATATACATGATTAAGATTTCAGAGATTTGTTGGAGGGGAAGACGGTCAATAAATCAGAAAGCTATCATATAGCTTCAGATGACTTGAAATGTACTGTAGCACATAAGTTGCATGGACTGATTTTATGAGGCTTTTATGGTCACTATGTACTATAGTATGCAAAACAGCTGTGTAAATATTTTCGTTCCATCTGAAAATATTTAGGAATTATAGCAGGGTATTTTCACTTTTGGGCGAACTACTGTATGCCTTTAATAAACGGGTGTTTTACTTTAACATTGCAGAAGTCAAGGGAATAGCATACTACATATACTACTCTTACTACTTCTGCAATATGAGTCTATGCACTCTCCTTTCTTTTATAAATGTTGTGGCACTATTCAACTGCCACAGCATCTATCTACTACTTCCATTTAGAAATGGACATTTCCAATTACTGCCACTTGGCCACTGATCTGATAGAGCTAAACATGGACTTCTCCGAACGGGTCTCTTTAATTGATAGATTGCTCCTTCACTTTCAATTTAGCATGAGCACTTCAGGCTTGCTGCCTTTAATTTTATATTTAGGAGAGAAAGGGCAAAGGCCTGTATAGAAAACCTGTCTGTGCTGGCTTCCTCTATTTTGTCTACCAGAGAAAATTTACAGTCTATCACGGCATGATGCTTGGGAATTGGCAAAATTTGGGTAATGATAGGCTGCGGAAGGATCTTAAGTGCTCATGTTTATATTGACTGACAGATAGGAAATGATAAATAAAAGATGTTAGGAGAGACAATAAACTCTTCTTAGCTACTGTCTCCATCAGCCTTGCAAGTCAATGTCATCTATTTATAGATGTTATCACATATCTTCCACAGCTGTCTACTGATCTGGCTCCATTTCTCCATAGTGGTCTTTGGTTTTAATCTTTGTGAGGGAAGGACATAGAAAAAGTTTGTGAAAGTAACAACAGAACAACACAGCACCCCTGTTTTAAACCCTGTGATATGCACAAGTATACTGCGCTTTTTCACCATGTATTTAGAGTCTCATTAACAACGGAAGAATTTTATAGTGTTTACGGTTGAATTCATGAGAGAATTGTATTTTGGCAGTCAGTTTTGGCTTATCTAAGGATAGCCACAGAATAGGAAAAATCACAAATGAGACCTTTTTCTCCTGAGAAGAGGACCCAAGTAATCTCTAATTTGTCTCTCCTAGACTTTCAGAAGTAGTTTCTTTTCATTTTAGTTTATATTTTAAACTATTCCTCATCGGTAAGGCAACAAGCTGTATAACCAAGCAGTGCTTTACTTCAATGAAAATTCAAATGTAGTGTTTGTCCTTACAAATATGGATGATGGGAACAATTGGTATATCTTTAATAATTAATTACTGCATTTTATTTATCATAAAACATTTGTGTTTTTAATATATTTTCAGAATAAATCATTTTATGAGTTAAGATTAAGAAAAGGAAATAAGATATAACCTTGACAACAAAATATAGTGTTAGCGGAGGTTGTGATAATTAATTTTAACAAATTGGAAATCTATCAAAAATTTGAGAGTTCTGTGTAAACTTAGATAAGTGTCAGATAAGGGTAGTTCCCTCTGACCACTCATAGCCAAGGGCTAAAATCCTTATCACTAGTCAGTGTGTGACTTACATTGTCCCAGTGACTTCAAACTATCAACACTTTTGTGTTAAATACTGAGATTAGCTAGCTGCAGTAAAGTATCTATTAAAAATTGCAGAATTAACCCTACCCGAACAGCTGGTTGTTGACCTGACTGTGCTGTGATCCCAGGTTACATAGAGATGATTAAGGGCTTAGATTATGATGAAATCAGCCTCAAAACAACACCGCTAACTGCTGAAGCAGCAGGCCAGGCCTTAAAAGACACCTTGCAAATCAAACTCCTCTTTAGCTTAGCACTAAATTGTGCTGCTTGGTTAACCCAAGCAATGGACAGGGTATCCCTTGCTAATGAACAGATGAGAGATAGGGATATGATGATCCAAGAGCTAAAAAGTGAGCTGGCTGATCCGTGTCATGCAAATTACATTCGAAGGTGGAAGCTAATAGGTTGTTTGCAGAGAAAGAAGACTTGCAGTGTATTACGGACAGCCAAGAAGCGGAATTTAAAAGGTTAAAAGTAGAAAATCTAGACCAAGAAATGGAACAGCTCAAGAATGAATGCTTGGGTTCAGTCACTGTACTCACCTACCAGTGAAAATCCCCCTACTTGATTGCCCCTCATAGAGACAGCACTATCAGACCCATGGTGATGCTGTAGCTGCCGGTGGCCCAACCACCCCTGGTAGTCCCAGCCATCCTTACAGAGTAACCTGTTGCTCCATCCCTGTTTTCCATAGTATAGCATCGTCCAGAGAGAGTAGGATGCATCAGTTTAGGGAATTAGCACGTGACATTGAAGTGTTTAATCATGATACCCCTGGAAGCAACACAGAGTTGTACCTTAAAGATGTAAACTATGTACTGTCATACATCCCTGAAAGACAGGGACGCAGGTACTCATATGTTTGACCTCCGACATGACAGGGAGCCTGCCCTTGAACTAGAAGTAATCCTCATAAATCCTGTTTAGCAATGGAGGATACAGGGGTGGCAGACATACACACAGAGAATAAAGGCACAGGAGGTTCAGAGATAAATCGAGTGACAGTCACAAACAGGGCAGTCAGACAAAAAAGGAGTTCAGTGGGACTCAAGAAAGGGATTGTGATAACTTGAAGCTAATTCAGAAAATACTTGCTAACTCACTAGGCCAGAACCCCTCCCCCACCTAAAGTGTACTTCATATGGTGGGGGGAAGAGCCAAGGGAAGGGGGAACCATTCACCAGATTGTAAGGCCTAACCAACCAGATGTCAGTAGACCTAATCCCAGTCTCTGTCAGTTCCTTGATGACTTGACACAGAGAGGCAGGACCAGAAGGATTTACATTTCTGTGTCCATTGAAGATGTATTAACATGTGATGCACTGCTAGACACTGGCTCAGAAATTTATTTGGTGTCACCTGGGTTGTTTAAAAAACCCAAGTAAACTCAGTAGGTAAGTGGCTCAAGATAGTGGTCAATAAGACCCCTATTAACCAACGGGTGTGGGTGGAGTTAACCTTTAGTGTGATGAAGATATTTCACTCTCTCTATGTTGTTGGTTTTGACACAGAATAGTTTCTTATTGGTCAGGATTTGTTGAATAGCCTCACACCATCACAGCTGTCAATTATGGGCATAGGACAGAATCCCACAGCCCATTAAAGAGACTATTTCAAGTCAGAAGCTATGCAAGGCAGTGGAGGTAGAGCAGACATCTTACTCTAGTCAGCTGATAATAAAGGATTCCTACCTTAATGAAGAGGCACCCGCTGTGAGGAAAATGCAAATCATCAGCCCCCAGTCAACAGACAGCTCATGAGAACAAGATCCCCCTAGAGCTGTTAGAGAAGAAAAATGTATTTCTGTGTGTCCTGGAACTTCTTAACACCCAGGTATATAATCTGGTGGTGGGGGCATATATGTTCATGAAGTAGAGAAGTCAGCAATAAGTCAGGAACTGTATCAACTGTTACAAGAGAAACCTTGCATAATTCCCATGTTAGAAAAGAAAAATACATTTTGGCTTGCTCTGTCTACCTTAAGCTTGGCCATAAACAGTTCAAGCACTACAGTTCATGCTTGTGGTACCTGACCTGACACACTCCGTATACATTTGTTTTGATGTGTTAGTGAGACATGGGGTGCAGTTACACACAGTCAACTATGCATTGTACTCATGTGTTCCTAACAACATGCGTTCTAGTCAGACAGTTACCCAAGCATGTCAGGTTATGAGTGAGTATGACACAGTGCTCCCTGCCCAAACTGCAGAGGTCACGGTCAGACTAGTTATAAAAAGGGATCAAGAAATGAACTAGCCTTCTTCCAGCCCAGTTTTGCAGTTTAGGACTCGCAATCTGTGGTAACCCACAGCTTGAATTGTACATCCGCTCAATTTACCTACTTTTACAAAATCTCACCAGATGAAATATTCGCATTCCTCCACACACTCCTCTAGGATACCTGATTGATAGCCCCTTTCATGATTTTGAATTAACTATTCCTGTCATAGGAGAGCTTCCTGACTTGCCTATAGAGAGAGACAAATGTGAGCAAGTGTATCTCACCTACCCTACCAAGATTATTTCCATGTGTAGAGTAGATTTTGAAAGTGATGGTGAGATAGTAGTACATACTGTGATGGCCCAAGAGTCGCATGCACCATTGAATTGTGAGAAAGATGCAGAAAAGTGCACTGAACCATACCCTGGCTTCAAGTCAGCAACAGCTAGACTAGGCAGATGCTCTTGACACAGAGATTCAGCATCAGTAATTAGGGCAGGTGTTTTATGAACACAAGGACATCTTTTCTAAGGATTCCTATGATTGTGGAGTCACAGACATCCATAGAGTCCGTATACCCACAGATCCAAATGCCCTGCCTAACTTTGTGCGGCAATACAGAATTCCACTCACTGCTTTTGACTCCATTCAGGAAATTATAGATGACCTGTTAGAGAATAAGATCATACGTTAGTGCAATTATACTGCCATGCGGAAAGTGGCGTATGTAGATTACCGACAGCTCAACAAAAAGGTTCCCCTATCATGTTGTCCTTAGATACATCTTGACCAAGAGCTAGCAAAGTTGACCTGGCAAATGGTTTTTGGACAGTGAAGATAGACCCAGCAGATCAGTATAAGGTAGCATTTTCATTTGGAGGTAGACCATGCATTTGGAACAGGTGCCCATTTGGCTATTCAAACTCCCCTGCTGAGTTCAGTATATTTCTACACAAGGCAATGGGTGATGTAGCCACTCGTGGTAACCTGATCTATGTTGATGAGAATCTTATGCATAGTCAGACATGGTTAGATCATCTAGCAGAGATATGACATGTTCTCTCCCAGCTCACTGAGGCAGGTACTTAACATTCATCAGATAAAGGACAGTGGTGCCAAACAAAAGTGGGGTATGTTGGACTGACTGTTGGCCCTGATGGTACTCAGTCTAGTAGAATAGAAGCAGTAAAGAATATTAAACCCCCTACAAATGTCTCTGAACTGTGTAGCTTCCTAGGAGTTTGCGATTACTCTGGTCAATTCATAGAAAATTATGCAGACAACGCCAAACCACTACATGAACTACTGTACTTCAGAAAAGTAGAGAATTTAGCTGGGGGAAAGACAGGCACAGGCAATGAAAGAACTGAAGGACAAGTTGTGCACTGCCCCATGCCTAGCCTACCCTCCCAAAGACAAAGAGTTTTTCCTTCAGCCAGATTTTTCCAAGCACTGCCTCAGTGCAGCACTCTCCCAAACGCACAACCAAGAAAAGCGGGTTGTTGCCTATGCTAGTAGGGCACTTAATAGTGTAGAGATTGTGAAGTTCTCAGACTATGAGAAAAATTTCGTCTTATTGGGGGTCAGAAAGTCATTGTTGAGATATGTCATCAACCAGTTCCTAAATAGCCAAAGACTCAGGGAAGGTAGAGTCTCAAACAGTTGCATTGCCACATGGATAATGGCCTTCCAAGGTTATGAGTTGGAGGTAAGATATGCACAGAACAATAAGATGGCACTATGCCAAGGATTAGCTATGTGCCAGCATTGTGTTGATGGAGAATACGCACAGGCCAGCACAGTAACCACCACACCCTCTCTGAAATCAGGCCATCATTAATATGATGAAAACATCTGCGCAGGTCTTCCTAAGGCCTACATTGATGGGTGCTCTTATCACCATGAATGACACATACAGGCTGGAGTAGGATAAGTCTGTGGTGCACAGCAGTTCTGTTTAGGCTCCAAGTCTAGTCGGTATACAGAAATCTCTGCTGCACTCATAACTTTGCAAAAAGCAGCACAGTATAGTATCAGAGACTTGGTAATCTGTTCTGATTCAAACTATGCCAGACACAGTTTTGTCTCTCACCTCTCTTATTGGAAACAGAATGGTGTGAAAAATGCCAGAGGAAAGGATGTTATGCATAAGGAATGTTTTCTTGCTTGTGACAAACTTGTCAGTCAGAATGGCATGACCGTGTACTGGAAGAAGGTAAAAGGGCATTCACAAGCCCCTGGTCAATGATGAAGCTGACAGGCTAGGCAAAGCAGGCACCATAGCAGGCACCCTATGGCAGTTCCAGGAGGAGTGACTTCAACATCAGAGCCTACTCCTGTAAATGTTAATGCTGTCACACATAGGCAAGCAAAGGAAGCAGGAACAACCCTTGATGACCTCCTCACGCCATAATGACAGCAGATACTGATCTTATTGCCATGTAAAAACAAGACCCTGTGATCTGATCTTATTGCCATGTAAAAACAAGACCCTGTGATCAGCACTGTTTAACTATTAATTTCTAACCCAGTAGAGCATCCGATAACTGAGTAAAATCTAAGTCAAGTTACCTGAAAACTAGACTGTTTAAATTTAGAGAATATTTTGCTAGTATACTCTCCTGCTAAGAATAAACCACCTCGATGGGTGGTCCCAACAGCCCACAGGGGGGTTATAGTCCTGCATGCCCACAATGAACCTTGTGGAGGCCACAGGGGGTGAAGGCAACACATAATAACCTTAGTCAGTTAGCTTCTGGCCACAGATGAAACTGGACATTGCAGCCTATAACCAGGGTTGCCTGGATTGTTGTCAGTTTCAACCGTCTAACCCCCTCACAGAGCCCTCCTTCAGAAGGCAGGAATAATATTTCCCTGATCTGACATTAAGATAGATTGGATTTGTCCGGTAGTTTAGTCCTCCAGGGGTAAGAAATAACTTCTTAATGTGACATGTGCATTCACCAAGTGGCTATCACGGCTATCTTGCTGATTAAAAATGTGTTTAGCCAGTGGGGCTACAGCTCTCTGTAGATTCAGATTGATGTACTAATTTTACAGCCACTGTAATGAATGAACAGTGGGAAATGTTGGGGGTCCAGGCAAAATGTCACATTTCCTATCATCCTCAGTCAACAGGACAGGAGGAGAGGGCAAACCACACTATCGTAGGGATGTTGAGGAAGTACATTTCAGCTAATGAAAAAGACTGGGATGTAAAACTTCCCCTGGTCTTAATGGCCATAAGGTCCACACCCCATAACTCTACAGTGTCACACCTTTGAAAATGATGACAGGGTGGCTGATGACGCTCCCTCTGCATCTCCTTTACCAACCTGAAGATGTCAGTGTAACCAGCACATATACTGCCTACCAGTATATTGCAGATCTGAGGGTTCACCTTAAACAGACTTTCGCATGGACACAAGAGCAATTGGAGAAAAGTGCTCAGGGCAGGAAAACATACTATGACCAAAAGGCCAGCTCTACAGAATATCAAGTGGGAGACAAGGTGATGTATTTTAACTTCACAAAGCCAGTGGGTTTTCCAAACAAGTTTCTCCCAAATTGGTTTGGTCCTCATGAAAATGTAGAAAAACTATCACCAGTAGCATACCACATTAAAATCTCAAAAGGGAAAAGATCCCCTGAGCACAAGTGGGTCTACTTTAACCAGCCTTACAATCCCCAGATCAGGAGTAAATTCTGTTAAGGTGTAAGGTCTAAGGCAGTGTAGAGAAGTCTTTGCTGTGCCAGGCACTGTTGCCAGTACATCTGTGACTAGTTGTTGTGGCTAGTTATAGTGGTATTTGTTAGTTGTACTCTGATTACAAAGTGGTGAAGTAACACTCTGTATATGTGCAATTTCAGAATGAACCTGCTAAGCCTACTCATAGTGATCTGTGTACTCAATGCAGTCCAGCCCATGGAAATAGTGGCATCAGGTCCTTATATTGGGATTATACTTCAGGATGTCCCTGCATTTTAGTGACTGACTGTTATGTGCACACTCAGAGAGTCTTTATTCGGCTCGACCCTGCTGACATGTTCAAAAAGTATGTGACCTCAGGGAGGACGGTCCCCTGGCATGTCATCCGATGGAGCAAGGACTTCATATGGCACACTCAGTTAGATACAATCCTCATGCTTAACAGCTACAAAAAGTCCCCATAACACTGGACGAATTAAGGGGAATTAGACACCTGAAGCTTTTCCTTGTTACACTGCTGACAGCAGCATCAGTCCTAGGCTCACTCTTCTCAGTTGGTACTTCAACAGTTAGCAAAATTAGCATGTCCACATTGAAAAAATATGTGGAAGGGTTGAAAAGAAAAATGCCTGAGATACAAGAGAAAATGCATGTTCAGCAGATGAAGCTGCAGCAGTTAGACAGAACATTGCCGTACAATCCTTGCCATAAATCAACATACAGCCCTTTACAATCTACAGTATAGGCAGGATAGTGGATGTCATACAAGATGACTATGCCCATGTACAAAGGGTTCAAATACAAATGCAAGACTTGCTGAGAGAAGTCAGCTCTGCTGTTGAAAGTTTGGCATTGAATAGGGTCCCTTCATACTTAGTACCGGTGGAGCTAGTGAAGAATATATTGAGTCTGGTATTGCAGGGTAGCATGCATACACTGCAGGTACATTTATCTTACAGCCAGGGAAGTTCTATACCAATCCATGTTAACCCAGAGGCTAAAGAAATTGGTTTCCTGTTAAACCTCCCGATTTTTTTCACTATAAACATATACAGGTTGAAATCAGTGTTAAACATAGGGTTTTGGTCTCAAGCTATACTCCTAAAAATTGAGACACCCTCACTCATGGCTTAACGAGATGAAATCCTGACATGTATCTGACACTTAACCTGTATATGTGTACAGTTGTCAAAGATATTCAATGACTATGCCCCAGTGAATCTTTCGTAAAAGACCCCATTGATGGCATATGTGGCGTTAAAAGTTTAATCACGGAAGAGAAATGCAATGCTATTGCTACACACAGGGAGGATGCGACTACCACCCAAATTGAGATAGCAGGAAATAAGTGGCTAGTTAACACCTGTTAGTAAAGCCATAATGACATATAACCGCCATGATACAGCTACTCCAATATATATCCCTAATGAAACTAGGCTAATTCTCCACATCAAACATTTAGTTCTATACCATCTTTATGCTGATGTGCATGATGTGTAGTTTGAAATAGTGGATGCCTTTAAAAGACACACTCTGGAAGTAGATAAGTCACTCAGAAATCAAATTCTGTTTAAGGGACCTAAATTAGCAAAGATCAGTCTCCAGTTATGTAGCCCCCTAGCTACACCCCTGGAGCCAAAACATAAGAAGGTGCCATTCAATTGGGGGTGGAATATCAGTGACAGCCTATTACTTCACACTATGTGGGTGGGCTACAATGGCCCCCTGGGGTGGATACTGTACCAGCGAATCCACAAACTGTAGGCTAGCCTGTCAGAGCAGGAAAGGGTGAGATTTTGTGAAACTCTTGAGCTCAAATCTTAAATGTGTAGACCACTCCCTTAGCTTTCACTTGCAATAACAAGCAATGCTGACTAGACGGAAGTAGCAAGAGACTGCATTATATTCTAGACACCACTCACTTAATAGCCTGTCTTTACATGTAGGTTCATGTGTAACCTGTTTAGTAGTACTGATACAGGATATCATTAGTATATTAACTAAATTTAGTATGAACTATTGAATAATAGTTATTCAAACTACCAATGGTCGAAGGATGAGGTGAGGTTTGTGTTTTGTTCCTGCTGTTTCCTTTCAGTACATTGTCCAGATCAACAACTTCAGGTCCTCGATCTGTCCGAGCAGGGGGAGATGTGGTGAACATCAGTTAAGATGGCATTCCAGGGACCAGTTTATGGCAGGGCCCATCTGTAACTGCCGGTGTGGAAGATGTGCCACATTGTGCTTGGATCCTTGGTGAATGAACATAAACAAATGTTACACGACATCAGATAAGATGCTAAGACAACTGCCGGACACCTCTCACAGGGCAGGAAGGGGGACTTTCTGCACCCTCCACCACAACGGAGAGGACTTCTCATTGGACTAGAGGTTGACTATAACTCATCAAACTCATTATTAAGGTTTAGGCAAGAACTGCCATAAAAATTCCTTCTGGACCTCCCAGATGCAGAAGCAGTGGAGGGCCACAGAGATCTATTCATACCTATGTTTGGAGGCCTTAAATTAATATAAACTTCAACACATCCACTCCATCTTCATGCAAAGCACAGTTTGTGTTAATGATTATTGACTGTTAATACAGTAGTTCTTGGGACAGACCTATTAACAGATAAACTAATGCGTGGACGTTGACTTAACCATTTCTTATCGTGTTTTGTCTATCTGTTCCATCCTTTAATAATTTGAAAGAGGTTTGGTACAGAAATAATGCATGGGTAAAACACTAAAGACACTGTTTTAACAATCACACTCCAGGATCAGAAAGGCACCAGATTTCTATCTCCTCCTCATCAGAAAGGGATAAATATGTCCCCCCGGGTAGACACAACCCGGTAGAGTCACCAACAGATACACCACGTCCTGAGTTTCTGACCTGACGAGGAAAGAGACTAAAAGATAGATGATTTTGATGTTAGGCTTTTGCAAGCAAAACCTTTTATATTGCTTTTGGCTGCACTTTAGCTGAAAAGGGACCCAACATTGAGGGACCTTATCTGACCCTTACACCTCCTCCAGCAGCGCAGCCCAGTCCACAAAGGACCTCTGCATCGGCAGACATTACCTGTCCAATACTGCTCCTCAGTGATGCAGCCAGCCTGCCAAGGAACCTGTGAAGATTCAACTGACACAGCTGCCCTGTCCTGTCTTTAAGGACCTTCTTGGCGCAATCGAAGTTCAGCATCCTCCAGCCCAGCATGGCAATGACTACTGGATCGCAACTCTGCACCCTTCCCAATGCACGCTACCCGCACCAGTGGAAGACGTCTCTACTGCCGGATTGATCACCCGACTGTTTGGAACATAAACATAAACTTACCAAACCTCTTTCTAGAGAACTTGGCATTAGTTTATACCTGCAGAATATGTTTTCTAACTTGCTTGGATAACAGTTACCTGGAGTCAGCTTGTTACAAATAATATGTATATAATTTTTTTAATGATAAATAAGCATTATTTATCACCTTTTTGCCAGAGCCATTAGGTGGTTTCCCATAAGGAGCATTCCCATACAATTCTCTCCCATTGCTACATTCAGTTCAACAGCACTGCATTTATCCATTCTGTGTTACAATAATTTATTTGTTTTATTGTTTAATTCAGTACTTTCCTATTGGTTATTAGTTTATTATCCTTTAGCAGTGCATATTCATTATTAGCATTATTAAACATTGTGTATTTACTCTTCCATATCTATTGTTAATAAAATTCCTTAATTTTATTACAACTGTTTCTTCATTGTGTTGATGATCAAAGACTCTACTACTTGTCCAGACTCTCACAAATCCATAAAAAACGTCCACAGAACCGCCAGCCAGAGAGGGACTTGTGACTTAGCAGCCAAGCTCAGAGAGTGTTTTGCCACTATTTTTGAATGTACAATTGTGGATTAATGATTACTGTCAAGTGCCTGGAAGAAAGAAATTAAAGACTAACCTTGAACCTGCTCCAATTGTCTCCTGACCCTTCCTTTGTTGGAAAGGAGAGACTCTCCGCTTTCTCCCCGGGACGGGCGCTTGACCATGCCACACAGCTTAACAACACCCTCTAGTTTACATTCATTCTCAATTATCGAACAGCTCATTTGGGAGTGTTCTTAAATTGTTAAGATAGTATTCTCAACTGGTGCCCCATACTGAAAAGGGGGAGGGGTCATCTGATACACTTAAAACCACACCTTAAAATCACTACATCATCCGTGACGTAGAGTAGAAACCACTACAACTGTAAGTGTTGTATATGCCAAGAAAATTGTTTTGTCATTAAATTGTAATTTATGTACTTACTTAACAAAACCATTAAAGAATTTTCATGGTTGTTGTTATTAAGTCAGATATTCAAATAATGGGGCCAGAGTCAAAGACGAGACCAATGATTCATGAGAGCTTTGAGTTTTACAGAGATGCATTCAGCACAGCCTGGTCTATGCAAAGACAACATTGTGGTTTGCGAACACAGACTTTATAGCAATGAGACACTTGCAGAAGAGAAGCAAATCAAACAAAGAATATTCTAGAAACTAATTCAGATAACAGCAGAAGCATTTCACCACAGAACAATGTAGAGACTTACACAGATAACAGATGTAGCAGAAACAGCAGTTTGATTTTATGAGAAACACATAGGAATAAAGACATTATTAACTGAAAGACATCTCTGGGGGCTTTAAGTATGTATCAGTTACGTCCTCCCTTCTGTTTGCCCAGGTACCAGCCCAGACCAAAAACACAGGTGGCCCTCTGGGGTCAAAAAATGGGTATGTGTGTGCTCCAGCTTCTGGGTGATATGACAAAATACAGTAGATGCAGTGGATATAATTTAGGTGTAAATGATGTAATGCAGTAAACAGAAATATATATTTTAACAACTCTAACCCCTAACGCATACCCTAACTCTAAACAACAGTGGAGTAAAAATTAAATTTTATAGGGAAAATGCAACCTCTGAATTGATTTCAGAAATGACTTCCTGATTTCAGATGAGCTAGAGCCCGTGTTTTGAATGTTGCTTGCACAACATGCAATCAGTAGTGCTTGAGAGAAAGGCAAATACATTAAAATTGACACGAAAATGTCTGATGGGACATGGTGCCTGTCAGTAATTCAGGAGAATGGGGTCAATATGAGGATACAAGAACATTCTGAACCATCTCATGGATTTCCTTTGTGAACATGTGGAATATTTTGAGAGTCATTTAAACAGTTTTTTACTACACAGGTAAAGTTTGTCAAGACAATCTTTGATGTTGACTTGTCAAAGCATTATCTGAATGTTAAACTAGTTTTAAAAGTTTGAAGCCTAAAAGGTATAAAGACATAACAGTAAGACAAACACCCAGGTAGCTAGACAGTCAGACTGTCAAATAGGTAGTCATATGAACTTTCAGAGACAGAGAGAGAGAGAGAGAGAGAGAGAGAGAGAGAGAGAGAGAGATCAGTATTTTACTGTCATTTGCTTGTATTTTATTTGATTTTCATTATTATTTATTTATTGTATATTGTGGCGAGCAGGGTGGGGCCGAGCAGTGTCTGGGCAGAGCAAGGCCGGACAGACAAGTGGTGAATGAGTTCCACCTGTGTGTCGCACCATTCTTGCATTCAAGTGAGGGGCGGTGGGAGTATTTAAGGTGTAGGATTATCCATGAACAAAGCCATCAAATGAACAAACACAGCATTCCTCAACATCATAAAACGAATGCATGACGCCTGAATCGTTGAAAGAGATCTCTCTCCCAGGCCTGCTTAGTATCAAACTGAGGGCCTCTGTGCAGAGAAGTTCTAAGTGCAGAGGTTACGGGCATAAAAGACAGAGAACACCCTCACTGGAATTCCAGGATGCATTTGAACCCACAATTTACACAATACATAGCTTTGCTAGATTATTCTGAAAATTGTGGTACTGACAATTGACAAACTGACAAATAAATGATTATAGCCGATGTACCTTTTAAAATATGTGTAGTGATTTTTTTTATCACTTATAACTAACAAATCAATGATTATAATCTTTAATGTTGTATGATTCATCTCATTCTACTAAAAATGGTAACTATAAGGCTTAACTTGATAATATACCCCTGCAATCAGGTTTTCCATAACGTGTAATGTTTTATCCATGTTGTAAAACCAATGAATTAACCAGTATGATTTGTAATCAGGGATTTCATGTTATGTTACTTACACATATAATATTCATTAAATAATGTCATATTTAGTTTATGTAGAGAATGTTGATGACAACGACTGTCGTGAATGTCTTGCACCATTTTCAAGATATAAAAGTTCATGATTAAACGTGCACTATTTTTGAGCAGGAAGTCCCAAGAATCACCCAAACAAAGGGTCATAAATCAATTCTGAAAAGGGACAGACCAGTCGACCATGTGATTGTCTCTGGCTAGGGAGCTAACCGGTGCACACTAGGGTCCAAGCCACAGATTACAAAAAAAACAAAAAAACAAAAACAAAGGGGCAACCAAACTTGACTTGTCCTGTCAGGTCACAACCAGACTAGGTGAGCTTGGTTTGGAGGTGCCTGTTATGGTGCCCCAGCTTACTTTGCGGAGGAAGACTCAGCGAAACATAGAGGCTGAACTGTTGGGGTTGGGTGTTGCTGGCGGCGGGGGGTCTATATCGGGAGGGTCTGTTGGTTGTGCTCACTGGCAGTGGTAGAGTGGCTCCCAGACCTAGAGAATAGTGTATATCTACAGTAATTGAATTGACTGATCTATATGTATTATTATTATTATTATTATTATTATAAATTACAGTGCTACCACTACTCCTCCTATTATTATCATGAATGCTATTTATGTTGCCACTGCTACCACTACCATTGCTACTATTACTATTATTTTTGTTAGAATTATTATTATTAGTATGAATACTATTTCTACTACAACTCTATTACAATTACTATGAATCTCTCAATGCCTCTATCTATATCACTAAAATATCACATTGCTTAAACTTATCAATGTACATGCATACATCACTATATTGATAATATTTATATTTAGCTGTTTTCTTACCTTTCTTTGATGCGTATGTTCCATTTTTCTGTTTCTTTCTTTTGTATGTGTATATATATTTCATTGATCTTTTACCTTGTATAAGCTACAATATTTTGTTAACTTTCAATAAAAAAAGGGCTGTATCCCTGCCTAGTACGGCAACAACACCGGCCTCAACCGCAAAGCACTGCAAAGAGTGCGAACTTCCAGACACATCATCAGAGGTGAGCTTCCCTCCTTCCAGGACATCTATACCAGATGGTTTGTGAAAAAAGCTTGGAGGATCATCAGAGACTCTAGCCACCAGAGCCATGGGCTGCTCTCACTGCTACCATCAGGCAGGCAGTATGGCAGCATCAGGACCTGCACCAGCCGACTTCATGATAGCTTCTTCCCCCAAGCAATCAGACTTTTAAACTCTTGATTGCTCATGATACATATATCAGCACCACACTTTATTAGCCTCAGTCTGGACTCACATTTTATACTTCTCTTAATAACACATTGGCAACTGACTATCAACTGACAGCTGAATGTCAACACAATATTATTTTCCACTGATTACAGGGGGTGTACAGTGTATTTTTATTGTATACAGTCTTCTTATTTTGTGAATACTGTATATTGTACATTATTAGGTGTATATTGTGTTGTGTAACAGATGTGTAAACTGTGTTATGTGTAAATCAAATGTTTATTGTAATTGTCATATAGCTATGTTGCTTGAAACCACACCCAAGACTTTCACCCATTGTTGCACTTGTGTATATGGTTGAGTGAAAATAAAGGGATTTGATTTGAGAGAAATGCCTGAAGCTGTATTTGTGTTGATGTGTTAGTGTGAAGGGACAACTGAAAAGCAGAGGGTATGATATCTGACACTGAAAAGTATATAGTATTTGTAAAATAACTGTCTACGTGTTGTCAATCCGGTCCCAGCTTCCTAATTTCCCATCATTGAATCGCTACATTTATACATATCTTATTTTTAAGACCAGTCAGTCAGAAAAGGCATTGCACACTATTCCAGAAGAGTTTGAATGACTATACCAGGATTAGTGAATGTACAGTACCTTGAAAACTCTAGGAAGAGTTAGTGTTAAAAAGTTTGTTTTTGGTTTAGGGATAAAAACAATAAAACTGAAACCAAATTTGTTGTATTTGGCATGTCAAGCCAACATAATAACAGCACAATATGAAATGATATGGGGGATCTGAGACATAATTTTCTTTTTGGGAGAACTATTCCTTTAATGGTAGACTGATGTCTCTATTTTTTATTTTTTTTTTTATTTTTTTTTTTGCAGTCCAACCCTTTACATACTGTGTTCACAGTTTAAAGTTGTCACAGGCTTGGTTCACACCAAAACCGCTTCTACATTTCAGACATAAATATTTGTAGACTGAAATGGTTTGTAGCCCTACTGTTGGCTTTGGCCACAGTGTACTGTGTAGAGGTGACAGAACTCTTTTTTGGACGGAAAGTAGGACCAATTCAGTAGACTAATTTCAATGAAATCCCTGTGGCTCTAGTGTTTTACTCTTATCTCCCTGTTCAGAGCTAGTGGAGATTTTGTGTTTAACACAGAGTAGGCTGACTCATAAGCAAGGCTAACAAGCAACAAAAACAAAAGTGCTGCATTTCTCTCTTACACTTTCCCTCTGTCATCTTTGTAGAACATGTAACCATCACATACAGGTTATTAAACAGCTCTGATTTCTCTCTCTCTTACACACACACACACACACACACCCACCGGCATATGTGTGGAAACAGAAGCCCATATAGATGAGTTGACAGTCTGTTGGTGTGAATCAGATAATCTAGCACAGGAAAGCTGATAAGGGCAGCTAGCTAGATCTTGTTTAAAACACAAACCTTAGAAAATGACTAGAGTGCTCATAATTATGTCAAATAATGGTTGCACTTTATTTATTTATTTTTATCTTCAGTGTGTGCACTTTCAGAATATTTAAGTGTACTTACCCAAGAAAGTAATGCGTAATATTAATTAACTACATGTACATAATATCAGTTAAGAATAGGGTAGGGTTTAGGTCTAGGGTTTAAACCTTATAATTACTATTATTTTACAAAAAATAACAACAGCTATAGTTGTTGTAATTATATAGTACGCAAATATAGAATAGTACTGTAAAATAAAGTGTTACCCAAATACTTTTGCCTGGTTAGTACTGAATGTTCTGAGAATGAATACTGAAAGTACCCTTACAAAAATTAAGAGTTCTGGCAAACTTGCGGCAAACTTTTGCCACTCATTATTTTCACATGCAAATGAGCTTTACGACAAACTCTACATTGTCACCAAATGTTTGCTGTATTGTTCACCACAGCCAGTGAGGAGCTGCAAACATTTGCTGCAAATCACAAGCTCATATTCATGTAAAAATAATGAGTGGCATATTTTAAGGTTTAAAAATTAAAAAGTCTACTCTCCTTAAAGTCATTGTATAATTCTACATTGCCTACAATATGATATCATTTAAACACTTAAATCCACTATTTGGACTTTAACAGAATTTTCTACACAATATCTCCAGACAGAATTGGAGCCAGTTTGAGCTCAAAGACATGTTCTTTTCTACAATTCATAGCTCTCACCATGGTGATCTCTTACAGTGAATAGAGATTTAAAAAGGCATCAGCATTCAGGAGCCTGATGAATAGAGTCCATCCATATCCAAGCCAAGAGACAGCAAACTCTAAATATTTTCTGATCCAGCTTATGGTAATGGGTTTACTTGTTAAAGGTGAAGTATGTAATTTTTTCCACTAAATTGTTCTTCTATTAAATTATTTATCCATGTCCAATCACAGATAAATTTAAAGAGACAATTATAAGTCTTTATTTATTTATCTTTTTAATAAATTAATATATATATTTACCTGTTTGCACACAGCTTCACTGGCAAATAATTATATTTATTGAATAAAAAAAAAATAAAAAATTCAATTTCTGTTATTCCATAGTTTTGATGACTTTACTATAAAATGTGAAAAAAATAAAGAAAGAATGAGTAAGTGTTTCAAAACTTTTGACCGGTAGTGTATATATTGTATTGGTCGACAAAATGATCATATGGGAAATCAAAATGTTGCTTCCGAAAGTTCATGTACCATGAAATCAAACCCATTCTGTTGAATTCATCACAATTCCCCATCAGAAATCAATTCAACTTTTAACACATTTTCCTGCACAAGCAGCCACCAAAACATGTTCTGGTCCTGTGGGAACTAAGAAGTAATCGTGTTCACATTAACAATGGTGAGCATTATTCATTGGTCACATTTTCACAGTAACATTACAATTTACTCTACTGGCGATTAGCTGTAGGGTTTGGGTTTGTGTTAATCAAATATGTGTTCCTGTTGACTGTATTACATCATTTACAACTTAAAATACATCTCACTTTTGGTGCCACTCTGTGTATATTTCAGAAACTGAACCTCATACATGCCCATACGTTCAACAACACTTCCAGCTTCGGCCACTGGGGGACAGGGATTAGTATTTCGGTAAACGGACCAGACGTCGAGCTTCCAGAGGTCTGGGCGCGGATGCCGTCGAGGGTAGTGAGAGCGGATGAGCGAGAGGATCGGTTATGGTCAGTGAAAGGTGCCCTCCACAACCTCGTCAGATCATCATGCACTTCATCGTCCTCAATCCAGTGGGAAGAAGGAGCGACGCGGGGGTGGCTGGAGTGGCGTTCCTTCTTAGGAAGGAAAGCCGCGACTGCAACGTTGCCATGGTAAGGTTATCGCAGTGAGAACACGAACCATCCTCAAACACTGCCTCAGTGTGATCGTGGCCCAGACACATGAGGCTGTGCCTGTGACCGTCAAGAGCTGAGAGAACTTGACCACATCCAGGAACTACACAGGGGCGGAAAGGCAACTTTATTAAGATGTGTCCAGAAAAGGATGTTCAACGCCGCTGTGTATTGCTCTTTTAGAGAAAAATACTCTTTTAGGGAAAATTTCTCTTTTAGTAGCTCTGTCGAAGCGTCCAGGGGCAAAGCTGCACTGCCATGCAGAGAAGGAGAAAGCCGCTGATATGCGCCATAGATCCAACAGAATACACTCTTAGAGACAACCGGTTGGCTCCAAAGAAATTTTCTGAATGATTTCCCTCCCTTTATACCCGTATGTCCAGTGGCGGGACATGCAAATTCTGTCTGCCAATTTCTCAGTGGCCTTTTCTCAAAGTTCAGAGATGCATATGGCTCTCAAGAGAGACCCCTAGTATCGCTTCTCTAACATCGAAGTGAGTGACAGATGGGGAAGCTTGCTGTACAGTCAACATCGGAGGAGTTAACTATAAGGCTGCATGCTGCATGGTTTTTGATTACAACAATCCACTGGCTTGTCGACCATGACGCGAAGATGAAGAACACAAGTGCAGTTTATTTATATACATGAAATCCAAAAACCTAACTAGACATGTACTAAACTTAATAAAATACATGAAAAACATGAACGCACACATTAAACATTACAGTTTGCTCGTATGAATGTAACACATCATAAGAAAGTGTTTCACCACTGTTCAAATGCACTTTAGATTACATCATTTATATGTATAAATGTTTTCCATCTGAAAAGGACTAAATATGAAATTAAACAAATGACAATAAAATGCAAAGTACTCTTTTCAGTATTCAAAATACTTTTAGAATGTAACTGTATTCAAATGACAAATTATTTAAATTGTAACTGTAGTGGAATACAGGTAATTATATTTTGTATTATAAATACAGAATCCCATACCATGTATTCCGTTACTCCCCAACCCTACTTATGACAAATGTTTAGAGAAACATCTAATGTGCCTAAGACTTTTGCACAGTGGTAAGGTCATTTCACATGAACTGATTGTAGAAAATGCAGCTTTATGGTAGGTCATTCAAGTTCATTTCAACACAACAGAAATTTAATTTGGGAAGTTACATAAAGCCAGAGTGAAATGACCCGAGTGTCTGGCAGTTTGTCCCTCACAATGTCTAACTACTCAGCCCACACACCATCAAGACTCCAGCAAAGTCTGAAGTGATTCTGGTCTTTGGTGAGAAAAGTTCTAAAGCTTTGTATACACTGCATCCGGTTAAGATTAGTTTTTCAAAACAAATATTTAGGACTGAATGATTGCACCATCATTTTGCAAGTAATGAAATTGGATCTGTATGTTCAGACAGTGTTGTCAATATTAAATTTCTGAATTGATTCCCATAGCATACTTAAAACTATATATTTCCCTGTATATTTTCTCTGGTCCTGGTTGGTATTTTACTTACAATGTTGTATATTTCAAATATTATATATTCCATAATACTGTACATGTCATGTACATAACAACATTCTGTATATTTCTCTATTTCTATAACTTTAATTCCCTTTTATATAACTTTTTAATTCCATCAGAGGCATTTCTGTTAAACTTTTACATTGTAACTTTACATGTTATGTCCAAAATCACTCATTTGTTCAGTAATTCTCCATTTCAAAATCAAGTGAATGCAATATGATGTTGATTGATTTCAGACACAGCTGTAGACAGTATTGTAATTTGTCTTTGAGGTTAAAGATATGTTGCATCCGAATAACGAAAAACTACTTGAAATAACCTGGATTAGAATCAGGATAGCTAATTTCCCCTTGTCTGCTCTTAACCTGCCTCCTTCCTTCTTCATTGCGCCCCTCGACCTCTTCAGGCCACTTTGATTGGCTGGTAATTCTGTCCTGATTGCAGTGGCGGCTCCTGAACATTTTTTCAGGGGGGGCAATTTTTCTGATAATGATTAAAGTGACCAATTTAATGGGTACAGATTTAAGAAATAAATCTAATCAATCTAAGTAAGAAATTAGCATCCAGGAGCCTTCAAAAGCAAAAATGACATGGCTCCGCAGTTAATTATTCCACTTATTCATTACTTACATTAATCCAATGTTGTGTGATGTAAAATAGCTAAACAGGACACATTTTAAAAAAGATATGTCCAGCAACAACATAAAGACGGGGGCAGTATAAGTCAATACCAGAAGCATTTATTGACTGATCTCAAAAGTATTGGCTTACAAAAGCAAAATAAGTTATCACAGTACAAATAATCAAGGGTGTTCTTTCACATTCCTCAACACTGCATAAATAATCTGCATTTCAATAAACAATTGAAATATCAGTTTATCAGCAAGTTGTCACAGTCTGTCTGCACTTGTTTTCTAGAACTCTTATTTTGAAATTCCTTCCCTCACTACATTTCCCACAAGCTACTGCCCTGATCACTCCTTCATTGTCCCCACCTGTTTATCATTCCCTCGTTTAGTTCTAGTGTATATATTCCCTCTTGTCTTGTCAGTCTTGGTCAGCCCTTGGTTTAGTTATGTATGTTGCATGTTTATGTTAAGTCTGACTTTTGCGCCAGTGTTTGCGCCAGCGTTTGCATTTCTCCAATGTGTATGTTCTACTCCAGCGTATGTACTTCTCCAATGTGTGTACTTCTCCAGTGTTTCATTATTAAAGAACTTGAAGTTACTACTCCTGCATCTCCTATCCTCCTTGTCACCCTAACGTAACAGAAGTGTTACACAAGTAGACAAATTGTTGAAAGAAGTGAATCTTTAGAACTACATTTTCTGGAATGTAGGATATCACCAGTGCTACTTAATAAAAGCAAATTAATGTTGTCCCAAATAAGTGAATGAACAAGTGAGGCTTGACCTAGTGTGGTCTTTGCATCTTGGCTTTACACATTGAAGACCAAACCAGAATGATGAGGTGCTGCCAAGTTTAACTAAATAATTCTGATATACACATGAATTACTTACCTCAAAAAGGCCTCATGAGAGCATAATTCACAACAAGCGAGCAGGAGCTTTTGAAAGAGGCTACTGAAAACATTGATGCAAGTTAATGGTAATAAGCAGTTTGTATAGACTTCCATATACTGCCCTCTTGTAGATTTGTGAAAATTAACATGAACAGTGATAGACAATTTGCCTGAAAACAGCATTTGAAAATAATTTCTAGAAAGGTAAACACAGCTATTTGTATGGCTTTGTAAATATAAACAACCATATTCTGGCCAATTGTATAGATTTGTAAAAATGAACATGAACAGATTTTTTTTTAACTTTTTTTTTTAATGAATGAAAAATAACTATTTAAAACAACATCAACTATGAACTGATTTGGTGTGTGTGTGTTTGTATTTGTGTGTGTGTTAAAGAGAGAGAGACTACATTATTTGTATTGAAACTGTGCTCTTTTCTCTTTCAATGCAGCAAAGCGGTCAATGACTTTCTCATTGAAATCAGGCATGTTGAGGACTAGTTCCCTCTCCATGGAAAGCATGGCCAGTGCAATCAGACGTTCATGGCCCATTGAATTTCGCAGGAATGTCTTAACTCGTGTCAAAGTTGAGAAACATCTCTCAGCTTCAGCTGTTGTCATGGGAGTAGTTATGAGGATGTTCAACAGAGTCACGGTCTCAGAGAATGTCTCCTGGAGGTTGTAGCTCATGAGAACCTGGTACAGTGCCAGTGCACCACAGCAGTCCTTGAATTCAGGATTCTCATAGATCAGAGAGAGTTCTGTCTTGAGCTTTGACTTGTTCAGCATGGGGTATGCGTTCAGAGTGGCATTCAGAGCCTCATCAGGAAATGAATGGCAGTACATATCTTTCAAACATATCTGCTTGCAGTAATGTAGCACTCACAAGGTGGCCAGTGAAAGAGAATCTTGCTTTGGTGTGATCCAGGATGGTGTCGCAGACCTCTTCAGACAGCCTCTGCTTCTCCTCTTCTCTCAAAGCCATTCTGGGTCTTTTGGCTCCTGTTGCTACTTGCAGCTGCTGTTGAGAGGAGTCACTGAAGGCAAACAGACCAATGTGTTTGTTAGGCTATGTACAGTACTGTAGTCTATGTGATGCACAGATATATATGAAGTGTATCTACATATAGTACAAAGATTTCATTTCCACTTAAAATGGGCAGGGATGCATAAAGTCTTTAGTGTTTAAGTTAGCCTTTGTGTCTCACCTAGCCTGGATGTTCAGCACAGTATACAGTATATAAAGTGAGCTAGATTACACCACTGGCCATACATAATGAGAATAGTGTAATTTCTAACACAAATGCAGTCTCCTTTCATGTATATATTTTCAAATGACAAAGCTCTGCTTTGAGAACGATCGAATTATATTGTTTAATCTTACCTTTTGGCATGCACACTGCTTGTGAAGCTGTCAAGGGCACGTTTGATGAAGACAGCATCAGTGTCCTTCTTCTGGAGCTTCTGGTACAGAGTACCGATGTGGGGCATGATTCTGTGAAAAAGCCAAAGGAAAAAAATTAAATCTTCATGATGTAGCATCCTCACATAGCCAGATGCCTCTCTCACGATTGATTTGTTCTTCGACTAAAAGGAACTTCTTTCAAAGAGACAATCGAGTTGCACTGAACGCTAGCCATCTTGACAGTAGTACGTGAATTGATTGACGCTGCTACCCGCTCTTTTCTTAATTACGTTCGTGGTTACGTTACATATGAAGAAAGCACGTAAGTGCAAAATTTTTTTACATGAGAGTCTATGAGAGACATCTGTGGCGATTTTCAACCTGACTGAAATCACCCTAAAAGGGGCGGGGCTATTTTAAGCACGACTTTATCCTGATTGGCAGATCAGACGACTAGATTAGAACACTGATAATGACTGTTGCCGTGATAGAATTGGTTAGAAAAAAAATCCCTTCCTTTTCCCGTTTGGCAGTGCGTTGCCCATATCGCCCTAATGAACACACCGCCCCTACCGGATTGGCGGTTACATCTTAGTCCTGATAATTTTAGAAGCATTTAATTCTGAATATCATCAAAAAGTTGATTTATTTCAGTAATTCCATTCAAAAAGTGAAACTTGTATAATGTATACATTCATTCCACACAGACTGATATATTTCAAGTGTTCATTCCTTTTAATTTTGATGATTAAAACTGACAGCTAATGAAAATCCCAAATTCAGTATCTCCGAAAAATAGAATATTACTTAAGACCAATACAAAAAAGGATTTTTAGAAATGTTGGCCAACTGAAAAGTATGAACATGAAAAGTATGAGCATGTACAGCACTCAATACTTAGTTGGGGCTCCTTTTGCCTGAATTACTGCAGCAATGCGGCGTGGCATGGAGTCGATCTCTCTGTGGCGCTGCTCAGGTGTTATGGGAGCCCAGGTTGCTCTGATAGTGGCATTCAGCTCTTCTGCATTGTTGGGTCTGGCGTATCACATCTTCCTCTTCACAATACCCCATAGATTTTCTATAGGGTTAAGGTCAGGCGAGTTTGCTGGCCAATTAAGAACAGGGATACCATGGTCCTTAAACCATGTACTGGTAGCTTTGGCACTGTGTGCATGTGCCAAGTCCTGTTGGAAAATGAAATCTGCATCTCCATAAAATTCGTCAGCAGCAGGAAGCATGAAGTGCTCTAAAACTTCCTGGTAGATGGATGGCTGTGTTGACCTTGGACCTCAGAAAACACAGTGGACCAACACCAGCAGATGACATGGCACCCCAAACCATCACTGACTGTGGAAACTTTACACTGGACTTCAAGCAACGTGGATTCTGTGCCTCTCCTCTCTTCCTCCAGACTCTGGGACCTTGATTTCCAAAGGAAACGCAAAATTTACTTTCATCAGAGAACATAACTTTGGACCACTCAGCAGCAGTCCAGGCGAGACGCTTCTGACGCTGTGTCTTGTTCAAAAGTGGCTTGACACAAGGAATGTGACAGCTGAAACCCATGTCTTGCATACGTCTGTGCGTGGTGGTTCTTGAAGCACTGACTCCAGCTGCAGTCCACTCTTTGTGAATCTCCCCCACATTTTTGAATGGGTTTTGTTTCACAGTCCTCTCCAGGGTGCAGTTATTCCTATTGCTTGTACACTTTTTTCTACCACATCTTTTTCTTCCCTTCACCTCTCTATTAATGTGCTTGGACACCGAGCTCTGTGAACAGCCAGCCTCTTTAGCAATAAACTTTTGTGTCTTGCCCTCCTTGTGCAAGATGTCAATGGTCGTCTTTTGGACAGCTGTCAAGTCAGCAGTCTTCCCCATGATTGTGTAGTCTACAGAATTAGACTGAGAGACCATTTAAAGGCCTTTGCAGGTGTTTTGAGTTCATTAGCTGATTAGAGTGTGGCACCAGGTGTCTTCAATATTGAACCTTTTCACAATATTCTAATTTTCTGAGATACTGAATTTGGGGTTTTCATTAGTTGTCCGTTATAATCATCAAAATTTAAAGGAATGAACACTTGCAATATACCAGTCTGTGTGGAATGAATGTATACATTATACAAGTTTCACTTTTTGAATGGAATTACTGAAATAAATCAACTTTTTGATGATATTCTAATTATATGACCAGCACCTGTATATCCAAATGTGAATATGACCACAAACAGTAAAGAGGCCATTCTTTTAAAGAAAAGGAGGGTTCAAATAACTAAGCGTGAAAAATGGCATGTTCTAAACCTTCGATTCCAGATAGATGAATATATTAACAAATTCTGCCTGATTTACAAATCAACTGTGGCTATTCTGTTTTCAGTAACTTGGCCCTGTCAATCACATTGCTAAACACCAGATTATGAAATGCTATTATTCCAGTAGGCTTGTAACAATAAAAGACAAAAGTAACCCAGTAAGTAATCATTGTTTTTCAATTTACATGGAAAGAGGGCACTTACATAAAAATATACAGATAATTGGTTCGACCAGTATTTTTTTATACCAATATTCACACTTTTCAATTTAATAATTTATTCGTTTCTTAATATAACATTTCAAAACTAGCCTAAAATGGTTTACTGGTTTAAGTTGATCTCCAGGGCTGGCGAAGCTGGTCAAGTTCATCAAACTTGAACTTTCTTTGATGAAGATAAAATTTGAGTCTCCACTTTCCTTCATTCATATACTCTTACTTTAGTTCTATTCCACAGAATTCTGAAAATATTCCTGAAAAATCAGCACAAAAAAAATTGGAAAATTCTGTCTAGGGCTGGTTACGAGTCAGAGAGAGTGGAAAAGTGTCATGTAAAACTAAATTGTGAATGTTTTTGGAGTAAAAATCTGGACTTACCTTATCAATGAACCACTGGGGGAAAAAAAATTATAAAGAAATTATGATAGGAGGACTCATATAAAATATAAATGATGGTGATGTGACTTTGAGTTCCTGTGAGCCAACTGTAAGATCTCAGCCTGTACTTCTGTAAAATTATATAGACAAATAATGAGAAAGTAAATCCTGCATATTACATAGTCGGAGGGTCTCTTCATGGCACACATTTGAATGGAGAATTTTTGGTGAAAAGTGCAAGGTAATAGAAGTTATTTGCATTCGACTCACTTCAATGCTTCCATCATACAATTTGCCCAATCAAGATGCACAAATCCATAAATTAAAAACATATGATTACATGGAACCAGTGCAACTCAGTGCATTGCAGCATGTAGCTTATTTAGAATTGTTTGTTTCCAGATTGTGAAAAGATAAAATGGAAGTGAGTGAAACAGAGAGAGTGTGCATAAGTATATGGTGCAAGTGTTTTGCTGATTTACTGCAGGGAGACACATATAAAAAAGCTACAGATGTCACCTGGGCAAAGTAGTCATTACTCTGTGATCCAAGCATATGAATATATAAAAGTCAGTAAAGGAGAAACAGCAGGACTGGCTACTGCAACACTACTGTGGGGCTCCAACAGACACTTTTATCATCTTATAATGTCTCCTTGCCATGCACTTATACATCAACTCAACTTGAATTAGTTGAGCTTCAAAAATGTAACTCAAACTGATTGTAGAGAAGAACTAAAGCTATTGAGAGACAGAAAAAATAATATTTTGTGTTTTTATTCAGTCATTCCTCATTTATGCTTGTATTTAAATGAACACTTCGTCTACCTATGTTCAAATCAAATCAAAATCAAATCAAATCACTTTATTGTCACACTACTGTGTACACGAGTGCAACAGTAGGTGAAAGTCTTGTGTGCAGTTCCGAGCAACATTGCAGTAATGACAGTGACGAGACATAAACCACTTTACAATAAACATATTTACACAACACAATTTACATAACAAATGTACACATATACAACAATTTACATATCAAATGTACACAATACACACAATGTAAAATACACATACACTAGATAAGGGTATATAAATATATATATATATATATACACACTAATTGAATTGGGAGCGAGAATATATTTGACAGAATGAAGATTAATAAAGTGCAGTGCTGATTGCTGATCGTGAGAGATCATGTGTTCAGAAGTCTTATTGCTTGTGGGAAGAAGCTGTCATGTAGTCGGCTGGTGCAGGTCCTGATGCTGCGATACCGCCTGCCTGATGGAAGCAGTGAGAGCAGCCCATAACTCGGGTGGCTGGAGTCTCTGATAATCCTCCGAGCTTTTTTCACACACCGTCTGTTATATATATATCCTGGAGGGAGGGAAGCTCACCTCCGATGATGTTTCTGGCAGTTCGCACCACCCTTTGCAGGTCTTTGCGGTTGTGGGCGGTGCTATTGCCGTACCAGGCGGTGATGCAGCCAGTCAGGATGCTCTCTACAGTACTGGTGTAGAACCGTGTGAGGATATGGTGGTTCATTCCAAACTTCCTCAGCCGTCTCAGGAAGAAGAGGCACTGGTGAGCCTTCTTCACAACGGCCTCAGTGTGGACAGACCATGTGAGTTCCTCAGTAATGTGGACACAGAGAAACTTGAAACTGCTGACTCTCTCCACCGGTGCTCCATTAATGGTGATGGGGCTGTGTTCTCTGTCTTTCCTCCTGAAGTCCACCACAAGCTCCTTGGTTTTACTGACATTGAGGGAGAGGTTGTGCTCCTGACACCAGCGCGTCAGAGTGTGCACCTCCTCTCTGTAGGCTGTTTCATCATTGTCAGTGATCAGACCTACCACCGTCGTATCGCCAGCAAACTTAAAGATGGCATTGGAGCTATGTGTTGCCACACAGTCATGTGTGTACAGAGAATACAGAAGTGAGCTGAGAACACAGCCCTGCGGGGCTCCAGTGTTGAGGGTCAGTGATGAGGAGATGTTTCCATCCAAATTGCAAATTTTATTTGTGCGAAAAACCATATAATTACACAAACAATGCGTGGATAAAGTGTTTCCATCCCTTGTGATCAAAAGAACAAAATCGTCACTTCCGAAGAAACTGTAGCCACTGTGACTCTCTTATTAATAAAATGCCAGTAGTTTAGAACAGCAGGCAAAACATTACGAAGTTCCCTATTAAAAAGATTTTGATACACTTTGATGCTGCGCTGATTTAGCGCATTGGGAACATCTTTAGGAGTGACCAGCTGTGAATATGTGTGCAACACGTCAATGAAATTGACTAGAATTTACATCATCAGGATGCACCTGTAGCAGGGCTATAAATGGATGCGTCAGAGGTGCATCATCAGGTCCTTTGTCTTCAGACCACTCTGTGTGTGCTTCTCAAGCTGTCAGAAAACCTTTTTTACTTTCCAATGAGTGTGAAGCAAAGCAAGCAGTGTGTGTTCCCGTGTTTATGCTCCATGGCTGTAACGGACACACACCAGTTTTGTTTCATGTGTTGGGGGAAGAGCATGCTGCTCTTGCGTTAGGGCAGGTGGGTGCGAGCATTGCGATCTGTTTCAGTCAAAATACTTTGCACTCGTCTCACTTACTTCCAAGAGCCAGCGCCCACTCTTTCATCGTGGGGCTCTCGCATGGATCTGGATGAGGAGCGAGAGACGGGTCTGTCCCTATTGCTCACTCTCTCTCCAGATCCAGCTAGTCCTTCTTGTGAGCCTGAAGTATGATTCGGTGCCTTTTCGGTTCACAAGGGGGACGCTGAATCTCTTGAGTCTGCGGACTTTGAGCTACCCACCTCTGAACATTCCACGCACAATAACAAAACGGCTGAGGAATTACCCACCTCCCCAACTCCACCTTTACCCTAGGCATCTTGCCCCACTTAATCATCTCCTATTAATAGTCCCAGGGACTACTCTATGCTTCAGAGCTCAAGTTGAAGCTGTTACATCGAGCCTTCCTCCATGGACAGCAAGCCAAATAAGTTTAACCTTAATAGCTTAAAGATTATATGGGCAAACAAACTTGTGAACCAAGAACTTGGCTCATGTCTGAGAGCAACAACCCTTCACACAGTTCTGGGAGCATTTGTGTGTGCGTTCCTCAATCCTTACATCTTTGCCTTGTGGATCTATAAGATATTTTTCAAAAGTGTCAATGAACCTACTCTTCAGCACAATTTAAGTTTATATTCTAATTATTTGCAGTCTTTGGAATTTCTAGATAAGGTGCTAAGGTGCTGGAGAGGAGGGTGCGGCCGATTGTCGAACCTCGGATTGAAGAGGAACAATGCGGGTTCCGTCCTGGCCGTGGAACGACGGACCAGATCTTTACTCTCGCAAGGATTCTGGAGGGGGCCTGGGAGTATGCCCATCCGGTCTACATGTGTTTTGTGGATCTGGAGAAGGCGTATGACCGGGTCCCCCAGGAGAGACTGTGGGAGGTGCTTCGGGAGTATGGGGTGGGGGGGCCCCTTCTTAGGGCAATCCAATCCCTGTACATCCGAAGCGAGAGCTGTGTCCGGGTCCTCGGCATGAAGTCAAGCTCGTTCTATGTGGGGGTTGGTCTCCGCCAAGGCTGCACTTTGTCACCAATCCTGTTTGTGGTATTCATGGACAGGATATCGAGACGTAGTCGAGGTGGGGAAGGTATGCGGTTCGGTGAGCTGGGGATCTCATCTCTACTTTTTGCAGATGATGTGGTCTTCATGTCATCATCGGTCCGTGACCTTCAGCTCTCACTGGACCGCTTGGCAGTCGAGTGTGAAGCGGCTGGGATGAGGATTAGCACCTCTAAATCTGAGGCCATGGTTCTCAGCAGGAAACCGATGGAGTGCGTACTCCGGGTGGGGAAGGAGGTATTGCCCCAAGTGAAGGAGTTCAAGTACCTCGGGGTCTTGTTCACGAGTGAGGGGACAATGGAGCGGGAGGTTGGCCGGAGAATCGGGGCAGCGGGGGCGGTATTGCATTCGCTCTATCGCACCATTGTCATGAAAAGAGAGCTGAGCCGGAAGGCAAAGCTCTCGATCTACCGGTCAATTTTTGTTCCTACCCTCACCTATGGTCATGAAAGTTGGGTCATGACCGAAAGAACTAGGTCGCGAGTACAAGCGGCCGAAATGGGCTTCCTCAGAAGGGTGGCGGGCTTCTCCCTTAGAGATAGGGTGAGGAGCTCAGTCATCCGCGAGGAGCTCGGAGTAGAGCCGCTGCTCCTTTGCGTGGAAAGGAGTCAGTTGAGGTGGTTTGGGCATCTGGTAAGGATGCCCCCGGGCGCCTCCCTAGGGAGGTGTTTCAGGCACGTCCAGCTGGGAGGAGGCCTCGGGGAAGACCCAGGACTAGGTGGAGAGATTATATCTCCACACTGGCCTGGGAACGCCTCGGGGTCCCCCAGTCAGAGCTGGTTAATGTGGCTCGGGATAGGGAAGTTTGGGGCCCCCTGCTGGAGCTGCTGCCCCCGCGACCCGACTTCGGATAAGCGGTTGAAGATGGATGGATGGATGGATGGATGGAATTTCTAGACACCATTATTTCAGGATGTCTAGAACAACATTTCAAATGCAATGATTGGTCCACTGGTTAGTCCAGTTGTGAAAGAGTTATTCAGTCACATCTTCTGTGCTTCTCAAAACAGAAGGCTGCAGTCTAGTTAATGGTGTCCTTCCTAGTCCAGACCTTCTGAAGCTGTAGACTAACTCCTCCTCAGCATTCAGCGCTATGTCTCTTCACGAAGTTCGCAGAGACAGCCCTTGCCCCGCTAAGGGAAGTGGGCATCTGCACACTCAATTACCTCGACGATTGGCTGATTCTAGCTCAATCACTTTTCTCGGCATAGAGTTAGACTCTCAATGTCTCAATGACAGCGTGCCTCACAAACGAGCGCATGCAGTCGGTGCTGAATTGCCTCACCTCATTCTAACTAGGCACTGCGGTCCTTCTAAAGCAGTTCCAGAGGCTCGTGAGGCATATGGCATCCTCAGCGGCGTTCACGTCACTCGGATTGATGCATATGAGACTGCTTCAACACTGGCTTCAGACTAGAGTCCCGAAATGGGCATGGTGCTACGGTACATACCGTGTGATCATCACCCCTTACAGTTGTCATTTATTCAACCTTGGCAGACTTCTGTTATCTGCAGACAGGAGTCCCCCTACAGTAGGTTTCCAGATGTATCGTGGTCACCACAGATGCCTCGAAACTGGGCTGGGGCACCAATAAACCTAAATGAATGAAATGGAAATATGGGAATTATGTTGTGACTAAAAAATAAAAAAAACTATGTTATATTTTGACATATATTTTATCACAAATGTACTCTTGGTATTTTCTCAACCAATTTCTTCAGGTATTACCCTGGGATGCTTTTTAAACAGTATTGAAGGAGTTCCCATCTATATCCTGGGCACTTAGTGGCTGCTTTTCTTAATTATTCAGTCCAAGTCATCCATTTAAAAACGTTTTGTAATTAAATAAATTAAAATGTTGGCACAATTATATTTTTGTCTACAAAACTAATTTCAAACTTGTAAGCATACACCTTCACATCAAAAGGTTTTTAAGATCATGAGAAACATTTCAGGCAAGTGACCCCAAACTTTTGAAAGGTAGTGTATGTATGTATATATATATATATATATATATATATATATATATATATATATATATATATATATATAGTAACATATGGCGCTCAGACACAGGAATAGTGTTAAACCCGGAGGTTGTGTTTATTGAAATAGAGTGTTAAGGAAAGGAAAGGAGTTTCAGAAGTGCGTGGAGCTTGGGCTGACTTCACTGGAGTGAATGAGCGTGGAGCTGGAGAATGAGCGCAGAGCTTGGACAAGCGTGGAGCTTGGGGTGACGTCACTGGAGTGAATGAGCGTGGAAGTGGAGAGTGAGCACAGAGCTTGGACGAGCGTGGAGATTGGGGTGACGTCACTGGAGTGAATGAGCGTGGAACTGGAGAGTGAGCGCAGAGCTTGGACGAGCGTGGAGCATGGGGTGACGTCACTGGAGTGAATGAGCGTGGAACTGGAGAGTGAGCGCAGAGCTTGGACGAGCTGGAGCATGGGGTGACGTCACTGGAGTGAATGAGCGTGGAAATGGAGAGTGAGCGCAGAGCTTGGATGAGCTGGAGCATGGGGTGACGTCACTGGAGTGAATGAGCGTGGAGCTGGAGAATGAGGACAGAGCTTGGAATGACGTCACTGGAGTGAATGAGCGCGGAGCTTGGACGAGCGTGGAGCTTGGAAGATCGTTGAGCTACAGAGATCGTTGAGCCTCCGCGATCATTGAGCTTCCGAGATCGCTGAGCTTCCGAGATCTCCGCTGGAGTAAAAGGAGCGAGGAGCTTAGGTTAGAAGGAGTGAAGGAATGTGGAGATGGGAAGTAAACAGGAACGAAGGAGCGTGGAGATAGGAGGATCGACAAAGGAGCGTGGAGACAGGAAAATCACAGAAACGAAGGAACGTGGAGATAGCCAAATCACAGGAACGAAGGAGTGAGTCTGTATACGATAAACCAATAACGATAAACGCTTAACGAGACCAGACCAAGAGTGAGGGAAGAACAGAGTATTTAAAGAGTGGAACGGAAACAAGAGACAGGTGCAGGTGATTAGTGATAAGTGGAGAGGGAGCGTGGAGCATAAAAGCAAGGAAAGACAGGGAGATCTGTGACATATATATATATATATATATATATTACTGCTAATAAAGATCACTATTGTTCAGTTGTTATATATCTAAAATAATTTTTTTTCTTTAAATAGCTTTAATGTAGTTAGCTATAATTTGTTACAATTTGATACAATATGTTTTTTGCTGTGACAAACAATACATCATTAACATCATATTAAAACTCTTAAAAATAATTGTGGCATAATATGCACTTGTTACCCTCTGTTATTGTATTTTATGACGAATTTTGTGAAATGAATTTATGCCAAGATCATGAAAAAGTTTTCTATCAATTGCTAGCTCAGTCACACACACAAATAATTTTTACTACAATAAACAAACTAGTAATGGAACTTTGGGCTGTGTCTATCAAGGATGCTTAAAAAGTGGTGTAAGAATGCAGTTCTAAACATAAAAGTGTTCCCTTTACAAAAAGCTTCACTATGATGCTGCGCTTTGCTAAGCGCTATGGGGAACGACCCAGTCGTAAACGAGCTGTAAATATGTGTGTAACACGTCAATGAACATTGACCGGAATTTATAGCCTCGGCTGATGTAGTCATTAGACGCACCTGTGGCCAGGCTATAAATGGATGTGTCACCAGGTGTCGTCAGATCCTCTTTTTTCAGAGCGATTCTGTGTGTGTGTGTGTGTGTGTGTGTGTGTGTGTGTGTGTGTGTGTGTGTGTGTGTGTGTTACACAAACCCTGTCAAAACTTTCTTTCCTCTGCTAGGTTTTAGAATTTAAAAATTGAGGCAGTGTGAAGTGAACCTTTTCTCCTTTCTCTTCTGTCTAGAATATATATATATATATATTTAAAAGAAAGAGAGAATGACTTTGTTTGGGGGAAGAGCACGCTGCTCTCGCGTTGCAGCAGTGGGGGTGCGAGCACTGTGATTTGCTTTCAGGCAAAGTGCTTCGCGCTCGCCTCGCTTGCTTCCGGGAGTCAGCACTCACTTAATTTATGGATCTGGCTGAGGAACGAGAGACGGGTTCATCCCTTTCGCTCGCTCTCTCCCCAGACCAAGCTGATCCTCGTAAGCCTGAAGCGCGCCTCGGCGCCTCTTTGGTTCACGAGGACACTGAATCTCTGTAAATCCTGCGCATAATAATAACGCGGCTGCGGAATTAAGAGACAAATGCGAACATTGCGATCTGCTTTGGGGCAAAATGTTTCGCGCTCGCCTCCCTTACCTCCGGGAGTCGCCACATTTCATTCGGGCTCTCTCCCCAGACCCAGCTGGTCCTTCCCGTGATCTCAAAGCGCGCTTCGGCGCCTCTTCGGTTCACGAGGGGGGTGGAGCGCTGAACCTCTGTACATTTCACGCACAATAATAAAGCGGTTGAGAAATTACTCGAGGTGATTACGCGGGCTGTGGCCAGACTAAAGCTAGACTGGCCACGCGAACAAGAGACCCTCCCCCAAACGCTCCAAACCATTAGACAAATTTCTGTCTGGTGGCCAAAATAATTAAATAAATAAAAGAGGGAATGGAACTCTATATCAGTCCCTTCCTTTCTTCTATGACCTCCATAACAAGTATTTTCCTTATGGAGGAAATTTATACTTCCTGTGTATTCGTGCCCTCCACGTTGGTGTATTCAACTATCGTGGGTGCTGAAGCTCGGGGGTATTTGGTGATGCCGCCGGTAGAAGAGACACCTGCGGGTTTTCTCTCACCTGGCTCGGCATCATCGCTTAAGAGACCTACTCTCCCCACAAAGCTATGCAGGACCACCTCCACGCTTGTGGGGAAAGCTTATCAGGCAGCAGGTCAGGCTGGTGTTGCCCTGCACACTATGGCAGTGTTACAAGCGCACTAGGCTAAATCTGTTGAAGGACCTGAGTGTGGGCACCTCACTCAGGGGGAGGGGCCGTCGGCCACTCAGCCCCGCCCCGGTCCTTCTAGACAAAACGTGGCGAATTGTGCTCCCCCTCGTAAAGACTGGGGTCCAGTTCATCACCCTCAGCAGCCCCAATGCAAGACCTCAGAAAAAGATTTCTAAGAAAAAGAAATCCTGACGGTCTTGTACCCAGCCTTGTGGGGGTAGTTCGCCTCGGGACGGGGTGCGTGTATCATCCACTTCGGCCCTCCCGATACCCTCACGAAACCTCTTCACTCCCGCCGCCTTTGGTGTTTCGGGTGATAGAGGCTTCCAACAAAGAGCTGGGTGTACCGTTGCTTCCTGCCTTGATCCAGGACGTGGAACACTCGACATCCCCTCAACAGGAAGTGTCAGAAATAATACCCATCTCAGAGAACCTGACAGCGTGGAAACTTCTGCCTGGTATTTCTATGTGGGTTCTAGAATCAGTAGAAAGAGGCTACAGAATTCTATTTGCTCGCCGTCCTCCCCGTTTCAACGGCGTGGTTCCCACTACCGTGAAACCGGGACAGGCATGTCTACTGTGGAAAGAACTGCAAAATCTATTGGTTAAAGGGGCCATAGAACATGTTCCCCTTCCAGAGAAAGAGTCAGGCTATTACAGCAGATACTTCCTGGTTCCCAAGAAGGGTGGGGGGTTGCGTCCGATTCTAGATCTTTGGGGCTTGAACCGCTCTGTGTTCAAGTCCTAGATCTGACTATCAAGACGATCGTGTCACAAGCCCAACATCACGTTTGGCTAGTCACCATCGATCTCATGGACGCATATCTTCATATAGAGCCACAGCACAGGAAGTTCCTGAGGTTCGCTTTCGGGGGCGAAGCCTTCCAGTATCGGGTTCTTCCATTTGGCCTAGCCCTATTAACCCACACATTCAGGGAATGCATGGATGCAGCACTGGCTCCTCTGCAACTCTAGGGCATCCGCATTCTGAATTTTATAGACGACTGGCTGATCCTAGCACAGTTCCAAGAACTGGCTGTTCAGCACAGGGATATCGTCTTGATGCATCTGGGGGTTATATGGAATTCGGTCTCGATGCAGGCACAATCGTCTCCCGCACGAATTGTTTCCATTCAGAACACTTTGAGCAAGGTCAGGCTAGGTCGAGGTTGCACTGCTTGTCAGTATCATTGAATACTAGGTCTCATGGCATTGGTGTCCGCGGTGATCCCTTCGGACTTTCTGCACATGAGACCGCTTAAGCTGTGGCTGGAAGCCAGGGGGTTTTATCCGAGGGCCGGTCCCCTAAGGCAAATAAGGGTTACGCACCACGTGCTTCGTTCCCTTTCTATGTGGTTCAGACCCCGGTTCTTACCTTGGGTCCCACTCTAGGTGCGTCTTGTCGTCGCAGGCTGCTAACGACAGATGTCTCCCTGACGGGCTGGGTAGCGTCCTTAAGTGGTCGTCCGGCTTAAAGGGATAGGAGGGTCGTCAGTTCGGTTGTCACAGTAACTGTCTCGAGCTGATGGCCGTATTTCTGGCCCCGAAATACTTCCTCCTGAGGCTGCCATGTCTTGGTGTGGGTGGGCAATACAGTGGTAGCCTCTTACGTAAACCATCGGGGGGATCCACGTTCACGTCAACTGAATTTCTGCACGTTGGATCCTCCTTGGGGCCCAGGGCAGCTCCTGTCACTCAGGACAGTTTCGTCCCTGGATGCCAGTGTGTGTGGGAGCAGATTTACTCTGAGGTAGTGAGCAAATCTAGGGCAGAAGAGGACCTCTTCGCCTCTATGATAGCGCAATGTCTCCTCTACTTCTCCCTAAGTCACCCAGCCCCCTTGGGTCTTGACTTAAAGGCACATACATGACCCTGAATCTGTCTGTATGCGTTTTTGTCCCCCGGTTTTTCTGCTCCCGGGAGTCTTGGCAAAGTTCGCCAGCAAGGGTCTTGCCTCCTTCTAATGGCGCTGCACTGGCCAAACAGGATATGTTTCTCGAATGCGTCTCCTCAACGGCTCGCCTTGGGCGATTCCGAACAGGAAGGACCTTCTCATCACTGGCCCGAATTGTGAAACCTTTCATGCTTGGCCCCTAAGGGTACCAACTGAGGTTCACAGGGCTTTCTCTTGAGGTCATCGAGACCAAGTGCTAGGGCTCCCTCCACTTGGAACTGATCTGGGTAGATTTTACAGGGCAGAAGAGGACCTCTTCGCCTCTGTTGATAGCGCAACGTCTCCTCTACTTCTCCCCGAGTCACCCAGTTTCCACCCCTAAGTTCATATTATAGAACCAGCTAACTGCCAGTTTGCTTCAGTTCTGGATTTTCTGTAGAAATAACTGTCAGCGGGCACTTGCCTCACCACTGCCAGGTTCTATGTGGCCTCCACTGCGGTTTGCCATACCTTGGTGGGCGGGGTGCCCCCTAAGAGGCATCCTTGCTAGGACCTCTTCATAGGGTGAGACCCCCTTTTTAGACCTCTAGAGTCAGCGTTTGGTAGACTTCTGACTCTCAAGATGGTTTTTCTTATGACAATTACGTCTCTAAGGAGACTTGGGTACCTACAGGCTCTGTCTCTTTTGCCGGCCTGTTTAGAGTTTGCCCCAGAATGACCAAAAGCATTAATTGCACCCTCACCCTAACTACCTGCCCAAGGTGCCTTTAGCGACCCTTGGCCGGTTATTTTCTAAGCCTTCTGCTCCCTGCTGTTTGTAACGCCGGAGCAGCTAAGACTTCTCAGACTTTGTCCAGTCTGTACCCTTCAGACTTAGGTCCACCGCTTTTGCTAGTGGCGTAAAGTCAGGGCAGCAATTCTTCACTTGGAAGCCATGACTGGGGGGCGGTCACTTCCTGGCAGACTATGTGACTTTGGGTGAGGGACATTATTGCCCCGGCCTACAAGGTGCACGGTCAAGCTTTGCCAGTAGGTTTTAGGGCTCACTCTACCAGAGGGCTTTCCTCCTCTAAAGCCTTGGCTAGAGGTCTCCCCCTGCAGCAAGTTTGTGATGCGGCAGGCTGGTCCTCTCCGCACACATTCATCTGGTTTTATGGTCATGTTACTAGATGTTCATGCTACCCCGGGCTCTTATGCCCTTGGGTCGACATCTACGCTCATGTCTAAGCAAGTTTGTGATGCGGCAGGCTGGTCCTCCCCGTACACATTCTTCAGGATCTATGGTTTGGATGTCCATGCTACTCCGGGCTCTTACGCCCCTGAGTCGACATCTACACTCATGTCTAAGCAAGTTTGTGATGCGGCAGGCTGGTCCTCTCCGCACACATTCATCTGGTTTTATGGTTATGTTACTGGATGTTCCTGCTACCCCGGGCTCTTATGCCCTTGGGTTGACATCTACGCTGATGTCTAAACAAGTTTGTGATGTGGCAGGCTGGTCCTCTCCACACACATTCTTAGATCTTATGGCTTAGATCTTTCATGCCTGAACAAGTTTGTGATGCGGCAGGCTGGTCCTCTCTGCACACATTCTTCAGGCTCTATGGTTTGGATGTTCATGCTACTCTAGGCTCTTACGCCCCTGAGTCGACATCTGAAGCTCATGTATAAGCAAGTCTGTGATGCGGCAGGCTGGTCCTCTCCACACACATTCATTAGACTTCTATAATTTGGATGTTCTTGCCACTCCGGGCTCTTATGCCCATGAGTCGACGTCTCGAGTTCATGTCTGGTCAAGTTTGTGATGTGGCAGGCTGGTCCTCTCCGCACACATTCATCAGATTTTATGGGTTGGATGTTTTGCTACTCCGGACTCTTATGTCCTTGAGTCGACACCTCAAGCTCATGTCCTCTCACGTTCTTGTGAGCACACTTCACAGCCCCAGTGCGGCGGCGTGGGCATTGCGTTCCCCATAGCGCTTAGCAAAGCGCAGCATCATAGTGAAGCTTTTTGTAAAGGGAACGTCTCGGGTTACATGTGTAACCCATGTTCCCTGAAAAAAGCGGAACGAGATGCTGCGCTTCTTTGCCGCACTGGGACGTCCCAGGACTGCTCTTCAAAAAGAAGTATCTGATGACACCTGGTGACGCATCCATTTATAGCCTGGCCACGAGGCTATAAATTCCGGTCAATGTTCATTGACGTGTTACACACATATTCACAGCTCGTTCACGACTGGGTCGTTCCCCATAGCGCTTAGCAAAGCACAGCATCTTGTTCCGCTTTTTTCAGGGAACAAGGGTTACACATGTAACCTGAGACGTTTTATTGGTTAAAACCTGACAATTGTTTTAGTTTATAATTTTTTTTAAAAACTGTGCATTAGACATCGCAATAAATATTTACACTGGAGTGAGAGCTTGTGCACTTATGGTTAGCAGATTGCACAATTAAAGCACAACACTGGCAGAATATCTTTGAACTGTGCAAGTGTAAATATCTGATTGGGGGATTTCTGCTCTTGATATCTGGCAATCCCAAATATGTCGAAATTTAATTCTGATTGGCTAATAGCAGCTAGAAGTCTGTTAATTATAAAACGTAGAGAATTTTACTTGCATGATTAGTTCTAAGTAAGACATGACACAATTGATCTAAAGGGATAGTAAGGGGAAATGATGATTAAACAAGGGGGGTGGTTTTTGCCATTTTTTACATCAAGCATCCCCGTGCCTTCTGAATTTGGCAAAGGAAGTGTGGGAACAGCAACTTTCCCCCTATCGGTCAGTTCTGCTGATCACCAATAGCTCTGATTGCTCCCACCGGATTTCACCTCCCCAATCACAGAGATGAGAATATAAACATTGGTGGCATCATTTCGAGGGGAACCTTTCACTGATGTAAGCTAATACTCATTTGTGTTTACTATATAGAAAGGGACTGAGGTAAACTGGTTCCTGTCCCCGCCAGCAGCCTTATCCTTGTCATATACCCCCAGCACACAGGAAGAAGCACAACAGAGGCACTCATCTCTTTCCTGCACTCACTCCCCAAACCTTTGTAAATAAACTGCCGTTTAGGCACGCTTGAAACTATCCATTCATATCTATACCTCTTCTGTCACATTACAGATGCCTAAAGTAACAAATACTTTAGATTTTTACATGTGTGGATTTTTACATGTGTGGATTATTTATCACATTAATCCACCAAACCAAAAATATGAGTAACAAAATCATTATGTATTTTGACGTTTTAATGAGTGCAGTGCTGGGTATTTATAATTGGATTAAATTGTATTTTAAAATACTTGTAATCAGACTACAGTTACTTTTTTATAGATTACATGATTACATATTAACAAGGCAACATAGTAAATTGTTAATAATTTATTTATCATTATCTTTTTTCAATCTTTTGCATTTTTCATTTTAAATGCTGATATACGTTCAGTAAATCTTCAAGTGTTTTTGGAAGAGGGGGGAGGGTTGTGTGTATTGCACTCAGAACTGATACTCTCTACTAGCCAGCCAGGTGAAGATGGAATGATCTACCTCGGAATTTAACCAATGGATCTCTAGAGATAATTTCATTTTTAAGAATTTACACCAATGGTGTGCAGCTCACAAATTGAAGTTAATTGCTTCAAAGGTAAGGAAGAACCACAACCATCCTTTGGTGTGGCACATTTAAGATGTTGAAAAACATTATCAATAAGAAGACTGTTTTCTTGAATCATTTGAATGAAAGCCTCAAATCTATGATGTAAGGGGGATCTCAAAGGAAAAAGAAATAACTCACCTGTTGAGCTAAATGCCATGTGCTGCTCAGTTCAGTGGTTGCAAATTTACAGTACTAGTCATCAAGCATCAGTGATTCACAGATTTCACCTAATTTTGTGTTAGCATTATATAAACTGTAATGAATTCATATCTCTACAAAAATCCACAACAGAAATGTGGTGCCAGACATGCTGAAGTCTAGCCAATAACAATTAGGAACTTTGAACCACCAACAGCAACTTACTGGAAAATAGAAGAAGATATCGATAGCAATTTTGGTCATACATGGCAATGATGTGATGAGCTACGGTTCTTTTCTGTGAACCAAAAAAACTATGTATTTATACAAATAATGTTTAATGAAAATAATATGATAACATATATTGTCAGCCTGCAATTTAAAGCAACATAATGTAGTATTTTTTTTATCACTAAATTAAATGGGGGTGGCTTATACTGGTAGAGAAGTCCACATTCAAGGTGGATAATGGCTGCAACCTATTCATTCTGAAAAATAAGGTGGAGAGCAGACTGTTTAAAAAATGATTAGATTAAACAAAATCAGAATGTTTTCTTGGTTCCATTCAATTGCTTCCATAAATGTTTAATTAAGAGTAAGAGTAAAAAAAAAGTCTTTAGGTCAGATTTTGTTCAAAATGTTGTCACACCCATTCGATGTTCGATTTCAAAGAAAGTATGCAGGGTTCTTTAGTCAGACTTTTGACTTGTGGCATTAAGTCTGATACATATTGCATATTTCCTCTTGGGCCCTGGTTAATTAAGATCCCATATAAAGTGTACTAATTTACTTGAGGAATCTATCGGATTGCCTCTGTACTTTGTGGGAGTATAGCAAGTGATTTACTAAGAACAATGGTGCAAGCTACCTCATTGCAAAGATGTTGGACACACCTTCGAAAATATGGCTTTTGTGTGTTGTAATTGGCCATATATAACCATGAAGCTCATTTAAGGTATCTATGACTCACTTGTCATTTACAGTAGATGTTATATGATATTATTATCATATGATTTCACTTTATACGATCATCTGATATCATCATTCATGAAAACCTTGCTATTCATCAAAGTTAATATAGTTTCCCCTACTGCACCACACCCTTTTTTATTAAAGAACGATTATGTAAAGCTCATTTTGGGGAAGGTTTCCTCAAAACGACAGCTTCAATTTGTATATATACACTCACTATATACACTCAATAAAGGATTATTAGGAACACCTGTTCAATTTCTCATTAATGCAATTATCTAATCAACCAATCACATGGCAGTTGCTTCAATGCATTTAGGGGTGTGGTCCTGGTCAAGACAATCTCCTGAACTCCAAACTGAATGTCAGAATGGGAAAGAAAGGTGATTTAAGCAATTTTGAGCGTGGCATGGTTGTTGGTGCCAGACGGGCCGGTCTGAGTATTTCACAATCTGCTCAGTTATTGGGATTTTCACGCACAACCATTTCTAGGGTTTACAAAGAATGGTGTGAAAAGGGAAAAACATCCAGTATGCGGCAGTCCTGTGGGCGAAAATGCCTTGTTGATGCTAGAGGTCAGAGGAGAATGGACCGACTGATTTAAGCTGATACAAGAGCAACTTTGACTGAAATAACCACTCATTACAACCAAGGTATGCAGCAAAGCATTTGTGAAGCCACAACACGCACAACCTTGAGGCGGATGGGCTACAACAGCAGAAGATCCCACCGGGTACCACTCATCTCCACTACAAATAGGAAAAAGAGGCTACAATTTGCAAGAGCTCACCAAAATTGGACAGTTGAAGACTGTAAAAATGTTGCCTGGTCTGACGAGTCTCGATTTCTGTTGAGACATTCAGATGGTAGAGTCAGAATTTGGCGTAAACAGAATGAGAACATGGATCCATCATGCCTTGTTACCACTGTGCAGGCTGGTGGTGATGGTGTAATGGTGTGGGGGATGTTTTCTTGGCACACTTTAGGCCCCTTAGTGCCAATTGGGCATCGTTTAAATGCCACGGCCTACCTGAGCATTGTTTCTGACCATGTCCATCCCTTTATGGCCACCATGTACCCATCCTCTGATGGCTACTTCCAGCAGGATAATGCACCATGTCACAAAGCTCGAATCATTTCAAATTGGTTTCTTGAACATGACAATGAGTTCACTGTACTAAAATGGCCCCCACAGTCACCAGATCTCAACCCAATAGAGCATCTTTGGGATGTGGTGGAACGGGAGCTTCGTGCCCTGGATGTGCATCCCACAAATCTCCATCAACTGCAAGATGCTATCCTATCAATATGGGCCAACATTTCTGAAGAAGAGCACCTTGTTGAATCAATGCCACGTAGAATTAAGGCAGTTCTGAAGGCGAAAGGGGGTCAAACACAGTATTAGTATGGTGTTCCTAATAATCCTTTAGGTGAGTGTAAATTACCATAAATTATTTTCAGAAAAGTACTATACTGATAACTTGACTTCAAATCAAATGCCCCATCAGGCAGCAAAGACAGCATTGACTGAACACCTCAGTAAAGCTTAAAGGAATTAAACTAAATGCATGTACTGATGGGAATTTAAATGCTCAGCGATATGGAGAGAGGGATCAAAGCTAATTTATAAAAGAAGAATTTTCCCAGCAAAGGGGCAAGATACAATTTTTGGCAAAATGACCCATACTGAAGTCGGCTTGACTCTTGACCACCTTTCTGTCCAGATAGAGACAGGGCAGAGATGAGTTGATCCAGGCATGTATCATTATCTTAATTATGTTGATCTGGAACTAGCTTGTATCGAGACATAGCTCATTAATGTGAGACAGCACCAAGATGTGGACCCACCAGGCACGATGTGGAGGTAATTAGAGGCATGACGAATCCTCATGGATTTCCGTTTTGAGCCTAATTAGCGTTAAGGGCACCAGTTTGACTGACTACACACCACCACTCCAGTGCCACATCTGCCCCTGCAGAGATTTACCATGAGCTATCTAGCAAGAGGCTAGCTCTTAACCCCATGATACGATGAATGTTCAAATCTGTAGAGGATATTTTAAGATGTGATCATGCATTAAAGGTGAGAACTCACATGCACAAAAGATTTAACTTTTTACTGTTTGTTGAGATGTATTGGTAGGTTCTTCTCACATAAGCGATTAGATATGCAGTGCTCTCAAGGTCAATATACACATTATACATCAAAATTAAATATTCCAAAGTCTGATTGCAAGTCTAAAGATCAAGTGGACAAGCAGGAACTATCAGGTGGTTCACCACTTTCAGAACATGTCAGTGCAAACTGTGCTTTTTTCTCAATTACAAAAGAGACTTTTGTGAATGTGTTAAAATGTCCAAAAAAAAAAAAAAAAAAAAAGCCTGATGATGATAATTAGTTAATAGATGCGTTATTGTCAGAGATGAAATCAACAGACATTTATAAAAAGCATTCAGATTAAAACTATTTCTTTGTAAATTATCTGTGATGTTTGGGCAACCACAGCCAGCTGTCATCCAATATATATATATATTGTGGCAGCGGGGGCGTGGTCAAGCGCCCGTCCAAAGGGAGAAAGCGGTAAGGGCGCTTACACCTGAGCTAAATTATGTCTAACACCTGTCTCTAATTTCAGTGAGTACGGGGAGAGCGGCATAAAAGAGCACCAGTGCCTCCAGTCGAGAGAGAGAGCTGCCAGTCCAGTGTTGGAAATAGAGAGACTGAGCCAATTTATTAGATTATAAGTTAAAAGAGTTTATGTTTAGCACTTACACGTTTTTGCACTACCCCTGTCTGTCTGCAACCCTTAATTAAACAGCCTACCTTTGTGTCGAACCCTGTTCCCGTGTCCTCCCTCCTGTGAAGTCCTTACACTGGTGCCGAAACCCGGGAAACAAATTGCATCCAATCATGGAGAAAGGTCGCCCCGTAGAGTCCTCCCAGCTGGCCAAAGTCCTCCAGTCCCTCGCTGCTCTACATCAAAGCCACCAACAGTCCCTGCTTGAGCTCAGACAGGAGCAAGATCGGCGATTCTGTGAGATCGTGCGGGCCCAAGCAGAGGATCGACAGGCCATCCGGAGCCTCCTCAGCCAGGAGTGCCATGCTGCCCCCGCCCACGTTACAGAAGATGAGAGCGGCTGACGATGTTGAAGTGTTCTTAGATTTGTTCGAACGAACCGCTTTAATCTGGGGCTGGCCGCAGAGTCAGTGGGCAGCCCGCCTTGTTCCTCTTCTGTCCGGGGAAGCCCAACTCGCGGCTCAACAACTGCCGGCAACTAACCTCCTGGCCTACGCTGATTTGAGGAAAGCCATCTTGCAACGGGTTGGTCGGAGCCCCGAAGAAAACCGCCAACTCTTCCGGGACATGAAGCTGGAGAGGTCCGACCGCCCGTTCGCCTTTGCCCAGCGGCTCCGTGATGCCTACCGTAGGTGGCTGCTAGTGGGGGACCGCGACGTCGAGGTAGTCATCGATCAGGTGGTGCTGGAGCAGTTCGTCCAACGCTTGCCCAGGAAAACGGCGGAGTGGGCCCAGTGCCACCGCCCGGCGTTGCTGGAGGCGGCCGTCCAGCTCGCAGAGGACCACATGGCGGCGATCCCAAGGGCGGATGAGCCCTCTCTCTCTCTCTCTCTCTCTCTCTCTCTCTCCCTCTCTTCCCCCTCCCCCTGTGTTTTCTTCTGCTCTCGCCCATCCCCTCCAACCCTCTCCCTCTGTCCTCTCTCCAGGGCCCGTTCCTGCCCCCCGCAGGCGAGGAGCCTGGTTAGGATCAACAAACCAGCCATCAGCCACATCACCTCCTTCCCCCACAACCTACAACCACTCTCCCCCTCAGGTGGGGGCGTCCGCCGAAGCAGGTACGGGTGTAGCGCCTGGGCCAGCCTGTCAGAGTTCCGGGGACCCGAGCCTCTTCCGCGATCGGTGTTCGTTGATGAAGATGGGGACGGTGGTTCGGGTCTCCGATCTCCCACATGCTGCCCCCGATCGGGCTGGAGTGTACCGGATTCCGGTAAGAATCCAGGGTGGTACACACCAAGCTTTGCTGGATACCGGTTGTAATCAGACCACCATCCATCAACGCCTGGTTCAACCCGGGGCTTTGAGCACGGCTAAGCGGGTTAGGGTGAGGTGTGTGCATGGGGATGTTCACAACTATCCGATGGTGACCCTACTGGTTAAATTCCGAGGGAGAAAACATAGAGTGGAGGCAGCGGTTAGTTCCCGCCTCACCCAACCTCTAATCTTGGGAACCGATTGGCCTGTATTTAGAGATGTATTAGGGGGAATTTGCACGGATGGGTCCTGCACTAAAATAGGGAGATGTGCGATGTGCGATGCTTTGGCAGGGGAGGCGGAGCCGGGGCCATCCTCGACTGTTCCAAATCAGGATGACGAGGGAAGGGGCGGGTCCTCCGCCCCTCCCCTTCGTAGGGAATTCCCTGACGTGGATTTCCCTTTGGAGCAGTCACGGGATGAAACCCTTAAGCACGCCTTCGATCAGGTGAAGACGATTTATGGTCAGCGTCTTCAGCCGGACATCGCTCTCGCATACCCCTATTTTGCGATTATAAATGAGCGGTTGTACAGAGTGACGCAGGACACTCATACAAAAGAAAATGTTACACAATTATTGATTCCACGGAGCCGCTGGGAAATGTTATTCCAGGCGGCTCATTATAATCCCACGGCGGGTCACCTAGGAGAAAGTAAAACCCTTCTCCGTCTAATAGCCCGTTTTTATTGGCCGGGCATTACTGGCGACATCCGCAGATGGTGCGCGGCGTGCCGTGAATGCCAGCTGGTAAACCCACCGGCCACCCCAAAAGCACCATTGCGCTCTCTTCCGTTAATCGAGGTCCCCTTCGAAAGAATTGGAATGGACCTCGTCAGGCCATTAGTGTGGACAGCACGCGGACATCGCTTTGTGTTAGTCCTAGTGGATTACGCAACGCGATATCCGGAAGCAGTGCCTCTAAGCAACATCTCAGCAAGTAGTGTTGCTGGGGCACTCTTCAAAATAATCTCCCGGGTGGGGATTCCAAAGGAAATCCTCACCGATCAAGGCACAACATTTATGTCACGCACACTTCGCGAACTTTACGATCTATTGGGCATTAAATCGATTCGCACTAGCGTGTACCATCCGCAGACAGATGGCCTAGTGGAACGTTTTAACAGAACGCTCAAGAACATGATTCGTAAGTTCGTACACGAGGATGCTAAAAATTGGGACAGATGGCTCGATCCCCTGTTGTTTGCAGTGCGAGAGGTCCCGCAAGCCTCAACCGGCTTCTCTCCATTTGAGCTACTGTATGGGCGACGCCCACGCGGTGTCTTAGATGTTATACGAGAAAGCTGGGAGGAGGGATCTTCGAATAGCAAAAACGAAATTCAATACGTCCTTGACCTCAGAGCAAAACTCCACACTTTGGGGAAACTAACACAGGAGAATTTGCTCCGGGCCCAAGAACGTCAATGCCGACTGTATGACAGGGGAACACAGCTAAGGGAGTTTGCACCGGGAGATAAAGTTCTTGTATTGCTCCCCATGTCGAGCTCCAAATTGCTCGCCAAGTGGCAAGGACCCTTCGAGGTCACACGACGAGTGGGCGATCTCGATTGTGAGGTTAAACGAACCGATAGGGGGGGCACGCGTCAAATTTACCACCTCAACCTCCTTAAATTATGGAGGGAGGCGGTCCCTGTGTCATTGGCTACGGTGGTTCCAGAGAGGGCGGAGCTCGGACTGGAGGTAAATTTAAAATCCGACCTCAATGCCCCAGTCATTTGTGGAGACCACCTCTCCACGTGCCAACGATCGGAGGTTGCCAGGTTGCAAAAGGAATTTGCAGACGTGTTTTCTCCCCTACCGGGTCGCACGAACCTCATCGAGCACCATATCGAGACCGAGCCGGGGGTGGTCGTTCATAGTCGCCCTTATCGCCTCCCCGAGCATAAAAAGAAAATTGTTTGGGACGAATTGAATGCCATGCTTGATATGGGGGTAATAGAAGAGTCCCACAGCGACTGGTCCAGCGCGGTCGTTCTTGTTCCCAAGAGTGACGGGTCGGTGCGGTTCTGTGTGGATTACAGAAAAGTCAACGCGGTGTCTAAATTTGATGTGTACCCAATGCCCTGCGTTGATGAACTGCTCGATCGGTTAGGTACTGCTCATTTTTATTCGACCCTAGACTTGACGAAGGGTTATTGGCAGATCCCCTTGACACCAATCTCCCGAGAAAAAACAGCTTTCACTACGCCGTTCTGAAGTCGCTGCGGCAGGCGGGGCTCCCAGCAAACCCTAAGAAGTGCGCGATTGGGCGTGTGGAGGTGCGGTATCTGGGGTTCCACTTGGGTCATGGCCAGGTGCGTCCCCAAATTGATAAGACCGCGGCGATTGCGACTTGCCCTAGGCCCAAGACCAAAAAGGGGGTGAGGCAGTTCCTGGGGCTGGCTGGCTACTACAGAAGATTTGTACCTAATTATTCGGACGTCACCAGCCCGCTGACTGACCTCACTAAAAAGGGGGCTCCAGATCCGGTCCAGTGGTCGGAGCAGTGCCAACAGGCGTTCACACGGGTTAAAGCCGCACTCTGTGGAGGGCCGCTCTTATATTCACCTAACTTCTCTCTCCCTTTTCTATTACAGACGGACGCTTCAGACAAAGGGCTGGGGGCCGTACTTTCACAGGTGGTGGAGGGGGAGGAGCGCCTGGTGCTGTACATCAGTAGAAAGCTCTCCTTAAGGGAAACTAAGTACAGCACCGTGGAGAAGGAGTGTCTGGCCATCAAGTGGGCGGTCCTCACGCTCCGCTACTACCTGCTGGGGCGGGCCTTCACTCTCTGCTCGGATCATGCCCCACTGCAGTGGCTCCACCGCATGAAGGATACTAACGCCCGGATCACCCGTTGGTATCTGGCTCTCCAGCCTTTTAAGTTCGAGGTGGTCCACAGACCGGGGGTGCAGATGGCTGTCGCCGACTTCCTTTCCAGAAATGGGGGGGGAGTGGTAGGCAGGCCGGATGACGCCCCGGCCTGAGTCGGGCGGTGGGGGTATGTGGCAGCGGGGGCGTGGTCAAGCGCCCGTCCAAAGGGAGAAAGCGGTAAGGGCGCTTACACCTGAGCTAAATTATGTCTAACACCTGTCTCTAATTTCAGTGAGTACGGGGAGAGCGGCATAAAAGAGCACCAGTGCCTCCAGTCGAGAGAGAGAGCTGCCAGTCCAGTGTTGGAAATAGAGAGACTGAGCCAATTTATTAGATTATAAGTTAAAAGAGTTTATGTTTAGCACTTACACGTTTTTGCACTACCCTTGTCTGTCTGCAACCCTTAATTAAACAGCCTACCTTTGTGTCGAACCCTGTTCCCGTGTCCTCCCTCCTGTGAAGTCCTTACATATATATATATATATACACACACAACAGTTAGTTCCGGTCCACGAATCTGATTGGACGAGAAGTTCCATGACACCATCAGTACTGGGACGCTTCACTGTGTGTGTATCACTCCGCTTGTGTTTGTGCTGTTCTAAACTAAAGTGTAAGAGTAGAGCATATGTGTTAAGAGTTACTGTATAATTGTCTCTTACATGTATTTTTTTAATAATTTTTTGACATTAGAAATGTTAGCCTCAGGAGGTGGCAAAAGATCATTTTTGTGTGTAATATGAGCAGTTGGTGACGTGAAGTGAATCTGTCAGTCATTGTTTACATACAACAGCGCTCCGTGATCGCTCGTATTACGACTACTGCACAACTACAGCTAGAAAATAGTTTTAAACGGCTTTAAACAAACAACTTCAGCATTAGACAGATTAATTACACAACTCATTATTTACCCCTTACTGGAGTGTCCACACTGGCGAAAAAGTACTGTTCAAAATGGTGGAGGACATTGCGGTTTCTAAAGTGAAAGACTCTTTCAACGGCTACCGCAAAATAGGGAGAATTACCCGTTACAATGGCACCTGTCATGGGGTAGAATATATTAGGCAGCAAGTGAACAGTCAGTTATTGAACGTATTATAAGAGGGAAAAATGGGCAAGCATAAGGCTCGGAGTGACTATGACAAGGGCCAAATTGTGATGGCTAGATTACTGGGTTAGAGCATCTCCAAATGCCAGGTCTTGTGGAGTATTCCCAGTGTGCAGTGGTTAGTACCTACCAAAAATGGCCCAATGAAGGACAACTGGAGAACCGGCGACATGGTCATGGCTCATTATGCACGTGTGATGCGAAGGCTAGCCTGTCTAGTCCAATCCCACAGAAGAGCTACTGTAGCACAAATTGCTGAAAAATGTAATGCTGGCCATGATAGAAAGGTGTCAGAACACACAGTGCATTGCAGCTTGCTGTGTATGGGGTTGCGTGACTGTGACTGTATGATTTTTAAACTGGCATTGTGGTGCTTTTGTGATAGTTTGGTCTATTTCAGTTTTGTTTGAGTTGCTGTTTGTGTGAATAAAAAATGCATCTGCCTGTAACAATTAGACAGGGCTGTGTGCATAGGAAGATCACATTTAGAGATGATGGATGTGCATATACAAGATATGAACTGTTATCGTGGTACTTTGGTGAAAATCTGGCAGTTTGTTACATAAAAAAGGCATATTATGTGCTTGAAAAGACTCTTTGAGTAGCTGTTTGTTTGACGAATGACAACTGCAACTAATGTAAATAAATGGCAGCACGCATTGGAGGAAGATCACATTTAATGTATTTACTATGCGTATAAGAGCTGTAAACTTTTTATCATGGTACTTTGGTGATGAGTTGGATGTATGTCTATACAATAAACTTATTCTGTGGTTTAAAAGACTGTATGAGTAACTGTTTGAGTGAATATAAATTACAGACGCATGTGTCAGCGCATGTGTCAGCGTGAAAGCCGTTTTGAATCTGGCAGCTTCTAATGTAACTGGCTGCTGCAAAAACGCATATGTGTGACACAAATCTGGGGCCTAGTTATTAACTGTCACATATGTTTGATGGTACGTATGAAAGGGTTAAATACAGCAAAGTGAATACCTTTAGCACCAGTCAGAATTCTATGGAGAAGAGGACGCTACAAGAGTGAAGCCTCGAGGAACAACTCTAATGATAAGGTTACGACTTTAACCCTGATTCCCTTAAATGAGATGCTACATCAGATGGCTGACACTATGGGGTATCTCTACAGGTGTAAAAAAATCGATGAAGTTCTTTAAAATCAGTTATATAGCAGAATATACAGTATATGGCAGAGCACAGTGCTATCTGATCCGAATATTAGATTTAAGGGTACCAACCGATACTCTGCCCACGCAGTGCAGATTCAGTGGCTCGGTCAGCCAACGCAATTTTAACCTTATTATTCCCTTTCAAGTTGGTCATTCGATGCTGCATTTGATAGCTGAAGCTATGGGGAAATGTATACCATCATGCTGTGATACTGATTCACATGCACAGACAATGCCCACTAGCCAATAGGGTTGTTAAAAAACACAGACTCTCTCCTCTTCGTATCATAATAGTAATAAGGAGTAAAACGATGACTAGAAGGATAAAATATGTGAACATGAATACAAATCTACTAGCCAGATGGGTAGTGAAACTTGGCATAAAAGCTGCTGTAGCTCATGGGAAAGCACTTAGGAAATGAAGGATTATAAAACCTGGCAAAGGTGCCGGAGCAAGCCCAACATGCAGCTTGGCAAATATCCAAATGGCCCCAGAAAGAGACCATACCTCTATTGAAGTATTTAATGCCAATAAGGAAATGTATCCCTTATGAGTCAGTGGCATCCATGATCCAATGGGAAAGCCTGTGTTTGGAAATAGCTAAACCATTTGAGGGACCTGTGGCACAGACATAAAGCTGATTTGTTTGCCAAATAGGGGAGGGGATAAAGCTTGAAGGGTAATACCCTGAACCCTGAAGATGGTGGTCAAAATTATGGCACGTAGCCCTTTCTAGGTTTGAGAATGTCTCTCTGCAAGCCTGGTCTGGACTCTAAACAAGGGTCATCGACGGTAAAGGCTTGATGATCCCCGACAAGTTTTTTGTTGCCAAAGCAACAAATCGCGCAGTCTTTAGTGACAGTATGTGTAAGCTTACTGTGGCTAATGATTCGAACAGGGAACCCATGAGCCCTTTCAACACAATCGCTAAATCCAATACTGGTATAGTGACAAGGTGAAATGGTCTCAAACGTCTAGTACCACTTAATAATTTTATCACCAGAGGATGTTTGCCCACTGACAAACCACTCAGGGGGACATGTCTGATCGCAATTCGAAAACTCGACACTTTATACTGTATTAACATCTTGTCGAAGGGCCTCAGTCTTGTTATATGGTGTCAAACACTGGTTGTGAGTTCCCTTCTGCATAAGACGGGCACAGTTCAATGGTCAGATATGGAGTTTCCACAGTTCCGGCAGTGGATACCAAATCATGCCCCCTGTCTGCATTAGCAGAGCCCTGCTCTGTGAAATCCTCCACGGGTGTGGGTGTTGGGGGTATCCAAGAGCTCTATCAGCTCTAGAAACCAGAGACAGTTCGGCTATTCTGGTGCCACTAGCACTACTATTTCCTCATCCTCCATTATTTTGCACAACACTTGGTAAAGCAAGTGAACAGGATGGAACGTATATTTGTGTCCAGCTGGCCATTTGTGAGCTAGAGCACCCAGGCCCAGTGAAGTCAGGGAGTACTAGAGGTGACAATACAAGGTCTCTGGGGATGCAGAGATCTATTTCACTTCCCGGAACAGATCCCATATCCTCCGAACCTTCTGGGGGTGAAGTCTCCTTTCTCTTGCTGTGAAAGCAAATATGCAATAAAAATAAAAATGACTTAACTTGAATTTACTCTTGGTCTGGCCCGCTCGTGTCCATTTCGCTGAGCAGGTCAGCGTGATACGCCTGCAGAACTGACTTGGTGTGCAGAGCCAGCCTGACCCACCACTCCCTAGGCATTGCATAAGAACACTGATGTTATCCAGCAGGGTTTGGAATGGTGAGTTTCCTGTTGCTCAGTGTGGTAATGTGTCGAGAAGGTCACGGCTCCCGAGACGAGCGCTCACACTGAGTATAGCGAATACCATATCTTTGAATGGCAGAAGAACGTGACATAGAGTCACACAGGCTCAGATAGAACCAATCATCTAGCCAAGAATGCTTTGGTGCACTAGGAATGGGTAATTCCAGTTTGAGATTCTCAACTGCCCAAGAGAGTACTTGGAAATGCTCAGCTTCAGAGACTACAGCTATAGAGGGATGCAGACTCCACGTGCGTACTCCATGGGAAAGACACTTGAGGAGGAGGTGAGATTTAAACTCTCCAAACTCATCATCCCACCCATGCATGTCTCCCTCGTGTGGTCCCTCAGGAGCCACAGAAGGAGCATGGTGGGAAGCAGAGGTGTTGCTAGGGCAAAACATTCAGGGCTTGAACCCTGAATGATTTTGGTCTTGCCCTGAATGTTTTCTCTTCTGAACTCATGTGAAAACCAGACTACAGACACACAGTGCAAATGTGACTTTAAGATCAACTGCCCTGGTGATGAGTGGATTAAATGACATTCATCTCACTTTCAGCGCATTATACGTGCTAAATATATTGATCCATCACAGAACCATTTGTGCGCATGAAGTGATCTGATCTGCTTTGATCTAATGTATTCCTGGAGTGCACACAGAGCAGATTACTTAAACAAGTGAGACCAGACTTCTCTCAATATCACTGTGCAAATCACAAAATGTATCCAACCTATTAGATTTCTACTGAAAATGTTCTAGTTTCAAGAGCTGCGGAGGAAGTAAAATCTCTTGAAAAGCTAGACAGCCCCGATATTATAAACAGAACTGAGCAGGAAAAGAGAGGTGAAGTTTTTCATTTTAAACATGATCCCGACTTTACAGCAGTAAAAATGTGGTATTTTAATTTAAAATGTATAAATATGTCATAGTTTTATATTAAATAATCTATGAGGAGGAATCTATTAGACTTCAATTTTATTACAACTGTGGCAGTTGTACTGAAGTTTTCTAAATGCATTTAGGCTACAATTTGTTTTTCGTAAAATATAGATTTTTTTATTATTTGTATTTTTTTATTTTATTTATTTATTTAGAAAGACTAGATATATTGACCTAGCCACAGTAATGAGAAGATATTGATCTTGCCTGTGCTTATATTGCACTGTAAATACACTCACCTAAAGGATTATTAGGAACACCTGTTCAATTTGGCTGGTGGTGGTGGTGTAATGGTGTGGGGGATGTTTTCTTGGCACACTTTAGGCCCCTTAGTGCCAATTGGGCATCGTTTAAATGCCACGGCCTACCTGAGCATTGTTTCTGACCATGTCCATCCCTTTATGGCCACCATGTACCCATCCTCTGATGGCTACTTCCAGCAGGATAATGCACCATGTCACAAAGCTCGAATCATTTCAAATTGGTTTCTTGAACATGACAATGAGTTCACTGTACTAAAATGGCCCCCCACAGTCACCAGATCTCAACCCAATAGAGCATCTTTGGGATGTGGTGGAACGGGAGCTTCGTGCCCTGGATGTGCATCCCACAAATCTCCATCAACTGCAAGATGCTATCCTATCAATATGGGCCAACATTTCTAAAGAATGCTTTCAGCACCTTGTTGAATCAATGCCATGTAGAATTAAGGCAGTTCTGAAGGCGAAAGGGGGTCAAACACAGTATTAGTATGGTGTTCCTAATAATCCTTTAGGTGAGTGTATAAGGTCAAGTACATAACAGACTTTAAAGTCTGGACCTCCAAGACTTATGGACAAATTATGGAACTTTCTATACATTTTCCTCCTGTGTTAAATATGTGTCGATGTAGTGACACTAGGGTTCATTCTTGAGAACCCCAATCACCTTTGCTTTATGAAAACCTTCAGGCAGATGTAGGCAGTGCCATTGAAACAATTTCAGAGGTCACTGGGGCATGTGGCTTCCTCAGTGGCAGTACTCCCCCTTAGGTTAATGCATATGATACCGCTCCAGCACTGGCTACAGACTCGAGTCCCAAGGTGGGCATGGCGCCACGGTACCCAGTGCGTGACTATCACCCCACGGTGCCGCCAAACATTCAGCCCTTGGTCAGACCTGGCATTTGTCCAGGCAGGGTTGCCCTTAGAATCGGTCTCAAGGTGCGTTGTGGTTATGACATATTCCTCTAAATTGGGCTGGGGCACTGTGTGCAATGGGCAGGCAGTATCGGGGCTCTGGACAGTGGCCCGCCTGTAATGGAACATCAACTGCCTAGATTTGCTGGCAGTATCATTGGCCCTGCGGAGACTTCGGCCGTCGATCCGGGGCAAGGACGGACAACACAATGACCGTGGCATACTTAAACCACCAAGATGGTGTACGCTCACGTCGCAACTCACCTGTCGCCTCCTCCTTTGGAGTCAGCAGACGTTAAAGTCTCTGCGAGCCACTCACATCCTGGGCATCCTCAACAGTGCAGTGGACGTGCTCTCACGACAGGTAACTCCACCCCCATGCAGTCCAGCTGATTTGGAAGAGATTCGGGGTAAATACAGGTGGACCTGTCTGCCTCCATAGAGTCCTCTCTTTGAAACTCCCTGTCCAAGGCTTCCCTCGGCATGGATGCCCTGGTGCACAGCTGGCCTCAGTGGCTGTGTAAGTATACGTTTCTCCCAGTAAACCTCGTTACACAGACATTGTGCAAAGTCAGGGAGGATGGGCAGCATGTCCTAATGGTTGCACCGTACTGGCCCAACTGGTCTTGGTTCTCAGACCTGATGCTCCTGGCAGTAGCCCCTCCCTGGCACATTCTCAGGCAGGACCTTCTCACACAGGGGCAGGGCATGCTCAGGCACCCATGGCCGGACCTCTTAAATCTCCATGTCTGGCTCATGGATGGGATGCAGAAGACCTAGCAGGCCTTCTGCCATCGGTGATTGATACAGTCACTCAGGCTAGAGCCCCTTCTACGAGGCGTCTGTACGCTCTGAAGTGCCATCTCTTCGCAAACTGGTGTTCTTCCCGTGGTGAAGATACACAGAGATGCGCAGTTGGGTCTGTGCTCTCCTTCCTACAGGAGGGGCAAGAGAGATGGCTCTCTCCCTCTACCCTGAATGTGTATGTGGCTGCCATAGTAGCGTATCAAGATACACTGGACGGGAGGCCTTCACGATAGCACAACTTGATCACCAGGTTTCTAAATTGTGCAAGGAGATTAAATCCTTCTTGGCCACACCTAATTCCCTCTTGGGATCTCTCTGTGGTCCTACCTGCCGTACAGAGAATCCCCTTCGAGTCCCTATCTCAGTACTTTGTCTCTGAAGATGGCTCTCCTGGTGGCGCTCACTTCTATCAAGAGGGTGGGGGACCAAGTGCCCTCTGTCACCAGCGAATGCCTGGAGTTCGGGCCGGCTCACTCTCATGTGATCTTGAGACCCTGACCCGGTTACGTGCCCAAAGTTCCAACCACTCCATTTCTGGACCAGGTGGTGAACCTGCAAGCACTCCCCTCAGAGGAAGAATACCCGGCCTTGTCATTGCTATGTCCAGTGCGTGCCCTGAGCATCTATCTGGACCACATGGAAGCGCTTTGTCTGCTTTGGAAGTCAGCAGAAGGGGAAATCTGTCTCCAAACAGAGGTTGACCCATTGGATTGTAGATTAAATTTCCTTGGTTTACCAATCCCAAAACCTTCTATGCCCCTTGGGAGACCGGGTGCACTCCACAAGATGTGCACCTCTCTAGCGGACATATGCAGAGCAGCGGGTTGGGCTACACCCAATAATTTTACTAGATTTTACAACCTCCACATAGAACCGGTTTTGACCCGAGTTTTACAGGATAGCACCAGGTAGGCCGGGCAACTGGGTGTATCACTTGCACTTGCGCCTTTCTACTTTCCAGCTGATAATGTGCACTATTTGTCCACAAACAGTTTCCCGTAACCGGTGAACACTGGACGACTCTTTAATATCTTATTCGGATGCTGCCAGGCCCAGTACTTGTCGTATGACCCTTTTCAGGTGAGCCCTTGTACTTTGGCTCAGTGGTCCATGCATGCTGATTCCCCTTCAGTAATCCTGTATTATGCATTTCCATAGTTCGGTTCCACCCTGTGTTTCCCCTCAACAGAGCTCAGCTCTGCCTCGACCATAGATAGGGTCCTCCCAGTGGCTTCATTCCAAATGTGAACTTCCCATGAACGTGAGTCCATGTGAGGTGTTCTGCACATGTTAACCTCCCTCCGGTTGGATGTGGTCTCCGTAGTGCTCTCCCTCCTGGAGAGGGAAGAGTGATTCCCCACCACTACCCTAGCAGGTGCTCGGTGGGAAATTGCTTGATACAAAAATCAGGAAAGGCCAATGCCTGTAGCCTCCTCAAGTTAGTGACTCCTCCCACCCTTAACGGGATCAGGTAGATGCCTTACCTAAATTGGCTGGAAGGTCACGACGTGGTCGAGCGCTCGCTGTGAGGCATGCAGCAGCTTGCCCGTGTCCGCTCCTCCATACTTGTGACGAGTTCTCCGACCGGCTCTCCCGTCTATCCTGCTCTCAAATGTTTGCTCCCTTGACAATAAACTGGACTACATCCAACTCCCGCAGGCTACACAATGTGAGTTTAGAGACTCTTTCTTTTCATGGAGATGTGGCTAAGCGACAGAGTTCCAGACAGAGTTTCGACAGAGTTTCGTTTCGTGCCGTCAGAAATGCAGCTCTGTGCAATAAGACTTGCGGTGGTGGTTTGTGTGTTTACATCAACACGGAATGGTGCAAGAACTCTATGCTAGTCTCTAGCTACTGGTCATCGCTGGTGGAGCTTGTGACTGTTAGATGCAGACCTTTTTATTTACCATGTGAATTCACTACTGTTATTATAACCAGAGTTTACATTCCCCCCAGCGCTAATGCTAAGGAAGTGATCGGTGAACTGTATGGGGCTATAAGTGAACTGCAGAACGCTCACCCTGACGGACTGTTTATTGTCGCCAGAGATTTCAACCATGCAAATCTCAAGACAGTGCTCCCTAAATTCCATCAGTATGTGGACTTTGCAATGAGAGGGGCGAACGCGCTTGATCTTGTTTACACAAACATCCTAGGTGTGTACCGGGCGGAGCCCCACCCCCACCTTGGCTACTCAGACCACATCTCTGTTATGCTAATTCCAGCATACAGACTGCTCATCAGACGCACAAAACCGCTTCAGAAGCAGGTGAAAACCTGGCCAGCAGGAGCCATCTCTGCTCTTCAGGACTGTTTTGAGTGTACTGACTGGCACATATACAGGGAGGCTGGAACATATGGTGACTCTACCAACTTGGAGGAATACACAGCATCAGTGACCAGCTATATCAGCAAGTGCATTGATGATGTCACTTTCTCCAAGACCATCACCACATGCTCCAACCAGAAGCCGTGGATGACTGTGGAGGTGTGTGCGCTGCTGAGGACCAGAGACTCTGCCTTCAGAACAGGCAACAAGGCAGCCCTAAGAACAGCAAGGGCCAACTGTCCCGGGCCATCAGAGAGGCAAAGCTCGCACACGCCCAGAGACTCCACAGTCACTTCCAGGACAGCGGTGACACGCGGCGCATGTGGCAGGGCATCCAGGCCATCACCAACTACAGGACAACATCAGTTGCCTGTGACAAAGATGCCTCCCTTACAGATGTGCTGAATGACTTATACGCTCGGTTTGAAGTGCAGAACGACGTGGTGGCGAGGAAGACCACCCCTCCTCCCAACGATCAGGTGCTCTGTCTTACCATGGCTGATGTGAGGAAAACTCTATGTAGAGTCAACCCACGGAAGTCTGCTGGACCAGACAACATTCCTGACAGAGTGCTCAGAGGATGTGCAGACCAGCTGGTAGATGTTCTTACAGACATCTTCAACATCTCTCTGAGCAGTGCTGTCATTCCAAAGTGCTTCAAGGCCACCGCCATCGTCCCCATGCCAAAGAAATCTTAAGTGTCCTGCCTCAATGACTACCGTCCCATTGCACTCACATCCATCATCATGAAGTGCTTCGAGAGGCTCGTCATGAGGCACAATAAGACCCAGCTGCCCCCCCTCACTAGACCCACTGCAGTTTGCGTATCGTCCAAACTGTTCAACAGACGATTCCATCACCACCACCCTCCATCTGACCCTCACCCACCTATATAAAAAGGACTCATATGTTCGAATGCTGTTCAAAGACTTCAGCTCAGCATTTAACACAATCATTCCCCAGCACCTGATTGGAAAGCTGATCCTGCTGGGCCTGGACACCTCCCTCTGCAACTGGATCCTGGACTTCCTGACTGGGAGACCTCAGTCAGTCCGTATCGGGAACAGCATCTTCACCACCACCACACTGAGCACTGGGGCCCCCCAGGGCTGTGTGCTCAGTCCACTGCTGTTCACCTGCTGACTCATGACTGTGCAGCAATGCACAGCTCGAATCACATCATCAAGTACGCCGATGACACGATCGTGGTGGGCAAGCAAGAACAGCAAGAACATTGAGTCAGCATACAGAGAGGAGGTGAAGCAGCTAACGGACTGGTGTAGAGCCAACAACCTGTCTCTGAATGTCAACAAAACAAAAAAGATGGTTGTTGACTTTAGGAGATCACAAAATGACCACTCTCCGCTGAACGTCGACAACTCCTCTGTGGAGATCATCAAGAGCACCAAATTCCTTGGTGTTCACCTGGCAGAGAACCTCACCTGGTCCCTCAACACCAGCTCTATTACCAAGAAAGCCCAGCAGCATCTCTACTTTTTTTGAAGGCTGAGGAAAGCACATCTCCCACCCCCCATCCTCACTACATTCTATAGAGGGACTATTGAGAGCATCCTGAGCAGCTGCATCACTGCCTGGTTTGGGACTTGCACCGTTTCGGACCGCAAAGCCCTGCAGAGGATAGTGAGGACAGCTGAGAAGATCATTGGGGTCTCTCTTCCCTCCATCAAAGACATTTACAAAAAACACTGCATCCGCAAAGCCACTAGCATTGTGGACAACCCCACACACCCCTCACACAAAGTCTTCACCCTCCTGCTGTCTGGCAAGAGGTACCAAAGCATTCGGCCCTCACGGACAGACTGTGTAACAGCTTCTTCCCCCAAGCCATCAGACTCCTCAATACTCAGACACTGGTTTGACACACACACACATGTCCTGATTTGCACTTTAATTATTGTCACTTTATAACTGGCTGCTACCTCAATAACTGCTATGTCCATAGGACACTATCTGGTAGTGTGTTATGTTTACATTTGGCATTTTTAGAAACTGTCATCTTTTTGCACTACTGTGTACTGGTCTATCTCTTACTGTGTCTATTGTGCTGTTCATTGTTAGTAATTTGTTGAACTGTCCCGTACTTTTTGCACATATTTGCACGTGCACTTTATATAGGTATTTTATTTAGTCTGTGTAGTCTCATGTGGTTCTGGGTTTGTCCTATGTTGTTTTATGTAGCACCATGGTCCTGGAGGAACGTTGTCTCGTTTTGCTGTGTACTGTACTAAATGTTTATGGTAGAAACAACAATAAAAACCACTTGACTTTACATGGCTCAGCGCCTGAGTTGAGTTGAGTGAGTGACAGACAGGGAACATCTTGGTTACATATACAACCTCTGTTCCATGATGGAGGGAACAAGACATTGTGTTCCTCATGCTGGGATGCTGAGCTGACCACTGACCTGGCCGGGACACTCTCTCGGCTCCTCAGAATAAATGTGAATGAGTGATGCAGGCCATCTCCTTTTATACCCTTATGTCTGGGTGTGGAGAGTGGCATGCAAATTACATTTGCCAATTTTCATTGGCCTTTTCTGAATAAAGCAAAGGTGATTGGGTCTCTCATGATCGAACCCCTAGTGTAACTACATTCACACAAATTCTTGTTACCTCCATCAGGGAACAGAGTATCTGTAACCAAGACGTTTTGTTATCTTCTGTTTGAATGATGTTTAATAAAAAAAAATTATAACAAAAAAAAATTGCATTGTTTGCCTTCAGACATTCTTAAAGTTTACTTAAATAATTAAGAGCCTGATGAAAAGATAACAGTGTCTGTCATGGAGTAGGAAACCAAAATTTCCTCTAGCACAGTCCCAACTTAGTTAAGTGGTCCACTCATGGGTACAGTCAGACTATTATAACTAGCCCTATAATAAGCAACTAGTCCTAATAAGCCCTGATAACTAGTCCGAATAAGGTGTTCGTTATTACAGAAAAGAAAATATACAAAAAACAAAGCATGCATTAACTAAATTAAATGTATTCTATGTTTTCTCTATCACTTGTGTTGTGTGTTTTGAGCCTTACTAAAGAAGATTATGTAATGGCGAACTTTTAGAGTAATTAATCATTAATAAATGTTTTATTAGGGTTAAATAGCAGTGGTGGAAAAAGTACACTAATCTTACAGTTGAGTAAAAGTAGACTCCCTGATGAAATATTACTCCAGTAAAAGTTAAATTACTCCTTTTAAATTTTCACTTGAGTAAAAGTATAAAAGTATTTGCTTTCAAATGTACTAGAGTATCAAAAGTAAAAGGTACTGGTCTATTAAAGGGATAGTTACCCCTAAAATGAAAATTCTCTCATCATTTACTCCCTCTCACACCATCCCAGATGTCCCAGTCTTTCTTTCTTCTGCAGAACCCAAACAAAGATTTTTTGAAGAATATTTCAGATCTCTAGGTCCATACAATGCAAGTGAATGGTGGCCAGAACTTTGAGTCACCAAGAGCACATTAAAGGTGCAAACGCAACTTAAAAAATGAGCCCTTCCTAGGTTGCCTATTAAAGCCTATAGATTGACTTTGGATTGGCAGAAGTTGGACCACTAGCAGAGGAACATGGTTTAGAGGCTTTGGCAGAAAGGTAAGTGATTCCTTATAATGCCTAGAAATTACCTCAATATGTCCACTATGAATCTCATTTGGTGCTTCTACATTGTGCAATTGTTTTTTATTTATCATACAATATGTACTCAGACTTGTTTTGTGTGTAGATGAAGAACAGGCAAACAGCCTTCACAACAGTGTGAAAGTGTAATACATCATCACCACATCTTGTCATCTTGCATGTCTATTGTAAATTTTGGAACTTATTTTTTTTTTTCTTCTATTGTTATTACAGAATTGATTTGGAGAGTGATGTGGCTTCTGACTTTTCAGATGTTAATTATGTCCCACCTATCTGTGTGCTGTGTGTATTGAGAAATACCCAAATTGTATAAATATTAACACAGTTCTGTGTTGTTGATTACATTCATTTGTATTTTACAGTGCCAATATCTATTTTCATAACTTTTTACCTCCGCAGAGCTGGTGGTGCACTACAGAATATCATTGACAGACTCCCCATTATCGTTCTTGAAGAAAGTGTAATAAACATACATGACCGACTGGATGCAGCAGTCCATGAACCAGACCTGCCTGATAACCCAGAACAACAACCTACCTGTGATATATCCTCCTTTCCTGGCACTGTTCCAGTAGAATCTGAAGGTCATCTCACTGACCAGCCAGAGTGCATCACCTACAACAGCAGCTTGGTGCAACTGGCCACTTTCCCCCAGCTACCCATTCAGAATTGCAAATACAGTGACTACACGGGTACTGAATATGATGGCGTTCCACCTTTTTTATGTGAAATTAATTCAAGGGGTACTGCAATCATGGTTGAGTGGGTGAGTTTACATTCCTATTTTCATCTACTTTATCTCCTTCAAAGTTTTTCAACATCAAAGTGCAAATAAAAGTTGCTTGCAGAGCCTTCACTAAGGCTGCCAATTAACAGTACAAACAGAAATCAATTTGTTGTCTGTTGATCATTATTGTTAAAAAGATCTTGTTTTTGACTTTGAATGGATCATGTGTTGTCTTCCCTATCATAGTTTTGCACACATGAGCATCAGCTCTGGAAGTGGAACAGCCAGCCATTACTGAAGTATGGAATGCAAGGAGGGGACTTCATGCTGTTGTGGTGAACATCAGTTAAAATGGCATTGCAGGGACCAGTTTATGGCAGGGCCCCTCTCTAACTGCCAGTGTGGGAGAAGATGTGTCACACTGTGATTGGATCCTTGGTGAATGAACATAAAAAAATCAGATACGATGCTATGACAGCTGCCAGATACCTCTTACAGGGCAAAAAGGGGGACCTTCTACCCCCACCAACTCATTCCTAAGGTAGGCAAGAACTGACATAAATTCCTTCAGGACCTCCCGGGTGCAAATCAATGGAAGGCCACAGAGATCTATGCATACCTTGTGTTTGGAGGCCTTAAATTAATATAAACTACAACACATCCACTCATGCAATGCACAGTTTATGTTAATGGTTGTTAACTGTTAACACAACAGTTCAAGGGACAGACATAGTAAGATTCAACTTTATTGTCATTGTGCAGTGTACATGTACAGAGCCAATGAAATGCAGTTTTTTCGCATATCCCAACTAGCTGTGGTCAGAGCGCAGGGTCAGAGCCTTAACCGCTGAACCACTTTCCCTCCTATTAACAGATAAGTGAATGCATGGGTGATGACTTAACCATTTCTTATCTTGTTTGGTCTCTATCTGTTCCAGACAATGCCTTTAATGATTTGAAAGAGGTTTGGTAAAGAAATAATGCATGAATAAATAGTAAAAGACACTGTTTTAACACTGTACTTTATGCTATGCAAATGAGTTCCACAATAGGGTAGGCAGCACTGTGGCTTTTTCAGACACCAGTGGCCAATCACACTCCAGGATCGTAAAGGCAACAGATTTCAATCTCCTCCTCATCAGAAAGGGATAAATATGTCCCCTGAGTAGACACACCCTTGTCCTGCGTTTCCAACTCAACAGGGAAGGAGACATTAGCAGACACACCACGTCCTGAGTTTCTGACCTGACGAGGAAAGAGGCTACAAGATTGTTGAGGTTAAGCTTTTGCGAGCAAAACCTTTTATATTTCTTTAATGTTATATTGCTGCACTCTAGCTGAAAAAGGGCCCCAGCATTGAGGGACCTTATCTGACCCTTACAGCCCCTCCAGCAGCGCAGCCCAGTCCACAAATGACCTCTACATCGGCAGACATTGCTAGTCCCACACGGCTCCTCAGTGATGTAGCCAGCCTTTAAAGGACCCTGAGAAGATTCAACTGACCCAGCTGTCCGGTCCACTCTTCAAGGAACCCCTTGGTGCAACCAAAGTGCAGCATTCTCCAGCCCACCATGGCAAGGACTACTGGATCACAACTCTGCACCCTTTCCACTGCCGGACTGATCACCAGACTGTGTGGAATGTAAATATAAACTTACCAAACCTCTATCTAGAGACCTTGGCATTAATTTATGCCTGCAGCATATGTTTTTTAACTTCCTTGGAAAACAGTTACCTTTGGTCAGCTTGTTTCAAATAATAGGTATATAATTTGTTTAATGTTAAATAAGTTTTATTTATCACCATTTTGTCAAAGCCCCATGGGTTATGGGTTCCCCATAAGCAGTATATCCATTCAATTATCTCCCATTGCTACATTCAGTTCAACAGCACTGCATTTATCCATTCTGTGTTCAAATAATTTATTTGTTTATTATTTAATTCAGTACTTCCATTTTTGGTTATTAGTTTATTATCCTTTAGCAGTGCATATTCATTATTAGCATTATTAATTATTGTGGTATTTACTCTTGCATATCTATTGTTAATATAATAATGTTATATGTTGGATTAGCTGAGCAGGATTAGAGCTTGAACAAATACTTCCTGGAATTTGTGCCTTTTCAGAGTGGGTTGGGGAAATAATTGTGTATCTAATTCTTGTTATTTTATTTTCATTTAGGAGATGACTTCTTCTAAATGTGCAAATGGAGAAAAAAAAAAAGTTGTTTACAACTTGTTAACAATCGTTTATTTTTTAGAGTTAACAAAAACTTTATATATATAGTAAAATTAAAATTTTTATGTTGGAAAAACTTACACAAAGGAACACCACACAGTTTTTAATTTCACCTAAATGGTGCTTCCTTGTAGCCAAGATAGTTGCTAAAGGGGTCAGGGAATTTGTCTCTTTACCACACGCAGCAGCTCGGTATTACCACCCTGTTCCTGGTTCCCAGACATCAATGTTGCCAGATGGTGAACTGGTGATATGCAGAGTACCGATGCTCTCTGTTATCTACTCCTGGGTCCTATCTGTCAGTGAGTGCAAGAATGTTGTTCCATGTCTGTCTAGCCAAAATAATAAAGTTCCATATAGGCCTTCCTGCTGAGACACCTCTCTAGATTTGACCACAACTTTTATTTTCTAAATCTGTCGGCATAAGCCGGTAGTTCAGGCAGGTGCACCATGCAGGTTGTCCCCTGTTTTGAACATATGCTCCTGTTGTTGTTCTCATTAATCCATAATGTCCAGAAAAACCCCTGGCAGACGTGTGACCACCATCTGCAGAACTTCATCTCTCTCTTCCAGGGACAGTTGTTGCAGTTCTCTCTGGAAATTTTACATCTGTTAGAATGGATAGATTCACATTTCAAGTGGTTGTGGACTTTTCATTTTTGGTTTTTATATTATATATATATATATATATATATATATATATAAACAAAGATCTATTGCTGACTGTGGCAGGGCGGAGGATGGGGCTGGGTGGTGATTCTACACACCCGGTCCCTTTTCTGGCTAATCAAACATCCGAGAGGGATAAAGGCTGACTGCGGAGAATGGTGCGGGCGAGAGGGATCATTTACGGACATGTCCGTCATGTGTGTGTTTGTGTCTTTTGTTTAAGTTCACATTAAATTATTATTTATATTGTCAAGCCGGTTCTCGACTCCTCCATGCCCGTCTATTATTTCTGTTTCCATCCCCTTGTCCCCTCCCTCATCCGGGGGGGGTATGTCATGCCGGGGGCTCCCCAGCCTGAGAGAACGAGGGAGGAATTTGGCAGAGTGGAGGGCGGGGCCGGGTGGTGATTCTACACAGAGAGGGATAATGTGTAGGATGGTGCAGGAGAGAGAGATCGTTTAAGGACATGTCCGTCATGTGTGTGTTCAACCCGATATCACGCCGAGGCGTGAAATAGACACGCCGGTCCACTCGCGGATGCGTGTCGGTGTCACGCTTTGCCTCCTCCAGGCGTGTACATGACACGCGCGCGTCTACGTAGAATACCGGCAGGGGGCGATCGTTTCCTCAACGCCAACAACTCTCCGCGCACCAAAGAGGAAGCGATACCGTTGTCGTCGCGTTGCACGTTCGTGCGGGCGGGATGCCGGCCAATTTCGCCGGTTACTTTCACTTGTGACCATATGTGACAAATAAAGGTTCATTATAGTGCTGCTTTCATGAAGAAATCCTAACGTTGCTGTAGCCTAACGTTGTTATATGTGTGTGTGTGTGTGTGTGTGGGCTGTCGAGTATCTTGTGCTGATGTAAATAAATAAATAAATATATATATATATATATATTTTTTTATTTAAAAAGTGTATTTATGTACAAAAATATATATCCTGCTAACCGGAACTGGAGAACGCGATATATCGCTTCCTCTTTGGTGCGCGGACAGTTGTTGGCGTTGAGGAAACGATCGCCCCCTGCCGGTATTCTACGTAGACGCGCGCGTGTCATGTACACGCCTGGAGGAGGCAAAGCGTGAAATAGACACGCATCCGCAAGTGGACCGGCGTGTCTATTTCACGCCTCGGCGTGATACCGGGTTGGTGTGTTTGTGTCTTTCGTTTAAGTTCATATTAAACTATTATTTTTATTGTTTAAGTTCACATTAAATTATTATTTATATTGTCAAGCCGGTTCTCGACTCCTCCTTGCCTGTCTAAATCCCTTTACACTGACCAACCTGCATCTCTGCTGTCCTGGCAGCAGTCAGCTGAGTGACCTGGAGTCTGTCCTCTTCTGTGACTGCTCTTCCCCTACCCCTCCCCCGGGATCTGCCTCTTCCCCTGCCCTGCACTCCACCTGCACCTCTGCCATGACCCCTTCCTCTTGACCTCCCTCTTCCTCTATTATCACAATTACGGATCTGTAGGAGCTGCTTATATTTCTGAACTGGAAATACAGTATATGCAGCTCCAACTGAAATGAAAACAATGAAATACTATGAAACTGATATTTTTATATTTATTTATATATATTTCCATATTTGAGGTATGCTGATTCACAGTAACTGACAAAAGCAATGTTGATCTGTGATTATTCAGCAAGGTAAACTACAATAACACATGAAATGAATGCTAGACAACGTTCAAGATAATGCAAAAAGACCCATCTATTTGTGTAACGTAACTTGGTTATCCAGAAAATATATACATTCTATTATTATAAAACAATAGCGCATCAATATATAAAAATAACAGTTGTGATGGAATCAATGAACATCAATACTGAATTGTGTCAACATATTTATAATGTACAGCCTATTATATAAACAGCAACTGTCCTCATCCATCAAATATAATAGAGTATCAAAGTCTGTAGAAAAACAATCATAGCTGTGTAATTTTAATTATGCTACCTCATCTGTCAGCATGATGCCGGTGAATCACGTTCAGTCTCTTTGTACATTACGTCACAAGCGCGAGCACAAGCAAAGGTAGATGGCTGCAGTTCACTAAACGGCAACAGGTATCATTAATAACATAATGGCCTGCCACAGAAAAACATCTCAGAGCACACAGCTTGTATTGACAGCAAAATTTAAGAATACTGTTCTAAAAGAACTGCATGACAAGATGAGACACCAGGGTGTTGACCCCACTACAAGCCTGATCAGAGATCGCTTCTTCTTGCCTTATATGCATAGAGACAGACCATCATGTACTGTGAGCCTGCTCCTGCATTTAACAAAATAAATCATGTCGAGAGACAAGAGCATGCCTAAAGAGCATCAACCCACCCATTCGACCACTTCACAAGATTCGCCCAGGCCTATGCAACAACATCAAAATTTGGAAAAACAGTGGCTGACCGACTCTTCAATTATTTCACACTGAAGTTTGGGTTCCCATCAATGCACCATAACCAAGGTGGTGAATTTGAAAATCAGCTATTAGCACAGCACCAAATGTATGGTGCATCACCAGTTCAAGGACCACCCTGAAGGAAAAGGGCAGGTGGAAAGATATAACCGAACATTGTTGCAGATGCTGAAAACCCTGACAGAGAAACATAAATAAATCTGGAAAAAGTCACTGAACGTGCCCCGCCCTCCTCACAAGGATGTCACAAGTTAATCAATGCCTACAGCTGTACCAAGTGTGAAGTTACCTGATTCTCACCTTACTACCTCTTGTTTAGTCGCTCTCCAAGACTCCCCATCGATGCACACTTCAGGCTCAATTCAGATAACAGTTCTTTTAGTCAAAGTGAATACAAGGAAAAATGGAAAAAAGGAATGCAAGAGGCCCAAGAGATCACCAGAAAACATGCAAAAAAAAGTAAATCCAGGAAGCAGAGTCCTTGCAAAGAACCTGAACCCATGAGGAGGACCTGGAAAACTCAGGAATTATTGGGAGACCAAGACCACATTGTTGCACGCCAAGTTGCTGATGATGTTACAATTTATGAAGTGAAGCCTGAGCAGGGTAAAGGGAGATCAAGAGTGTTCCATCGTAATCTTCTCTTACTATGTGATTATATAAACAGCACCACAATACAAACAATTTGACAAAAACGCAACATGAGGGGAGCTTATATAGGAAGATGTAATTTGGAAAGCAGGTGCCATAAACTCAACATGGCACCTGTAAGACAAAATAGAGTGTAAGAGACGAGGCAAACACAGGAAAAAAACTCAGACAAGACAAACAGATAGTCAGGGGAGGCACAGTCAGGTCAGACTGTGACAGAGACCCCCAAATAACATCACACAAAACAACAATTTGCAACAAAACAACAGAATACTAAAAAAGGTAAAACCTCAATGAATTCTTAATAACAACTATTTAAATGTCCTAATGTGTTCACAAGGCACAAGTTCCCAATGGGCTCAATTGGCTCAAAAACATGTCTTGTACAATACTTGGTGAATACAACATTATATGTTATATGCTACAATCCCTTGTACATTTGCTCCTCTTTGTCCTAGGGTTAGTTTTTAATTGACCAGAAAGTTAGTTGGTTATTAGCTTGTGTTTATGCTGAAGTACACATTGCAGTTGGATAAAAGTCACCTCTGGGTTCATACATTCACACAGCAACAGAATATGGTTGTTAGTCCTGTTTGGAGTGCTAAATAAGGTTTTGTTTAAACACAGTTCAGTTAGCTTTGAGAGTGACAATCATCAGTATTCAATAATTGAGGTGACTTAAATGTAATTTTGAGATTGACTTTAGTTGATATGTCCAGTATGAATGGAACTACAGTTGATAATTAGTTGACTGCCGTGCCATTGGGACCAACTTTATATTAGGTGGCCTTAACTACTATGTACTTAACCATTTGCTACAATGTACGTATTATGTACATACATGTTGTTGCATTGTATTTACATTTAAAGTACTTGCATTTAATTATATTTGTAGTTACACTGTTAACTTTACCCTTAACCCAACCCTTACCCCAAAACCTAACTCTAACCCCTAATCCTAAACCTAACCCTACCCTTACTTCTAAACCTACCCATACTTCAACCTCAGTAGCAGTAATTGTGGGAATTTTGCAGAACAACATGTAGTCACACAGCAAATACATATTCTTGTATGTATTTAATGTTAGTACATAGTTGTTAAGGCCACCTAATATAAAGTGTGATGTGTCATTGATATACATATACCAGTGTAAAGGGATTAAGGGATAGGAGGAGGTGAGAACTGGCTTGACGATATAAATAATAGTTTTAATATAAAACTGAACCAAAAGACACAAACACACCCATATGACAGACAGCTGCCCATAAATGCTCTCTCTCTCCATCGCACCACCGTCCGCAGTCAGGCTTTATCCCTCTCTGAGGCTTGATTAGCCTGATAAGGGGCTGGGTGTGTAGAATCACAACCTGGCCCTGCCCTCCGCCCTGTCACAAGCATGAAGTGTGCACTTTGCAAGTCATTTTTGCTATCAGTCCTGAGGCCTGTCTCTTCCCCTAAGGCTATGAAAAATAGCGGTATTGTGCAAATGGATAGCAAGAGAAAACCCCTGTTAAGTATTTGGGCGGAGGAGGAAAAAACTAGTCACAACCAAATTTTTGGCTGTGAAAGGATGAAAGCAGCAAGAGATTCCTGAAATACTTAAACAAGCAATACAAATTATCAATATTTACTACTGTTACTGTATCTGTCACTATTACTCAATTAGTATTAGCCATTACTCAAGGCTATTGCGAGGTAGGCTACAGACATTGATTTTTCTCTCTCCTTCTCACTTGCGTATTTTGCCCCATAATATTTATTTATTTATCTATTTTTAATATCCAGACATATTTATTTGCTTAATTTCAGGCTGGCTAGTTCAGTGTTTCTGAATAAACTATAAATTTGATTGGATTTGCATATTTGTATGACTTCCTTTTATGCTGTGTTTGAGAATTAGCTGTTTCTAACATTAACATTTAGTGTTTTGGTAAAAATAAAACAATGTTATTGCGTGGTATTTTTAATTTTTCACCCAAGAACAGGCACGGTTTTTATATTTTTTTTATTCTGTCTAGTCTATATGAGGTTCTTATTAAGAGCCCTGCTGGATACCTGTTTTCCAGAGCTCTTTGGCATTAAATCGCTTTTTAATTCAAATAGATTCATAATCAGGTTTTTCTATTTGCCATGGGTAATTAAAGCCCAAGGCAGGAGCTGTAATTATCAGTCTTTAATCATCACTTTCAAATTGAGTCTAGTGTTCAGCACATAGTTCATATTCTGATGTCTGTATCAACATATTGAACTGATTGAGTGGTTTAATACCCTATTTTAATGTTCATACACTGGCCTGGAGTGAATGTCTCACACACAGGGGAATAAATAAAAGAATGAGAGGGGGCGCCCTCTAGCTGTGATGTTTTTCAATTTTACACTCCTATTACTACCTATTACTCATAGAGAAGAATTAGTCTGTCTGTCTATCTATCTCATTTCTCTTAGAAAGCTATAAAATAAAATCCAAAAGTTCCTGTAATAACCAGCTTAGTGGTAAACGTTGGAGCGAGTGCAATGGAGGATGAATGCATATTCTAGTTTTTAAGACTACTTTTCCCCCCTTGATTTTTACTCAACAAAAGCACAGGAAAGTTTTGGCCCATGTCACAAAAAGGAAAGCAAAGAGAAAATGGTGAGAGGTTTTCCATAATTTGCAAGGCGTTGTGCATTCCACCGGACATGAACACACAGAAAGGTAAATGTTCCCAGACTAGATAAAAGTACAAAATATAATAAGAGTAATATAATTATATATTATATATGTTTGAATGAGCTAGCTAGTGTAATCTACTGCCCTGATGAAAAAGGTATGTATAAAAATAATGTACAATACGAGTTAAACAATAAAAGTTTTTATTGGTTTATATAATAGTAACATCAGTAGCAATTGGTGTTTGTAATGTCTATAGCACATGGCCTCATTCACTTTCACTGCAAGTGCCTCACTGTATCCCAGATTATTTATTTATTTAATTATTTATTTATTTAAAGAATGGACAAGTCAAAAAATATTTTCTGTGGAAATCAACATTGTGCCACAAATGCTGTCCATTGAGCTTAATTTATATGGATCCCGGAATATTCCTATAAGGCAAGGGTCAGCTATGAACAGAAAGGTTAAACTGCTTTCTCAGCACCAGGATATTTTTCATAAATGCCAGGTAAGTTGACATTTTTGTATTGGGGCAAGTTGTCACATGCATTTTAACCTTATAAATGTATTCAATAATAATTATAATATTATAACTAGTTTAAGTAGATTTTAATTGTTTGGTTTACCGTTGATCTTTTAACAAAGTCTATACGTGCAAGGGATGCTATGAAAAGATTATGCTTTGATTATGAAATGTGGTTAAATAATGGACTTTTAAAAACATGTGCCTCCTGAAAACTGTGTTTAGACAAGAGAACATCAAGATAAGAGACCTGAGCACCTCTGAAGCAGTGTGTGCGGAAGCCTGCGCGAGTGTGCACACGCGTAAGATCCCTGTTTGCGCTCCGGTGGCTCACTCAGTTTGGGAGTCTCGCAGAAACCGAAGTAGGCTACCTCAGATCTTGATCCAGTGCGATGCCTAACCAGTGGAGCGAAGCGCGCCGCGTTGCAACCGCCGCACAAGTACAAGTGCGCCACCGCGTGCGCGCAATTTTCATTCAGACAGAAGATACTCAGAGATACAACGTTATCTTCTGCTGCTTTCCACGCCACATGGTGGACACCTGAAGAGGGCTGAAACGTGAACTTTGAATCTAATTCCAATCTTGGATGTCATTTTGACGCGACCAACTCAAAAATGGCATTATTCTGTACTCTATGTTTTAAAGGTTCGCAAAAATGAAGTTTGGCAAAAGCGTTTGTATCATCAACGTGGGTGGCACCAAATATGCTTTTCCAAAGGACGTAATCAAGGATTTCCCTCTGAGGAGAGTAAGTCGTCTCCACAGTTGCGCCTCGGAGAGAGAAGTGCTGGAAGTGTGCGATGATTATGATCGAGAGAGTAACGAGTTCTTCTTTGATAGACATTCGGAAGCGTTCGGCTTCATCATGCTTTACGTGAAGTACGGCAAATTGCGCTTCGTCCCGCATATGTGTGAGCTGTCGTTTTACAACGAGATGATTTACTGGGGTTTGGAAAGCTCTCATTTGGAGTTCTGCTGCCAGCGGAGACTTGACGACCGCATGTCCGAAACGTATACTCACTTTCCCGAGGAGGACCACAAAACGGACGAGGAATTTAGGACGACGGATGAGGCGTCAAGTCGGGCAGACGCAAAGCGGAACTCCAAGTGGCTGGAGCAGATGCGCAGGACTTTCGAGGAGCCCACCTCCTCTTTGGCCGCACAGATTTTGGCGTCCGTGTCAGTCATTTTTGTCATTGTGTCTATGGTAATGCTTTGCGCTAGCACTCTTCCTGACTGGAAAACTGTGGATAGCAACATAGTGGAAGAGAACAGGTACTCTGTTGAGCATCCATCCGGGTATTTATGTCTTCTATCTTGACTAAATTTTCTTTCTGTTAACAAACTGTTTGGTGAGAAATTTCCACAGTACCCAGTACTCTAGTAGGGGCAGTTCACTCAAGATGCTTAATTGGACGTAGAGCGGTGGCATGGAATATAACTTATTGACCCCGTTTGTTATAGAATAGTTCACCATAAATTCAAATGTTGTCATCATTTACTCTAAATCCATATGAATGTATTTCTTCAGTAACAGGAAAGAAGTTGCCCAGAACACTGACGTGCACAGAAGGGGGGCAGCAGGGGAGCAAGCCCCTGCCCCATTCATTCACAAATCTAAAGGTGCCCTTTTGGTCATTCATAAAAAGGGGAGACATTTTCATAATTACATTTTAATAGTTTAATAAAACAAATTTTAGATCTTGTAATAATCTTGCATTAACAGTAATGTATTATTATTATTATTAGATTTCTTTGTAAATCGTGAGTGTAGTAAAGAAAATTAAGCGGAGGTGCCTTCAAGAGTTATAGCATATCGGGGGCAGATTCCAAACACACGTGATACTCCCCATGCCCTATACTCACTCCAGACTGCAGAGCCCTTGTAGAGGGTACTCTGAAGGAAACGTGGCATTACTGCATGAATGCACCCTTCCCTAACTGTCTTGTGGAAGGGCCCTCCGAGAAAAGATTTGTTTTCTCACTTTCGTTTTAGACAAGTTTTCGAGTGGCATCCCCTCTTGCAGGAGTGTCCTTCAAGGAAGCAAAAATGCAGTTTTGGATTCACCCCAGAACATGCCATTACCTCAGACGAGTAACAGGTCAGACAAAAAGTCCACGTCATGCATTATGTTAAAAGTCCATCAAAAGAATAATACTCGATTACTACCGCATTTCCGACATAGTGTACCACTAGTGTAGACAGATTTATTAATTATAATGGGAGCGGTCACGTTGCTTTCAGTGATATAAAATAAATGTGTCTTTTAGACAGTTTGGTTTTGTTGACACTAATAAGCCATTAGACTAATCTCTTTCAGAAAAATACCATGGTATTACCATTTTATTTGGATATGTAGTCTACCATGACAACCATTCAAAAACATTGTACCATGGATCCACAATATTATTACTGTAAGGTCCTGTATATTTATAAATAAGTTTTAATGACAGAATACAGTAAAATAACTTAATATAATTATTTTAAGAAAAGAAGAGAAAGTAATATAAGAAGTATCAGTTTTGATGAATGAATGAAGTGAGGGAGCAGAGATGAATATGGTAATTATTTTTTTGATTACCATGGTAATTAATGATTATTATATTCATTGATGGTACAATCATGGTACCCCAAGGTACTTAATTAAAATACTATGACATTACCATGACACATGTTATAAACATGGGGTAATCACAGATCATGTTTGAAAATAAATAAATAGATTAAGTGTAATACCATGGAACTTATGCAGAATAGGCTATTACTTGTGATAAAGGGAAAACACATGAAAATGATATAAAACAAGAAAAAATGCTCAAACAGCAAAGAAATGATTTAAGTATATATACTTACTACTCATTAAGAAAAACAGTGCCCTTTTACATTCTTCTGCCCCTGTCCCTGGTGCGGTCTGTGCACGTCACTGATGCAGAATGTCCAAGCTGCACTCTTCCATACAGTGACAGTGGATGGGTGCTGTCAAGCTCACAAATGTAGTTTGTGTGAGGAACAGCCTGAAATTGAAGTCATTATTAAGTAAAAGTCTTCATCTTTCTTGACAGCCGTGGTCACTATTCTCTTTTATTCTTTGGAAAAGAGCAGCTTGGACATTCTGCTTTGAATATTATTTAGTTTTCCACTGAAGAAAGAAAGGCATATGAGTTAGAACAACATGAGTGTGAGAAAATGACAGAATTTGTTTTTGGATGAACTATTCCAGAGTTTTAAAAACGCAGCCATATGCAACATACCTGTATAAACAGAATCTTTAGGGCATGTTTACACATTCTTGTCTCCTGTCTGCGATATTTTTAATTTGTCTACTCAAAATGCAGGGTAGTAATGGAATGCAATTTCATCTGGATTAGGTTATCATTATTATTATTCTAATTTGAAATTAAAGTAGTGCAGATTGGTTCTTAATGCACTCAAATTGATTAATCAAAACATGTAAAAAGCAATAATAATAATAATAATAAAAAGATTAAGTGGCAGAGTAAATATTTAGGGTTTAATGTGTAATCAATTTAAGGTTAAATTTCAGATGTAATCTACCTAAAGCTTTTTACCAGACAGTTGTTTTTCTCCATTGTGTTTTGCATCCTTTTTTAAGATGCAGCACCAAAAATTCTACTTTTTTTTCAAATATTCAACTAATTAAATGCAACTGTCCTGTGTGACCCCCCCCCCCCCCCCCCCCCAAACAAAACATATATTAAAAGCAATGCATTCACCAAATTTTAAATACATGTCCACAGCCACATTTGTCTAGAGTCTTTTGGATCAAGTGTATGGTGTCTTGTTATGTCACATTTCTTAATTTTTTGTCTTTTATCTTTCAGCATGAAACAGTCATAAACTTTCATAGAATAATACATTTATAGCATACTTGAGCATCTCGAAGTTAAGGGCTCCTTGGTTTCCCATGATTGTGAGAATTAGTTAACTGAGTGTGCGTAGCTAAAAACTGTCACTCTCCAAGGATCTGAATGAATGTTGAGAGCCAGAAGTTTAGGTCTGTAGACTGTACTTTGGAATTTATCATCTTGAGATATTTCAACATGTTCTAAAAAACAAAAGAATTCTGCTTGATGACAGTTATTTGGTTAAAATTAGTTTTCTGACCCCAGTAATGCCATTTTGAACAATCTTCCAAAATGAACATATTTATGAAAAAATTCAAATAAAAGCTAGCAAACCATTACTTACCTAGTGCTAATTTCCAAATATAAGTACAAATTTCTTGTGTTTAATATTCCTTTTAACCTCTGTGCTTGTCTGTTCTGTATTCATAACTGCTACGTGGACTGCTCTGAAGGTACTCGTACCTGAGGAGCAAACTTCCATACTGTGTGTTTGTGTGTAATAATTTAACATGGTCTATGTTGCCGAAAGATCAGGATTGTTATTCATGCAAAAACAATATGAGTGATTATGTATTTGAAGAGAACTTTAAACCTAAACCAGTCTCCATTCATCCTCCGCTAATGCATTCATTCCAGCTCCGACTTGTCTGAGGCAAAAGCATAGGAAACCTTGTCGCATATAAACTGGAGTTCCACTTCACTTGATGTTAACACATTTTACGCATCTATTTGGGGATATGAAACAGAGGAATAGAAGTAGGCTACACCAGGCATTTTGGTGTAACAGATGTTGACAGTGTCTGATTTTTTCAAAATGGAAAAAAACATCAGTATTATTCATTTATAAAACAGCTTTCTCTTTCTCAGAGAAAAAAAAGAAAATAAATAATCGTTATTATCTTTTACCAGATCTTTGCTTCACCAGTCCTTTTTGGTATACTCAGTACGCAAATTTACTGGGAAAAAGATATAACCTCAAACAATTTGCTTGATGTGATAACATCTAAACAACATCTGGTTATTTTCTAATCAGAAAAATAGATATACCAACAATCATGCCACGCTCCAAATCACTGAGGTCAATTTTTCCCATTTCTGATGGTTCATGTGAACATTAACTGAAGATCCTGACCCATATCTGCATAATCTTCACACAACAATCTCTAGAATTTACTCATAATGGTGCCAAAAACAAAAACACATCCAGTAAGCCGCAGTTCTGTGAACAGAAATGTCTTGTTGATGAGAGAGGTCAACAGAGAATGGCCAGACTGGTTTGAACTGACAAAGTCTACGATAACTCAGATAAACTCTGTACAATTGTGGTGAGAAGAATATAATCTCAGAACGCTATTCAGAGATGTGGGTTAGCACTGTTTGGCAGCACGAGGGGGACCTACACAATATGGTTTTAATGTTGTGGTTGATCAGTATAGATATAATTTTTAAGGGTCAATTCCAGGTAGCAATTGCACATTAGAAATCCCATATCAATCCTGTCTATTGATTTAAGAATCATATTTGGAATGATATACAGTATATGAAAAAAATAGGACAAAATGATGGCTCTGAACTGGAATGCATTGCTTTTATGTTTTTTTGTTTGTTTGTTTGTTTGTTTGTTTGTTTTTTGCCAACCCTTTAAGACCCAGCAACCCTTTAAACAAAATTCCAAAACAAGTACAGACAGTAAGCATTAACATAAGTCATAAGTTTACCACAGTATACTGAAACAGAATGTTATTCATTTGAGCTTTTTCATTTTACTAATGATTATTGGCATTCTGGCAAGATGCTTCATTACATTTTCCTTCATTAGACTCAGAACTGGAATACAATACTGTGATCAACACAGTGCATTACTTTGCAAACATTGCCATAAAGAAAGTGTTGCCAGGCCTTACGGGATTTCAACTGGTTCCATGGATTAAGTATTAAGTAATTTCAAATGCTTCAAGAATTCACATGGTAAAAACATATCTTACCTCTGCAATTATGTCAAGTAAATATTTATTCTGTAATTAGTAAATGTTATTTGGACCACAAGTCGATTAAGACTTCATCTTTAATTCAAAGCCACTGTTTAAGTTCATCTCTGATCCTAATCCCACATTCTGTATTCAGCACTCATTCTTACATTGAGTGCTGGCCTTTGGTTGACCTTACTATTTGTTGCCTTGTCTATTTAAAGGGTTTTTGTGTGTGAGTATCTAAAGCAACACATGAAAGCACTCAGAATCTTAGCAAATTGCAAGATAAATCTCGTTAAAAGCTTTAAAATGGCTTTGAATTATCACAAAATGATGAAAACTCTCAGGCACCTTGAACTAGGCTAGTTAAATCCTAATTTGGGTAATGAGACCATTCTCTTTGAAACGGATCAACATGTTCCTCTTAAAATTAGTCTTCTTTCTCTCTCAGACTCTCTTTGTTTTCTTTCCCCATCAATGTACACCTGTCCAGGATCATCGAGGCGGTGTGCATCGGCTGGTTCACGGCAGAGTGCATTGTGCGCTTCATTGTTTCCAGAGACAAGTGTGAGTTTGTGCGACGTCCACTAAACATCATAGACCTTCTGGCCATTACACCCTATTACATCTCCGTTACCATGACTGTTCTCACGGGAGAGAACTCTCAGCTGCAGAGGGCTGGCGTGACATTACGCGTGCTGCGCATGATGCGGATTTTTTGGGTCATCAAGTTAGCACGCCATTTCCTGGGCCTTCAGACTTTGGGGCTGACATTGAGGCGCTGTTACCGTGAAATGGTCATGCTTTTAGTCTTCATTTGCGTGGCCATGGCCATATTTGGGGCGTTGGCACAACTTCTTGAGCATGGTCTGGATCTGCAGTCTGGGAACGATGAATACGCTAGCATTCCTGCTGCCTGCTGGTGGGTTATTATCTCCATGACGACTGTCGGCTATGGAGACATGTACCCCATCACTGTGCCGGGACGTGTGCTTGGTGGCCTGTGCGTTGTCAGTGGTATAGTGCTGCTGGCTCTTCCAATCACGTTCATTTACCACAGCTTTGTGCAGTGCTACCATGAACTTAAATTCCGTTCAGCTCGCTGCACCAGAAGCCTCTCTGCTGAGTTTCTCAACTGACTCCCTCCTTAGGTTTGACTATCACAAATAATGTGACTCTCTGCTGTCCAATCTCCACTTTCTGTTAGAGAAACCAAACCCAATATTTTTGTGTGGTGACATCTCCCGAGGCAATTCCATTAGATATTTTCATCTCCAGAACAGGTTTCCTCGATGCTGCTGAGTTTCAGTGCTTTATCTGTTACTCAAGGGGCTGAGGATGCTACCTTGGTGATGGTGGCATCGAGGCCAGATATACTTAACAGGTACACACTGCCAGAGGGCAGCTTTCAAATGTCAGTCAGAGGCCTTGAAAAGACTCCAACATCCTCGCAATTTAGATATTCGTATTGCTCTATCCATGTGGCATCCCGCCAGAAGGAATTAGCTTCTGAATGCTTCTTAGACTGCCTACAGGGTTGGCATGCACATAGGAGAGAAATAATTCAATCATTTGTCACCCAGGAACCTCTCTTTGATGATGCCTTCATTTATTATATGCAATGAAGTTTTAAAGCTGCACCATTTCCCCAGCATTTAAAATATTGAGGCGACAAAACCTACTTTTTAGACAGCTATAATTAATGAGATCAAAAACACAGATGACTGACAATAGATTAATAAAGCAAATGATTTCAATCCATCTTTTCCAGTTACTGTGTACTCTTTCCAGGCTAAATTGTCATGTAGAGCTCAATTTGGTGTGACAGCAAGCCTCCAGAGATAGTCAGAGAGAACGAGCAGAATACAGCGAGAAAAATAAAAAGAGAATTATAGGGATGGAATGAGAGCTGTGTGGGCAGCTATGTAGCATACGTAGAGTGGAACATAACAGGCCATGGAGAGAGAGTGCTGTCATGGAGAGTTGGTGTTTTGGATGGCACCACGCAGAGCACATAGAGTTCTTCCAGAATCAGCTACCTGTGAAGGTTCTCTACTGGCTTGCCTTTTTTAAGATTGAGGAAGGAGAAGCCTTGAGGCTTGTGCACATCTTCACATAAAGTTCTCTGTAAGTCCATGAAAATTTCAGGAGATCTTTCGGGACACATTGACCTCAAGGCCCTCTCTCCTCCATTGGAGTCACCCAAAACACCCACTTCTCCCCGACTCACTGCTGTCTCTATGTTGTTGTGGCTCTAATGTTCCTTAACACTGTTAGACAGACACCAAGCAATATGTTTGCTTTTATGTTTCCACATTTCTCCAAAGTTTGTGAGAATGATTATCATGGGAGGGCATCTGCTGGAGAAAATGCAAAAAATGGGCTCAAATATTGTTGAGCTTCTATTTAAACTCTAGGAAAAACAAATCTTTAAATTCAAAATGAAATCCAAATGTAAAATATTTACCTTTTTAATGAACGTGTCCTGTTCCACTTTAAAACTCATAGAGGTTAAACTTTCCATCGTGCATGTATTAGTTATTCCAGTGTCCATTCATTCACCTCATATTCAATCCATGATATATCTCAAGACAAATCATAATAATAGTACGATATGATGAAATAGTAAGAAAACGTTTGAATTTGACTCCCATAGAAAAAAATTATGAACCAACGAATGACGTTATTACGATTTTTCTTAAGTTGAACTCCTTACCCAAACCCTAAACCTAGCCATGATTTTTGTAGGAAAATAAGTCTTGTTTACAACAGAGAATAGAAAAAAATGAGCATTTGGAATGAGACAGTGAAAGTGTATATTGCTATACATCAGTCATTTGTAATGATTATATAAATATTGAATGGGTAACAAAACTTCACAGCCATTTTCTTTCTTGAAATAAAGTATTGGATAGGAGGCTACCTACAATTTGTTGGTTGTAGATTGTATCGATTTTAAATTCTGTTTATTGATTGGTTGGTCTCTATGAGAATAAAATTGTACCTTTTCACATGAGCCAAATTCGATATCTTACAATTTTGCAGTCTCGTACATATTATCATGAGATTATGTTGCAAAAATAAGGACTGTGGTATGAGAAACATTAATTTCAAGCATTGCAAAACTTTCAGAACTCTGTTAACTTTGTTTCTGGTATTTTAATTATATTTTATTTATTTATTTGGAACATTTTCCAATTCTTGCAGTTCATGCTTTTTCTTCAAGTGTGACAAAGTGGCTCCAGGTTGTCAGGTTTTAGCCTTTTTCTTTACATCCTTCTCTATATTATTATTTATTATTATATTAGATATATAAGTGCATATATTCAGGTGTGTTTCAGGATATGACTGTTCAATTGAGCTGAAAATTTTTAAATATTGTATTATATAATATTAATTTCTCAGTGGGACAGAGGACAAAAAACATAATTTATGTAATATTTGGTATGGTTTTAAGGATATGTATTTTAAAGTGTTTAAAATGTCATTTTACTGTTCATTGTTTTTTTTTGTTTTTTTCTCACTAACAAAAAAAATAAATGCTGGATATGAGATTGACAGAACTTTAGTTAAATATGTTTGTTGGATATAGTTATTTTTACAAACTTGCCTTTATTCTTTTACCAAATTTCTAACCTGAGACCAAACTTTTAAACTAACTTTTCCTAGAGTTTTCCTGCTATATCCACCAAACTTCAAGTCTGTTCAGACTCAGGTTCCTTTCTAACCGATCACACAGACAATTTTGTTCTGTAACAAACTGTAATTCTCACTGTAATTCCACCTAAATCTCTCTCTCTCTCTCTCTCTCTCTCTCTCTCTCTCTCTCTCTCTCTCTCTCTCTCTCTCTCTCTTGTATTTTAAATTGTCAAGCAAAGCTTTGTCAGACAAAAAGCTTTCTAGAATCATCAAACTTTCCTCTTTGTAATATTGCACACCAGATTTAAACAATGAGGAAAAACATTTTCTGTCACTTTGTCAAACCCATGTAGACACAATAGAAATAAACCTAGAGCCACAAACGTTTTCCTTTTCATAATAGACCTTTTTCACAGACTGTGAAGGCACGTTTCTGCCTTATTTATCATTATAAATCTCAAAAAAAAAAAATATTATACCTTTTTTAAATTGTCAGTGTAAGTTTGTTGCAGTATGATTTGTGTTATATTACTCTGGAGTTAAAAAATAAACTAATTACCAGAGCTGTGAGGGGGTTTCGATTACAGCTGCTCGATTACAGCTGTTTCTCCCACTTTACTCTCTTAATCCACCGCGCTCTATATTTTCCTGTTCTGGAAAGTCATTTAAATGTAATAGTGGATTTTTCTCTTTTGGTCTTAGAGCAAATAGGTAAGTGAAACTAATATATGCTGTGATCTACCATTCACCACTGTCGAAGTTTACCCTGCAAAATTTTACTTCCACGGTCCAAAACCATGAGTGTGAAAAAGGTCTTTAATTCCCTCTAGTCCAAGGTGACTGTCTTCTCTGTAATTACCACATTCTCACTCATCATCATCTTTATTCACATTCTCCACAGTGATGTATTTGTATAACGATCAGCCACTGATTGCAGCACATTCCTTTGTGAATTTATTATCAGAAGTTTGTGTGATTGCAAAAAGATGTGTTCCAATCTGGGTTACAGGATGCAAAATGTGTCAGACCAAAATGTGCCAAAACTTCCCTCTTTATTAATTAAACCTCCTGAAGCGATCATGACGCGAGGTGTTTTCAGATCACTTTAGAATACTGAGATGGAACAAAATCTCTTGACACACACATACAACACCCATAAATTAATGCAAAATTGAAAATAAGTTAAATCTTTGAAATTAATTGCAGACTGCGTGTGTAGGCTGCCAGTTGGTTCTATCTCAGTAGATTTTTACCATTGGCTCTTTATTGCCTGCTTTATTAACCATGCTAAACTTGAGGAATCCAATTTATCATCTTTCAAACCAATAGGTCTTGTTTGTATGGCCAATTTGTTGATGAGACTTGATGTATTTTGAATTGTGAGACAGCAGGGGACTTGTCATATAAATTTTATGACGCAAACGGATTGTTGAATATTCTCATCGGCACTGTTCACTTTTACATGAAACTTGATAAACACTGTTAGCAAAAGCACTCACCTTGGACATGTTTTTGAATACGTTTACTGTAATACTTTTTGATCTTATTATTTGTTTCAGCATAAAGCATTCTGATATTTAACAACTTAAAAACAATTTAACAAAGAGTTTTAACAAATTGTGTGCATTATGATCATATTTATAAACATTGTGAATATGATATGACAGCTTGGGCTTATCACAGATGGCTTGAGCTTTTTGTAGGGCTGTTTTAAAACCCAATGTTTAGAGTATAAGTTGGTAATTTGTTTGAAATAATGCTGTTAAATTGAAAAAAAAAAAAACAGTTAATTATTTTCCCCCTTTTTTTCTGCAATGATTTGTATGTTGTAAGCTTTCAATGTATTTTTTAAATAGAAAGTCTATTTTAAATTAACTAGAATATGCCACTGTATTAGCTAAAGCAGGTCTTGCCTAAATTCATGAAAACTGGACATGAATAAATTCAATATGAAGAAATATTTTGTGGTTTGTTTATGTTTTTTCAGTCATCAAAATAAAATGTTACATAAGCTCCATGTGCTTAAGTTATGTAAACCTAAATGCTTTGTCATACTGGGAACATTTTTGTTAACAATGTTGAATGAAAGAAAATTTGGAAGTTGCCTCTTACGGTATATAGCATAGATAAAAAAAAAAAAGTATGACATTTAAATGATTAAATAGATACCCAGCAAAAACATATATATTTAACAAGCTATAGAGACATACTTTACTTTCAGTAATGCTCCAAATGTATGCTACTTTTGGGACTGTCAAGTCAACATTTGCTTGTAGATTTTGCACTGCTGTTTAAGGATGTACTATTTACTTTTTAGGTCAATACAGTAAGTTTTCTAAATCCAAAGGGAATGAGTATTTTCAGCCTTGTCCTCTTTGTAAAAATGGTATTATATTTTATCCAGCTTATGGCTGTTTTTGAGTAATAGATACTACGAAATGTAAATAACTTAGTATCTACTGTACATAAAAAAAAAATTATATAAAATAAAAGCATATACAGACGAGCAATATTTCACCAAATGTTGTCACATCTAGTCTAACAGAGCTGTCTGAAATAAAAATTTCACATTGAACAATGCTACTGATTTGCGAGTTTCCTGCATGCATTTCAACATTAATAAATTATGCAGTTAGTGTTATAGGCTTACATTTATGCATTTGGCAGATGCTTTTATCCAAAGCGACTTACAGAGCCCTTATTACAGAGACAATCTCCCCGGAGCAACCTGGAGTTAAGTGCCTTGCTCAAGGGCACAATGGTGGTGGCTGTGGGGTTCGAACCAGCAACCTTCTGATTAGCAGCCCTGTGCTCTAGCCACTACGCCACCACAATTTTTATTGCTACTGTTAGTTAATTGTTGTGTGGAAATACGTAGTAAGAGCTCATCTTTTAACTTAACCTCTTGCAAGCCCGGATACACATGCCTGGACGTTGTATTTTGGATTTGCTATTAGGCAATGCATAATTTTAATTAATTTAAACCTGCTGATCTCAGTTCAGAACTCCCTGGGCTGTCAGTAAAGGGTTACATTTTCAACGTACCGAGTCGTGACAAAACAACATGCTGCTGATCTCAGCAGTGTTTGTCTTACCTCTGGTAATAAAACCTAATTAAGTATTTACATTGAAACCTGTTTGAGTCAAAAGACTGCTGTAGAGTTTAGTTTCATCTGATATGCCATTTTTTAAATTTTAGCGACTTATTGTAAAACTTTTTTGAACTGTTTTGAAACCAGTGCAGACAGACAGCACACTGGAAGTTAAATCATTCATTCAATAGGGAGGAAGGGAGTATCCTTTAGTTTTCCTAAGCAGCCAAGTGCATTGACTCCTAACATCCGACCAAAAGTTCCGTTTGAGGCTGCAGATGATGTTTGGAGCACTAAACATGTTTGGGACAATGATAATCAGTAATTAGATTCAGAATTTATAATGCTTTATAGTGATTGGACGATACTGGCCAATACTTTTTATCAGAATTAATTACGCTAATTTCTGACTGGTAAAATGCTTCAGCACAGGCTATTTTTGTTTGTCAGAGCAAATTGAGATTTTAAGATTTCTTTTTACATAAATAAACCTTTCCTGGCTAACCAAAATTAAATAAATAAAATAAAATAAATACATAACCTTAAAAATGTATATTCTGGAAACGTTCCAGGAACAAAAAATGAATGTTCCCAGAATGTTCTGGGAACCAAAAATTGTTAGCTGGGGAATTTTACAACTTCGATGTCATGTCTACAAACCCTACCCTAAAATGACTGTAAAATTGACAATTAATACAACTTTATAGCTCAAATAATACATGAGTTTTAACAGAAGAATCAATGTTACTTTGTTTATAAAATTAGAAGCTTCTGCCTTTAAACCCTCAAAAATTGGCCTCATTAACTTGAAAGTGCCTCATTGTAACCTCGTTACAAAGTAGGAACGATTCGAAATAAATTTGTGTGTTAATCAAAATTATGCCACAGATACTAACGATTAAGCTTAACTTGGATTGAACCAGGAATATTCAATGAATAAAGAGTACATAAAATACCAACTTAGCTGAACGGTAGTTTGACATTTTTAATCAGGCAAGAACCGGTGTTCTAAGTCTATGTAATTTCCGCCGGCAGCGGGGTCCTCTCGTTCCCTTTGGCCGGTGGTGGACGTGCACCTTGTGTCCGCTGTAACTCACACCAGTGTTGCCAGATGTACGATAATTATCGTATTTGTACGATAATTTTGACCTCTGTACGATGTACGATCAATAATGAAAAAAATCTCATAATGTACGATAATTTCAGAGTTTTCAGTCGTTCGTCCAAACACACATCCTACCGCTGCTCTCTCGGACCCCGAATCATTTCGCAGGCTCGCCTGCCTGCACTCAAGCACGTGTACACACACACACACAAACACACACAGCACAAGTGGATGTGGCATCCGATGATGACAGCGACTTAGAGATCGAATTTGAATCTTTTTTGTGTTAATTGTGCACTTTTTTCTTTTTTGTGCACTTTTTTTCGGCATATCATTTGCACTTTGGGAAAAAAAAAAGTTATTCAGACTTCCTCCAGTTAATGTGAGCGTATTATACAGCTTGTTCAAATTGGCTGTAAAATTATTTGGAAAATAAAATTGTTGGAAAATAACTATATTTTATGCGGTTGGTTTGTGTACGATAATTTTTTTAAAAAAAACGATAATTTTGAGGTTTTGGTACGATACTTCGACATTTCTAATCTGGCAACACTGACTCACACTACTCTCATTAACCATGTACTATACAGTCAGCGGAGTCACCGGGAAATTAACGGGAACAACCGCAGCGTCCGCTTACAGCCCGCAGGTAGTGAACTATTCCGTTGTTTTATTTAATGAAGCGATTTTTCACGGATGACCTTCACAGGAAGCGCCGCTCGTGTGGCTCACTGTCATTGCGCAATTCTGTCCGTTTACTGTGCTGATAAACATTCTCCTGTGCTACTATCAGGTTTGCAATCTTTTTAAAATAATAGAGGTGACGCTTTCTCGCAACGTAAGTGAAAACAGACTGATACTGCAGCCAAGACGTCATGGACAGGATTTGGTAGTTTCTTGTCCCATAGTCATTACTGCTTGTTGACTGCCATAAAGACAGTGCTGTGGCCATTATAAACTCTTGAAAGGGAGCTGAACAATCAAATATAAGCAGAACATGTTGAGGTCTCTTTGTTTATGCACTCATTGAATTTTTTTTTCTCCATCGTTTATTTGTAGAACTCAAAGAAATAAATAAGATTTTGTGACTTAAAATGAGATGAATAAGATTATGACTCCATTCATATCGGTGGCCTTGGAAAAAGCTTTTTTCTACACGAAGCAGGTCACCCACTGAGGGGGGGCCACCATGTTGATATCACATGACCAGATCATAATACATTTAAGCAGGTTAATGGCCTTGATTTGACATTTAGGCCCTCAGTCCTCCACCATGTCTTTGCCTGTTCAATATTCATGTTAATTAAGTGCACGTGTGACTACAGTATTGTGAAGTGATACAACGCCAAAGACAGAATACCTCTATAGCTCTGCTGTTATTGTTTATGTTCTGACAGGGGCTGAAGCCCACGGTGCCCTCTCAACCCCCTCCCATGGTTTTCGCCTCACCAACCAAGGTGGTTTCAGAGGCAGGTTCAACAGTAAACTACTTGGGAATAAACAAAGTCCCTGATCTGCAGAAGATCTTCCAGGTATTATACTAAATTAGGGCTGCAATCACAATCCGTAACAGAAGTCACATTAAATTCTTATTTGTTAAACATGATGCCATTTTCTTTATGAACACTACACATCCAAAACAAGCTGAGAACTGTTAAGCTGAATTATTTATTGATGTTTTCTATATCTGTAAATCCTTCACTTTGGCCTTCTGAGAAGCAAGACAAAAACAATTGTTTTTTTAAATGTATTTTTTATTTTATTTTTAAATCGAGCAATGTGAGAATATTGGAACTCTCCTATTATAATGACTGAAGCTGTCACTCACTGCAGGTTTACACATTTTGAGTCCTGCAGTTTGGCGCAAGCTCACTGACGGTCCATAGAGTCTGCGCACTCGAGAAATGCTCTCTTTACAAATAAAGCTGTCTACGCTGCAGAATAAATAAACCACGTCTGTGCCTTGGTTATAATGGGAGTTTTCTACTTTTCTTGCATTGCTAACTTGCAGTGTATTTATTACCTATATTTCAAGCAAACTCTGCAAGGCAAGTTAGATCATAATCTAATTTAAGCATCTCTGATTTGCCGTTGCTCGACAGAAATGTCAAGGATTGTCAAGGATTGGTTAGAACTAGAGATGAGCATTTTGTTAGAATTTTGTAATCGAGTGTTCTAACCCATAAAAAACGAGTTACTCATAAATAAATATTTTGATAATCAATTAATCTAGCCATTATTAGAATGATTATTCGACTATTCTGCAATTATTGCAAGACAAGTCATTAGCTCTTAACCAATTATTCAGATTGTGTCCCGTGTTAAAAAGTAGTATTAAACATGTTTACTATCAGTAAAGAGGACAAAATCATCTTTTAAAAATACCTCTAAATGACATTCACTGAATTCAAGGGGAAAAAAAAGTTTAATTCAGTAAAGAAATTCACTGCAAAAAAATCCTATTTTTATCAAGTGTTTTTGGCTTGTTTTCCATTTAAAATGGTCTAAAAATCCTTAAAACAAGATACATTTACTTGAGAAGCAACATCTAAGATATTTAGATTTGCTTTAAGAGAATGAATCTTAAATATAAGTGTATTTTTTCAATTGTTCATACTTCTGTGAGTGCATAAAAGACTAAATATACATATTTTCAAGATCTATTCTCTAAAATCAAGTCTAAATATCTTATATGCTACTTGTCAGGTGAATGCAGCTTTTTTAAAAAGGATTTTTAGATATTTACAAATATTTACATTTTTATTATTATGTTCAGCATTATCAGATAATATTTATTTCTTCTGCAGTATAGCTGCTAAAAGAGTTTTAGATATTTATATTGGAAAACAAGCCAAAACAAAAACAAATCAAAATGCCAGTTTCTAAGTTCTAAGAAAAAGTTATTTTCATGACCTGCTTCCTTATTATTTGAAATTTAAAAAGGATGCATTAAAGATTTAACGCCAGGGTGTTTCATTTAAAGATACTATGACGTGCAAGTTTTGCTTAAGCGGAACGGCAGCTTCGGCTCTGGTTTATTTCACAATAAGAATGCTTTTGTGTTTACTTATTTTGTATTTTTGTGTAATTCCCACATGCTTCACAATTTACATCACCTGAAGCTGTTTAGAAAATCTGGAGTGCGTCTGGACTGTGAGCTGTGTCTTCCTCTCCTCAAGCTGCAGATTTTCACAGAAATAAGTCCTCTATTGTTGCATTTTTCTGTAAAAGTTCAGGTTCTTATCTGGAGATAATCAACCCGAAATTGAGGGGAATTTTTTAAAAACTTGCACTTTCTCGCCTCCATAAAAAAAAAAAAAAAAGAGAGAAGTCTTAAACCTGAAATGTTCTGCACTATACTTACCTAGGTACACCCTAAAAATTAAGACATAATAAATTGACCCTAAAAGTGGAACTTCGAGCAATCTTGAGTATTAATTAATGACTTAAGTTCTAAGTCTAATGATCAAGAATGTGCAAAATGTTTATGTATATGTACATGTACCTTGTAATGTGCAAAGATAGCTGTAGTGTTTAAACCAAGAAAAATTTAAATAAAAAAAAAAAAAAAATGGTAGTTTTGCAATACCAATACATAGAGGTAATCACAAAAAAAAAAAAAAGAATTACAAATGGTCAATCAACCAACTTTACACTTATTGGACAACTTCACTTGGACTGAACCTAAACAGAATTAATACAAGAATGGAGATTTGTGTTCATTTACATGCTGCAGTAATTAGTTACAGTACTGATGGATCTACACAACAATGTTCTGAAATGAAATCTGTTATAAAGTGCATCTAAAATGAGAATTTAACAAATTGATTTCCCCCAGAATGTACAAGGTATAGAAACCCATTTTGTCCATGGTTTATCACTTTATTTCTCATGATCTCTATATAACTAAAGTTGTTTTCTCATTGCCGTGACTTAACTTTTATAATTATAAGATCATGAGAAAATTGTTTTCTCATGATCACGTCCTAATTTTCTTTTTTGTTCTCATGATTTAGACTAAGTTCCCACGAGAAAGCATCTTTTGGCACCTGGAGCAGCTCATAACTTCACAGGCACAGCATCTTAATTTTTTATTTATTGGTTTATTATTATAGGGACAGTACAAAAACATGTTTTCAGCAGAAAATATAAATGAGATGTATTGTACATAGAGATTATAGCACATGCTAATTTTCATTTCAGTTCCCTAGATAGGCTCTGGTTTCTTTTATTGACTTTATTTGAGATGGGAGCATGTTCAAGGGTTGGGAACCCTTCACAGAAAAAGCCCTTTGCCCCCGAGTTGTTGTGCAATAGTCCACTCTACTATTACCATTCCTAGTTGTTCTACTAGCATCCTGTCTATTTAGTAGGGGTGTAATGGTTAAAATTTCTCACGGTTCAGTTTGTATCACGGTTTAAACTTCACGGTACAAATCGTTATTTTTTATGTTCAGGGAGAAAAGAAAAATTACTGCCAAATCCAAAGTAAAAATATTCTATTTGGTAACAGACACTTCAAGAGATTTTCCCTCACAAAAAATTACCATGGTTTAACTACAGTAACCATAGTTTAAACATTGTATTTGTAGAAAAATCATAGTAACCACAGAATTAACATGGTTACTGTCATGGTTACTATATGGAAACTACAGTATTACTGTTGTAAAACAATAGTTAATTGTATCAAAACTATTATTTCTGCCAAGAAAACAATGGTGACAACAGTCATTGTTACTTCAGTCATGGCTGCTACAATATTACTATAGTAAAACCATGGTTTCTCTATGGCTACTAGAGTATTACTACATAAAACTATTTAAAAATGGTTAATTCTAATCAAAACCTTGATTTCTTCTAAGAAAACCATGGTGACAACAGTCCTAGTTATCAGAGTTATGTGTACTACAATATTACTATAGTAAAACCATGGTTAATTTTCGTTTGGGTGCTTAACTAAAAAAAATTGTTTCCTCCAATTACTAACTCAACATTTTAAATAAATGAACCTGCATTATTACGCTACATGCATCAACATAAAGAGCATTTCAAACTCAACTTGACATACATTCAACGTTCAGAATATAGAAGATATAAACTTGCTTTTAAAATTAATACGAGAATGGATGTCGTAACGCTACTTGAGTATTTTGATCATACGTGGAACAACATCATCGAGTAAGGGGCAACATCAATTTTGCTATGAATACCCCAAGTGCTTTAGATCTTGTTTCAAGTCTGTCCGAACTAGCACTGAGTGCATGCTTAAAGACGGAAGGGAGTTTGTGCCGTTTCGGGCTGACCTGTGGCTCTGTGGGCACCGAGCTATCTATCCTTGGGTGATGTCGGCGTAAATAGCTTATCATATATCGATGTATTTCCAGTACTTTGTATACGTTTTTTGACCATCACTGTTGTAATTTACTGCATAAAAAAAGTTCCCAGACAGGAGACTTAAATAACACAGGGGCTTCTCTCTTCCTGCTTGTTTTCTCCGCTTGCAGTTTTGCCAACTAACATGTGCCGAACTGCGATGTCATCAAATTATTTAACATACTAACTGTTAATAGGACAGCTTATAGAGATGAAACACAGAGCAAATGCTTACCGAATCGTGGTGTTTTTTGTTTTTTGTTTTTTTTAAAGAACCATTACACCCCTACTATTTACCAATTTACACAATACATGTGGAGCTTTATTGTGGAAACATTTATATGACAATTTTAAAAATGAATATTTTTTTTTTCTTTTATATTACAATGATGCACATGATTTGGTTTTTGTCAATTTGTTTTTAATCTTGACAAAAGTTTTTTTTGTGATCCATCTCCTTGACCTAGAGAAACCTACTGTTGCGATTAAACAGAAGAGAATGACATCTCTGGAATGATTCTGCAGTGATTTACACAAGTCGTGATCACAAGAAAACAAGACCGAAGAAAAGTGATAAACCATGGTCAAAATGGGCTTCTGTAACAAGGCTTTGCTTTTTTTACTAAATTATGTGATCTGTTACAGAAAGCTGATGGAGCACCAGTTCACCTGAAGCGTGGAGTCATGGACAAAATGCTGTATAGGACCACAATGGGCTTGACGATCGGTGGCACCCTCTACTGTTTAATGGCCCTGTATGTCGCTGCCCAGCCCAGGAAACTGCAGTGACCTGCTCAATCTGTGCCTGCATAATACATTAAAATGATCTTGAGTAGGACTGATGACATGGACTATTGTCATTCTGCCCTCAAAGACAGTCACACAATCACTGATTACTTCAATGCTATTTCACTTCCATAAATCCGCTCTTTATTTATAACTGCAGTATTTAGTGTCACCAGTCCCCACTGATTTTAAAAGTTCATCAATTCGAACTGTCATTTTACCAGTCTGAGAACAAACCAACATTCTGATGAGCTTGCTGTGCATGATGGGCTCGTCAATTGTACATTCACAAGTGTTGATTTTGATTTCACCAAACCATTGTTTTATTCTCTCATATGGACGTCTAACTGGTCCCTCTAAAACGGTTTGTGAGCAGTAATTTACCTTAATGGTATCATTTTTAACGTCTTTGGAGTTGAACTTGATTTCACTCGAACAATCCACAGCAGGGATTTTCCTATGGTCCTATTTTCACGCTCATCGTGACTAGCACACACTGCTCGGATATACTGACCTACTGTATATGCATTCCCTCATAACTTTTGAGAAATGACAGTGAATTATTACAGCTTGGCCTTCTGTAAATTAAGTCCTTGTAATTTGTATTTAGGAGAATAAATGTATTTTGTTTGTAAAAAGTGAAAAAAAAAAACTGAAATGTCCTTGTCTTTCTTCTGTTTTGACCTTTTATTACTTTGTTATTACTGTGTTTTTCCATATCTCAGTCAAGAGTAAACAACATCCTGTGGTCTTGGGTTCAGTGTCGCCACACAGGAAATGAGTCTGGTAATGAAAACATAAAAGCATTTCAAAAGTGATATTAGATTAGGTTCTTGGATATAATATTATCAGTCGCATTTAGACGCATGTTTGTGAAGGGAGTGGAGTATTAACATTCTGTTGATGCTTGACATTTGATAGGGATGTTTCTTATGACAGTGCTTACATAATGCTGACAATTGATTTGTGTTTTACAATGTGGAATTGGCTTTTGTATTGGACTCGTCCTCATTGTTGATATTTCTTAATCGGATTGGTTTTCAACCCTTAATAGTAAGCATCTGCTATTATTTCCATCCAAAGCGTTTAGCAAACAGATTTATTTACATTACATTTATGCGTTTAGTGACATAACATTTGTAACTGGGTAAGGTGGGCAAGGAGGATGTGGGAACTGGCTGAACAATCAGCTTAAGTTTTAAAAACATTAAATGAGCTTGAATCAATTTAAACAGACACACAGTGGCCCCATGTGGCTCTCTCTGTCTCCTGAACTAGCTCCTCCGGATCGTTATCCCCCTCCTGGCTGATTGTCCCGATTCAGGGCCAGGCGTGTGTCCCCACGGCCTGGCCCCGCCCTCCTCGTCACAACATTCAATGTACATTTGATCAGTTATTGCTTTTCCTGGGAATCAAACACAAGAGTTTGGTGTTACTAGTGCCATTCTCTACCAGATAAACTCTTTGAATGCTTTGTACATAAATTCAGTCTCATTGTTTTCCCATTTAGTTTTTGTACTTGTAAATTTCAATTTTAAAATGAAATATTTCAGGTGCAATAAATGCAAGTTTAAAGTAGAAAAATCGGCTTCTGACTTTATAGAATGTTCTGCATCATTCAAAATGTAACCATCATTGGTGAGACATCATAATATTTGCATACTGGGTTTTGTTATTTGCAATTGCTTTTGTCTTTTTTTTTTTTTTTTTTTTTTTGCATACTGTATGTTTAGTCATTTTTTGCCAACATTACACTGCACAGTGACTATGTGTTGGTTTTTGCAGCCTACAGCAAACATAATGCATGCAGTGTCATGACAACAGCAAAGCATTTCTGATGCAACATTTAATCTACTCTGCACAAAAGCGTAAAACCTAAACAAACCCAACATTTTTATTGTTATTTTCTCACATTTTATTTATTTTCTTATAAACCCATATGTCTTTCTTCTGTGATAAGTGACTTCGGTCTGAGAAGTTTGAAAAAGGACAAAACCACTGTTTGTATGACTCATTATGATATATAATGCAAATTCCAAGTCTTCTGAAGCCATACGCTCACGTTGTGCCCTTGGGGAACACCTGTCTTCGGTGTGAAGAGAAAAATGCAATTTTAACCATTATTCACTCTCAAATTATGTAATTAATACAAAAAAGGACAGCATTTGCTGCGTTATGTTGACTACCACTAAAATTTATTTAGAAAAAAAGGCAAAAATCTTGAAGTGAATGGGGCCAATCTGTTAATGTTAAAACACTGTTTCATAATTATAACAAGACAAATAATATGCTTGTAAACACGATGTTTGTGTGATAAAAATGCTTAAAAACCTTTTTTCTGTAAAATAATATTCAATTTTACAACTTGCTTGCCATGATGACTTGGCATTGTACTAAATCTAATCCTGAAAATAACTTTGCAGCTTAAATAATGCATGTTTAAACAGAATTAAAGTGTTTCTATAAAATTATAAGCATCAAATTTCTGTCTTTAAACCCTCCAATTATTCATTTTATTGTATTTTTGTGGTAATCAACATTATGCTACAACTTATTGAACCCATAATATTCTTTTAAATCAAATATGGCAGCAATGTCAGTAACATCAAATCTCATAGGTTTTCATTTTATATTTGTATCCCTTTTCTTTATTGACAGAACAGTCGCTATTCCCTGTCATTATGCTGAATAAAAGGTACAAAAATCTGCTGTGTTCCATGGAAGAAAGAAAATTGTACCTGTTTGGAGCGACATTACTGTGAGTAAATAATGACAGAATTTCCATTATCGTCTGAACTACTTCTCATAAAATACATTTTGTTTTGCCCTGCAAACACTGGTATTTCCTTCAGGAAATGCAAAGTCTAGTTTTAATCCCTTATTGACATACCAATATTGACGTTTTAAACGTTCAACATCTTGCATTCAACATAAGAATAATATCTATGAGCAAATAATATATCCACTGTCCAAACATATACAACAGTGTCATCTCCACTTTTTGAGAAATGGTGTGGTGAACAGAGAGCTGGTGCACAATATTACTGCCACCTGCAGTGATTGAAGCTTGCTGGGTAATGACACTGAAGCCTGCTGGGTAATGACACAGCTAAGCCGGCTGTGATGGGCCCATCTCTCCAGATACTGATTACTGCAGATCAGAGCACACTGCCCTGGTCACACAGTCCTTTGCTGTCATTAGACAGAGAGTCTGGAACTTCTAGACAACTGTGTCATTAGTGTTATTTATGCCATCTTATCTCTGTTTGCTATCGACCCATACAGCATAATTGCATATTTGTTAATACCTATGAGATGGGATAATTTATTTGCAGAAGGATTGCTGCTGCAGCGGTTCTCATAGCAACACGCTGGGTATGATAACTAGCCTGGTAAAACCAAAGCCTTTACATAGGACTACCCTGACATCACCTTGGAAAGGTAATAGAGGTGAAACCGACTCACACTAATTGAAAATCCCTTCTGTTGTCTTATTTTAGTTCAGAGAACATACTGTATATTTTCTTTCCCCACGCATTCACAAAATAGCAACCTTTGGAAGGCGTTGTGAAAGGAATTTAAGCTTTTCAATGAGAAATGTGTCATTGGAGTCAATTTACTGGAGGCATGTGCTCTCGGGGATCATCTGAAGGTTTGATAGTGATGAAAAATAGCATGATGAATCATTGAAAGCAACATAAAGCACTGAAATTACTTTAGTGGCTAAAGCAGCTTGAGTGTTGAAGCTCCAGTCATATGCCACTGAAAACCCAAATCATCCTGGGGTTAATATGGTGAGACCCCTTTATCTCTGTTCTTCATACTGAGCTGTTATATTGCCCATCTTTAAAAGTCTGCATCACTTGTTTGCTGAACAGAAATGCTTGGTTTCTCTGAGATAATGCTGTAACTTGAAGACAAGTTGTCAGATCTCAGCCAGAAATATACAGGGACTCTCTTGGTACAATCTGTAATACATAAAGTGTGTTGGTGTTTTAGAGTTTGTACTCTCTGAAAAAAAAGAAATAAATTGGATGACAAACTTACAGGGTTGAAACAGTGCATTAATCAGAGTGTGTTACATTTTATATCCATACTGTGGCATTTTTACGAAATAAATTGTATGATGGGTGTATGACATTTAATCCATCAGGATATTTTATTCATAGTTGTCTATGACAGGTGGTTGGAGGTTGAAAGAGGGGTTGTGATATAAGCGAAAATGGAAAACAGGTTGTTTAGAGGCAGAGCAACTTAACACAATTTGATTAGATAAGCAACCATTTTTTTTTTAATGTTGTATTTAAGTATAAACATTATAAATGGGTTACCATGGTCCAAATTTAGTATGTTAAATGTGAGTAAAAATGTCTGTTGCAAAACTTTCCATGAAGAAGTTTAATTAGAAAAAATATATGTGTCTGGTTAGGACACAGAGTTAGAAGCTTTAAAAGAATTAAAAGAATTTCACCAAGATGACCTAGAGCATTATAAATTTCTCAGAGCCATAAAACTTAGAGCTGACAAAATGTCTCCCTAAAGTCTGGCATGGCTCAGCTAAATGAGATGAAATACATCTGACCAATAAAATGAACAAAAAGACTTGTCCAGATAGCACATACTTGAAAACACTCATGTTAATAAATTTTTCAAATGACTGGAGGACTGATCTTCTAGAGAATACCGAGGGTAGAGGTGATGGGCAATCAAAGACACATAGTAAAGCACAGATCCTCCTGAATTACAATGAACACAATGCCAGTTCTATGACAATAAACAATTTTCTAGGCTCCAAATTAGTCATGAGACATCCTCTCTGATCAGTATTCTGCAAGCAGCAGCTAAAAAAAAAAAGTCCCTTTGTTTCAATCATTTCATAACACACGAACACTTAAAATGAGACATTTCCTGTCACATGCTAAAAAACTGTATGAAAACTCATTACACAAAGCTAAAGCTCTTGTTTGCACGATTTTAATACGAAGACATCTCATATTAATCCATGAACATTTCACACAAAGACACAGTACTTTGTTGAGTTAACCCTCTAAATGTACACAATACCTAGCCTTTCTAGATAATTTTGAAAATGACGTTATGATCTGTGATCACTTTTATAACTGACAAATTAATGATTACAGACCTCTGATTAGCTAAGAGCCTCTTTGGGGTGTGAACAAACCAAATGGATTAAAAAGGCAAGCTTGAACCACCCCCAGTTGAGTTTGAGTTCAAGTTCCTCTCTTGCTCCACACTCCACTTCCTCTGCGCTCTTGCCCTCGTGGCTTGCGGCCTCGGAGGAAACCCTTCTCTTGTCTGGACTACAATACACATGTGACGGCCCTCCCTGCGGAAGGCCTTGCTTCAAAGCCCTCATCATCCATCGACGCAACAGACAACAAACTATACACGATCTTAACAGATGTCCAAAACATCAACGGAACCTTTTTTTTTTTTTTTTTTGCTGAAAATGCTGGTCCATCCATCCATCCATCCATCCATCTTCAACCGCTTATCCAAAGTCGGGTCGCGGGGGCAGCAGCTCCAGCAGGGGGCCCCAAACTTACCTATCCTGAGCCACATTAACCTGCTCTGACAATAAAGTCTTGTTTGTATTCAAAGATAATTTGACTGTGGTATACCTTGATAATCTCGTCACTTGATTTTTTCAAAGATTCGGCCCTGAAGCTATACCGAAAATATGGGTGATATCATTTTCAATAAGCCATGAGAATAATATTACTCCAATAACTGAATTAGTCATAATTCCCTTATTAAAGGTAATTCCTTAATTAATTCCTAACACACATACTGTTCCCCTACAGTCCCCCAGTGGCCAAAGCTGGTACTACAGTTATCTTCATAACTGCGTAATTAATTATTTTATTGAATGTGATGTATATGGAGCCCCTTGGAGGACAGGGTGGGAATCTTTTTCTTTTGTAAATCTTTTTTTAAAGGTAAATGGGTTATTTTCTGAAAATGTCTTCCTATTTTCACATCCAGTGAGCGGTGGTTCTGTGCAAGGAAATGGCTTGTTGATGAGAGAGGTCAACAAAGAATGGCCAGACTTGTTCAAATGGATAAAGTCTACGGTAATTCAGATAACTATGCAATTGTGGTGAGAATAACAGCATCTCAGAATGCTATTCTGAGATGTGGGTTGGTGCTGTTTTGGCAGCATGAAGGGGACCTACACAATATTAGGCAGGTGGTTTTTATTGTGGCTGATTGGTGTATTTTAACATAGCAAACCAAAACTATGGTAATAATCATTCGGCAAAAAAAAAAAGAAAAAAAGAAGGTTATTACAGTTTTACTAAAGTCAAGTCAAGTCAATTTTATTTGTATAGCGCCTTTCACAACACACATCGTTTCAAAGCAGCTTTACAGAAGTTCAGCATTAACAGACGATAAAAATGTAATGTCTATAAAGTCGATAAATCATCATCCTTGTGCAGGGCTCCAAACTGCGACTAAAAATGGTCGCATTTGCGACCAAATAAATTTATTTGCGAGTGTAATTTCTGTCAAGGTCGCCATTGGCGACAGTAAAAATTTACTCCCTTTAATTTTAAAATTTGCATTACATTTCCCGAAATACATTACAAATGTTTATATCAAAGAAATAGCGGGGAAAACGGAGTTCATTGCAGGAACTAACCATTTCAAAAAAGAGACTGTGAGAAAACACGGTGACAGTAACAAGCATAAAAAATGCACGTGATCACATAATTGCGAAGAATGCTCCACAGACTACACTGTTAGCACGTGCAGTTTTTCTTGCATGCGAGCTGCGGGACGAAAAGGAATGGAAGGAGTTAAAAATGAAAATATTTGGTGCCTGTTTTTCCCCCTATAGGAGCCAATGGCTCCTTAATTGATGGTTTGTTTGGAGCCTTGTTGTGGAATTAGATAAGATATGATTCTTTATCGTGTTTAAAAATAATTAAATAATAATTGTATTAATAACCCCAGTGAGCAAGCCGAAGGCGACTGTGGCAAGGAACACAAAACTCCAAAAGATGATGGTTAATGGAGAAAAATAACCTTGGGAGAAACCAGACTCACTGTGGGGGGCCAGTTCCCCTCTGGCTAACATCATGAATAATGTAAATAAGAATTATTTATAGTTAAAAAACATGATTTAAAAAATTATTAAACTTATTAAGTGTTAAGGGTCAGTATTTAGACAGTGATTGTGTTTGAACTGCAAGATTAGTGACCAGTGTCTTTGAAGTCCATCCTTGATTAAATTCCAGAAGTTCACTTAGATGCAATTGTCCTTGTTTGGCTGATGAAGGCTTTTGTTGGTAATAGTTAGTCTATGTATCCCATTTCAAGATCGTAGTCCATGGTGATGGGGCATCTGAAGTCTCCGTGAGAGGCTGGATACAAACTGGAGCTGATGAACGCTATTTACCTCGGGACTGGCGTCCCGAGATAACAGCAGAAAAGCAGATGGGAAATAATTAGCATAGCTGATGTTCATAATATTAATGCATTATAACTGATTCAGCAGTAGTATAAAAAGTAAGCATTATGTGAATGCTTGGTTAAAGAGATGCGTCTTTAATCTAGTTTTAAACTGGGACAGCGAGTCTGAGCCTCGAACAATATCAGGAAGGCTATTCCAGAGTTTAGGAGCTAAATGTGAGAACGCCCTCCCTCCATTAGTGGACTTAGATATCCTAGGTATGACCAGAAGCCTCGAATTTAGTGATCTTAAAGAGCGCAATGGATTGTATGGCGATAGAAGATCCGTTAAATACACAGGAGCTAAACCATTTAGGGCTTTATAGGTCAGTAGTAATACTTTGCAATTGATACGGAACTTAATAGGTAGCCAGTGTAGCGATGATAAAATCGGTGTTATATGATCATATTTTCTTGACCTAGTAAGAACTCTAGCGGCTGCATTTTGGACTAACTGTAGCTTGTTTATTGAGGATGCAGGGCAACCAGCTAATAAAGCATTACAGTAATCTAGTCTCGAGGTCATGAATGCATGAACTAACTTTTCTGCATCAGAAACAGATAGCATGTTACGTAGCTTAACAATGTTTCTAAGGTGGAAAAAGGCTGTTCTCGTAACAGATGAAATATGATTTTCGAAAGTCAAGTTGCGGTCTAGTATAACACCCAGGTCTTTTACTGTAGTGGATAATGTAACAGGACATCCTTCTAAATTAAATTTGTATTGTAAGGGATTTTGTGGGTAGTTTTTTGGACCAATAAGTAATACCTCCGTTTTATCGGAATTTAATAACAGGAAATTACACGTCATCCAGCATTTTATATCTTTAAGACACTCTGTCAAGTTAGATAAGTTAGTGTTTTCATCTGGTCGTGATGAGATATATAATTGAGTGTCATCAGCATAACAGTGGAAATTAATTCCATGTTTTCTTATAATTTTACCAAGTGGCAGCATATATATTGAGAATAATAGAGGGCCTAACACAGATCCTTGTGGCACTCCATAGTCTACTGACGTTATCTTCGATTTTTCCCCATTTAAACAGACAAAATGGTAACGGTCTGATAAGTACGATCTAAACCAGCTTAATGCCTGTCCCTGAACACCAGTGTAGTTTTGTAGTCGATCCAAGAGTATTTTATGATCTATAGTGTCGAATGCAGCGCTAAGATCGAGTAGAACTAATATTGAGATGCAGCCTTGGTCAGAAGCTAAAAGTAAATCATTTGTAATTTTAACTAGCGCAGTTTCTGTGCTATGATGCGGTCTGAATCCTGACTGAAATTTTTCATAGATATCATTTTCTTGCAAGAAAGAGCACAATTGAGCGGACACAACTTTTTCTAATATTTTAGACATAAATGGAAGATTTGAGATGGGTCTGTAATTTGCTAGGTTATTTGGATCTAATTGTGGTTTCTTAATGAGAGGTTTTATAACTGCCAGCTTAAATATTCTTGGAACATGACCTAAAAATAAAGACGAGTTAATAATATTGAGAAGAGGCTCTTCCACTACAGGTAACACTTCTTTCAGTAGTTTAGTGGGTATTGGATCTAGTAAACATGTTGTTGTTTTAGATGCAATGATAAGTTTATTTAGCTCTTCCTGTCCTATAGTTGTAAAGCGGTGTAGTTGTTCTTGAGGGGCGATAATTGAGGCTGAATCATAAGACACCATAAAAGATTGTACATTAACAATTGTGTTTACAATTGTGTTTCTGATGTTTTCTATTTTCTCAGTGAAGAAATTCATAAAATCATTACTATTAAACTGTAACGGAATATTTTGCTCAGGTGATCTCTGTTTATTTGTTAGTCTAGCCACGGTGTTAAATAAGAACCTTGGATTATTTTGGTTATTTTCTATTAGTACGCGGAGGTGCTCAGCCCTGGCTGTTTTTAGAGCCTTTTTGTAACGTGACATACTGTCTTTCCATGCGATTCTAAAGACCTCTAAATTAGTTTGTTTCCATTTACGCTCCAAGTTACGAGTTTCTCTCTTGATAGCATGCGTAGCACTGTTGTACCATGGTGCTCTAGTTTTTTCTCTAAACTTTTTTAATCTAATTGGTGCAACAATTTCTAATGTACCAGAGAAAATGGTGCTCAAACTGCTAGTCAGTTCATCTGTTTGTTTGGGTTCACTGAGCAGCTGAGATAGATCAGGTAAGCTATTTGAGAATCTATATATTGTGGTTGGAAGGATTGTTCTGCTTGGTCGATAACGTGGCGCAATATGACAGATTTCAGTGGTACATAGTATGCAAGTTACCATGTAATGATCAGTGACATCATCATTTTGCGGTATAATATCTATATCGGTTGGATTGGTTCCATATGATATAATTAAATCTAGCGTATGATTTAGGCGATGAGTGGGACCACTGACGTTTTGCGTGACCCCGAAGGAGTTTAACAAATCTGTAAACGCAGCCCCTAACGCATCATTTGTGTTATCTACGTGTATGTTAAAATCTCCAACAATTATTGCTTTAACGACATTGACCAATAGATCTGATAGAAAGTCTGCAAACTCTTTTAGGAAATCAGCGTAAGGCCCTGGAGGTCTATATACGGTAGCCAAGGCTAGAGATAATAGGGATTTTTTTCTTACATCTGAGAGTGTAACATTTAGCACAAGTACTTCAAACGAATTAAACCTGTGACCTATTTTCTGAGTAACATTAAGAATATCTCTATAGATTGTTGCAACACCGCCGCCACGACCAATCAGACGGGGCTCATGCTTATAACAGTATCCTGGCGGAGTAGACTAATTTAATAATCATTTGGCTTAAGCCAGGTTTCAGTAAGGCAAAATACATCAAAACTATTATCTGAGACCATTTCATTTACAATAACCGCCTTAGGTGTGAGCGATCTAATGTTTAGAAGACCTAGCTTTAGAAATTGTTTTTGTTCACTGATATTGAGATTTTCTGGTTTAATTACAATTAGATTTTTCCTAGATCCTACAGTAGATGTATTGTTTGGCTTTACTAAACGAGGAATAGACACAGTTTCTATATAATGTTCTACATTGGTACTTATATCAATTAAGTTGGGACAGCAAATACTGTGATTTGGACTTTGACTTACTAGTCATATGGTGTGTACCGTCTTGGAGATGTTGTCCGACAGAACAGCCGCTCCGACTCTGCTGGGGTGAAGGAATCACCCAGGGTCCGTGGTGATGTGTCGGTGCCGGAGTGAATGAAGCCAGGGATGATCGCGTCCTGGTTGCTCGGGACCTGTGCAGAGAAACACACGGAGTAGACGAGGTCGGAGTTAAAAAATTATTAACCACTGACCTATGAGCATCGGCGCATGATGTTTCAAGCGCGGACCGCCGATCTCGCAGCTCGGCCTGTCTCTCTAGCAGGTCGTGGATCTGCCTCTCGACGGATTCGAGCTCCAACTGCACCGAATGTAGTTCAAAGGTGTCTTCACCTGCACACAGAGGTAGCGTTAGACACACATCCGCTATATTCGCCATTATAGCAGATGTGCTATAATGGCGAATTATAGCTTTCAGTTATACAGGTGTAAGTAAGACGATCGATAGGCGAGAGACCACGCGTGCAGTGCTAGCGGGCTAAGACTAGTAGCGGAAGTTCGGAAAGTTGGATATAAGTAGCGATATCAAAGAAATCTGATTGTTTTTTATAAAGAGTAGTATCGGAGATATGTTCACACGTTTGTAAAGTTTAAAATTTAGGTTTATGAACAAATGTGAAAGAAGAAAATTTGTGGCACATGTACCTTGATTTATAAACAAATATCATGGTTAAAATACGTTTACTGTAGTGAAACCAATGGTTTTACCACCAATACCATATTTGAACTATATGGATTCTGTCCAATAGTTATACTATGGTTTGTGTTCCGTAGTTATACTGAAGTGTCTGAGTAAAAACACAGTTAATTTTGAGGTTATGGTTTTACTCCCAACAACTTTGGTTACTGTAATATAACCACAATTAATTTTTGTAGGAGATGAATAATGCTATTGTGAGAGAAAGCAAACCGTTCCACTTTAGGTGGAATAACATTTGGAACTATCACACTGATTTCCTGTGTGACAATGTGGAAGTGACACAATGGCCTGCACTGTTTGCTGTAAATATGCAGGGGAGTAAAGCTAAGTAATTTATTTGCATTCAGACAAATTATATGTGTACTGTATTTTAGAGAAATAATAAAAAATGTCTTTACAAAGTACTATGGCCTACCTTCCATTTCCCCTGCAATGTTGCTGTCACCTCATCTACTCTCCATCTGAGGGAGGTCAATGAGAAGAGACTATTGCCTCATTATTTTCAATTCTGTGGTGTGTCTGCATAAATCCTGATTTGCATAAAATAAAATAAACAGCAGATGTTGTGACTGGCCAACTCATGAAAGGCTGATTAGAGATCTAAACAGGGATGAGGGGGAGGAGGACACTCCTCTGACAGTGACAAGAGAAGACAGACAGTAAATAGAATAGCCTGGGACAGTAAATACAGTATATTGAAGCTTTATACATCAGAAATCCAAAAATATTTTGAGCGAAGCAAGTGCACTCTTAATTACATCGAAGAAATCATATGCAAACAAGCTTTGATAAGAATAGGCTCGTTTGAGATGTAAAGCACCTCGCCTTACAAGTAGACCAGAGTTGGTGGTTGCAGTTACATGGGGAACCAGAAAAGAGTTAAGTCGGACAATACCTGGACATATTGCGTTTGTGTTCTTTGTTGCTGATAAAGCGGATAAATTAAAATACTGCTGCTTTTATATGCAGATAAATATGATGTTAAAGCAATTTTTGTTTTTGAATTCCCTCAAAAATCTGTGCCTTTTTTTTAATATACAGTACAGGCCAAAAGTTTGGACACACCTTCTCATTCAATGTGTTTTCTTTATTTTCATGACTATTTACATTGTAGATTCTCATATGGAATCATGTACTTAACAAAACAGTGTGAAAAAACTGAAAACATGTCTTATATTCTAGTTTCTTCAAAGTAGCCACCCTTTGCTCTGATTACTGCTTTGCACACTCTTGGCATTCTCTTGATGAGCTTCAATAGGTAGTCACCTGAAATGGTTTTCCAACAGTCTTGAAGGAGTTCCCAGAGCTGCTTAGCACTTGTTGGCCCTTTTGCCTTCACTCTGCGGTCCAGCTCACCCCAAATCTCGATTGGGTTCAGGTCCGGTGACTGTGGAGGCCAGGTCATCTGGCGCAGCACTCCATCACTCTCCTTCTTGGTCAAATAGCCCTTACACAGCCTGGATGTGTGTTTGGGGTCATTGTCCTATTGAAAAATAAATGATGGTCCCAACCCCATTAATAAGGGAAAAAAGTCCACTATTTAACCCTGACAAGGCACACCTGTGAAGTGAAAACCATTTCAGGTGACTACCTATTGAAGCTCATCAAGAGAATGCCAAGAGTGTGCAAAGCAGTAATCAGAGCAAAGGGTGGCTACTTTGAAGAAACTAGAATAGAAGACATGTTTTCAGTTATTTCACACTTTTTTGTTAAGTACATGATTCCATATGTGTTCATTCATAGTTTTGATGCCTTCAGTGAGAATCTACAATGTAAATAGTCATGAAAATAAAGAAAACGCATTGAATGAGAAGGTGTGTCCAAACTTTTGGCCTGTACTGTACATTTTCAGTTAAATAACGGCATTATTTCAGGAATGATAAATATATCTAAAAACCACGTGATGGAAATTTTGTGGTACTGTGTGCAAAATTCAAATCTGAATTGAACTTTAAAGAAATTATGTCTCATCAGTTGAGAAAACCTATTCTACATAAAGGTATAAAAATTTTGTAATTTTTGTTACAAAACAATTATAATGTTGTGCTTTAGCATACACACATAATTTTTATATAATACAATATTTGGCATATATCATATCTGGCATGTACTTGGCAGTGATCACTGGTAATTGGTTCTGCGCAGAACTTGTTCTTGATTGAACTTGATTACAAACAAACCTAATATCTATGTCACACTACTGAACGTGTTTTATATTTAATTTCAATTTCACTTTCAGAAGCTGTAGCAACTTTACCCACTATAATGTAGTGGTTTAGCACATTTTACTAATACAAAACGGCTAGAGAGCAGTAAAGGATTTTAAACAATGTATCATTCAGGTTAAGGACAGGGGAATGTGAGGAATGATAACTCAGATCTTCCACTTTTTGATGATTCTCAACCTCCAGTGTGTCCCAGCCTGGAAGAGAGTAGAGGGAAAGGAGAGAGTGTTAAGACAAAGCCATGTCCTTGAGGTTGAGCTGTCTTTGAAAGCGCACAGGCCTGTTCAGGTTCAGTTTCAACACACAAGGGGACCAGGTTTTGGACCATTGCTACACTCCCTTCCGGGATGGCTACAAATTCCCTCCCCACCCACCATTTGGCAAATCGGACCACTCTTCTGTTCTCTTTCTGCCCGCTTATAGGCAGAAACTGAAACAGGAAGCACCCGCTCTCAGAACGTTCCAGTGCTGGTCGGGCCAATCAGATTCTATGCTACAGGACTGTTTTGATCACGTGGACTGGGAGATGTTCCAGTCCGCCTCTGATGATGACATCGAGGTCTACGCTGATACGCAACATGTTTCATCAGGAAGTGCACAGATGATGTAGTGCCGACCAAAACAATATGGATCTACCCTAACCAGAAATCATGGATTAATAGTGATTTTGTGCGGCGCTTAATGCGCGGACCACCGCTTTTAATTCCAGGTACACAGAGGAGCATAAACAAGGCAGTTATGCCCTCCGCAAAACAGTCAGAGCAGCCAAATGCCAGTAAAGGGTCAAGATTGAAAGACAGTTCAACTATGGATGGGCATGTGTACTCGAGGACTCGGGTTCTCGGACGTGGCACCAATGATCGATCATGAAAACGATGATCAATAGTGATCACGCATGATGTGACTTTTCAATTAATTTGAAATCCAGTAACAATAACCTGACAACTAAACACAAATGTGTCAAAGAGGGAGCTTATTTTTAATTTGGAGATTGATTACGTTGTGACTTTGTTGGGTACATCGATTATCAGAGACTTCTCATGGCAAACAAACCGATACAATGCTGCAATGCTATCATTACAATAATCAAACAGAGTGTAATTAACCATGTTTTGAACACCTGTCTCTGTAAAAAGTTTGTTAAACATGCTTTATTATCATTTAATGTAAGAACTTTTACACATTAATGGATATTATTTAATGAAAGTCAATGACTGTCACTGACTAAACCTCCCTGCCCTTTAGACATTTGGACACAGACTTACACACCAGGCGCGTGTGACTGTGTACTGCAGGCGAGTGTTTCAAACAGCTAGACAGCACAGTTAAATGGAACACAATGCAGCATTTTCAAAACTGAACTTGAACTTAACATGCATATTAAAATGCATTGATTATGGCATCTCCTGTTATTTGAAAATAGACGGTTCAGACAGTCACTAAAAAAAAACTGGTGTGCACTTACAATGATTACTAAGGTAACCTAAAGGAAGAACAGACAGACGTGCATTGTGGGCAGCGAATCTTCACATAATGACAAAATATGATGCATTATATTTTGATTATGCAATCTTTTGTACATTTTGTAACATACTATTTTATAGCAGTCAATAATAATGAATAGACAATACACTGGATCGCAATGCAGCAGCCATAGACGTTTGTCAGACATATTATTATATATACATTTATGAGCATGTAATTGCCCCTTGGGTGCTGGTATACTCCCTTGGTTATATACTGGAGCCAACAGAGTAGTACTCCCTCTAGTGTCAAGTAGTATCATTATAAAAATAAATTTTCAGGTATGCAAATATATGTCATGTGATCACATGAAAATATGAACGTGATCACATGCCAGTTATATTATAATATTTATATATTTTCATGCTCCAACTTGTGCATGCATGTGATTTATGTGTTCATGTGTTTTCTTTCAATTATTTTTCTAATTACAAAAACAACAGTTACTGTAAATGCAATTGTTCATTATCATGAAAATTTAAAGGCAACATGAAACCTTGCAACGCATTTGGGAAAAACTGGAGGATTTGGAGAATAGTAATTGACGAAACAATGTCTGAATTGTTGGAATTCTTAAGCACGAGGAAGGCCAAGATATGGTAAAATTCCTAGATGAGTCAAGCTCTTCCTAAGTCTGCTCGACATAACATTCCATAAGGTGGAAATCGTGTGAGCTCACAGAGTCCCGGCTTGGAGATTCACGGAGGTTGACAGGCCCCGATCAATTCTGGTAAATTTATGAGATCATCCAAGAAAGATCTTGTGTTACATAAGGCAAGGAGTAAAGGAATGCTTTCTTGGAAGAACCACAGCATTTCTTGTTCCCAGACTTTGCGAATTCGACATGAGAGAAATGTGATTGATTCAAGGAATGCAAGAAACTCTTACATCAATGGAAGGTCGCTTTTGCTCTGATGTTTCAGGCCAAATTGAGAATAGATACTAAGGATGGACATAGAGAATTTACATGCCCACAGCAAGCACTGTCCTACATAAAAACATTGGAGTCAGTAAGCCATTTGACTTTCATGTTGCTGTTAAGTGGGCCTGGCTCACTGAACATTCTCTTGACTGTCTGAGGAAGCTGGGCACCTTTTTTGTCTCTTTTTGTGCTGGTTCCATCTAGCGGCTGGCGTTTGTTTTGTGTAATGTAATTTCTTCGGGACAGCTTGTGGATAAATCTGCACGTTTTTAGTGCTTATGTGTCCTGTAGCCTGGAGTTTCCTTTGTGGAATGTCTCATGCAGGACATTGGAGTGATTGGGTTTTTTGTTGTACTCATGTATCGGCTGAATAGGCCAGCTTACTGAACATTCATTTGACTACCCGAAGAACTGAATAGCCCCTTCTTTTTATTTTTTTGTGCTGGTTCCGCTTGGATGAATGTTTTTTGAGTTTATTGGCTGGAGTTTGTTTTATAGACTATTTTTGCTGTGTAATTCTGTCTAACAAAATCTTTATAGAATCACTGTTCTTGAGTTATCCAATGGCAAAGTTGTCGCGAGGACACTTGTAGGCGTACATGGACTGTTTAATTTTAAAGGGATTGATGCCGGTTGGTGCTGTCGTGCCCAGGGTTAATGCACATTTTTCTTTTTACTGTTTTTTTTTTTTCCCGGGGGAATTTCAATTTGGGAAGATATAGGGTGCTAATGTTTTCTTTAGTGCTGGCTCAAGTAAGAGCAGATTACATTGATAAGTAAACATCTACAGTATCAAACATGATTAAAGATAAATGTCTCAAACAGATTAAAGATAAATTAGGAAGAGTCATTATTGTTTTAGCAGAAATTCAGGGGCAAAGTTTGATTTTGGCTAATATTTATTTATAAATATTAATATATATATTTGTATATATCTTGAAGGGATGTTGCAGGCTGCTGGCACCACTCATTATATATAATAGTGGGAGGAGACTTTATTTTATTGATGGACTCAGTCCTTGATCATAGTGAAGCAAAAGTTTGTAAGCCTTCACTGGATGAGTAAAACCTTGGTGTAACAGATATTTGGAGACTTTTTAACCCATCTGGTAGGGACTATACATTCTTTTAATCAGGCCATTAGATTTATTCTAGAATATATATATTTTTTTATATCTAAGTCCCTCATTTCATCTGTTGTTGATTGCTCAATTGGAAACGAATTAGAAAAAAGAAATTAGAAAAATAAATCATATAGTTGGGTCTTTAATGTATCTTTTTTGCAAAATCCTGATTTCCAACAAATGATAAAGGCTGAAATCAATGTTTATATGGAGATCAACTGGTCCTCAGTATCCTCTGTAGACGTGGCTTCGGAGGCACTTAAAGCATTTCTTAGTGATCATACAGTAAGACTCATTCACCAAAAAATCCAAAGATACTACCATTCCCTCAGTGAAATCTGCTGGTGGTGAAATTTTACCTTGGCCATTGATATTAATAATGCTTTTAAAGATTTCTATCTTGATCGCTATAGTTCCACATCTTCGCCTGCTGATGAAGATATTAAACATTTTGTGGAACATACAGGCAATTCTCCAGGGCCAGATGGCTTTGCCGCTGAGTTTTTTAGAAGTTACTAGAAGTTTATACGGAATCATTAAAGAATGGAAAGCTTCCGCTAACCATGAAACAAGCCCTGATCAGTCAGATTTTTAAAAAGGACAAAGAGCCAAGTGAGTGTAAGAGTTACCATCCAATTTCCCTGATAGCTAGATGTTAAAATATTGTCTAATTGATTAAGTAAAGTTATGACATCTCTTATACATATATATCAGGTGGGGTTTATTTGGGGCCGCAGCTCTTCACTCTTCTGAACATTAGGTGTTTCATCAATATCATGTGGTCAGTGGCGAATGATCAGTTTCCGGTCGCTGCCATCTCACTTGACTCCGGAAAGGCGTTTGAGATGGTAGAATGGGATTATCTTTTTAAAATTTTGGAAATTTATGGGTTTGGAAGTATGTTTATTGGATGGATTAATTTACTTTATAGACACCCGTTAGCAGCAATACAAACAAATGGATTAATTTACAATTATTTTACTCTGGATAGGGGCACCTGGCATGGTTGCCTTCTTTCCCCATTATTGTATTGTTTAATTCCTTTTCTATTTTCTCAGGATACAGAGTCAATTGGTCTAAATCCGAAGCTTTGGCTCTGACAGCGTACCCTCCAGTATCAAGTTAATTTTGACCCCTTAATAAAAAGGTTTTCGAGCGATGTGGTCATGTGGGCTTCATTACATTTATCTATGATTGGGAAAGTTAATGTTATTAAAATTAATTGTATTCCAAAATTTTACTACCTGCTACAATCTCTCCCTGTAGATATCCCCCTCTCTTATTTCAAGCAAATTGATAGCATAGCGAAGTCCTTCATTTGGAATGGTAAGTGTCCCAGATTACATTTCAATTAGTTACATAGGTTGATTGACAAAGGAGGCCTAGGGCTACCCAAGATTTAGTTTGATAATTATGCATTCGTTCTTAGGCATTTGGCTCATTGGTCGCTTCCACCTAAGAGAGCCCCTCCCTGGTTTTGAGCCCCCCCATTTTTCGCCATTGCAAAGCATTTCTATCAAACTAATCGGAGAAGCTAAGTTACACCCTGTTATCTCGTATTTGCACACGGTATGGACAAGAGCATCAAGAGTATTTAACTCAGACATTTATTTAAATGTTGCCTCGAGCATATGGCAAAACCCCAAATTATGTATTAATAAGTCCCCTTTCTGCTGGTCAGAGTGGATTGTGAGGGAGGTTAATATGCTTCTGACCTATATGAGAGTATATGATGAGTGTTTTGAAAATTTTGTTCAACATTTTGGGATTCCCAGAACTCAGTTTATTAGGTAGGCTACAGTGCATCCTGAAAGTATGCAAAGCTCTTCACTTTTTCCAAATTTTGTTATGTTACAGCCTTATTCAAAAATGTATTAAATTAATTTTTTTCCTCAAAATTCTACAAACATTACCCCATAATGACAACATGAAAAAGTTTGTTTGAAATCTATGCAAATTTATTAAAAATAAAAAATTAAAGATATCACATGTATATAAGTATTCACAGCCTTTGCCATGACACTCAAAATTTAGCTCAGATGCATCCTGTTTCTACTGATCATCCTTGAGATGTTTCTACACCTTGATTTGAGTCCACCTGTGGTAAATTCAGTTGATTGGACATGATTTGGAAAGGCACACACCTGTCTATATAAGGTCACACAGTTAACAGTGCATGTCAGAGCACAAACCAAGCCATGAAGTCCAAGGAATTGTCTTTTGACCTCCAAGACAGGATTGTATCGAGGCACAGATCTGGGGAATGGTACAGAAAAAGGTCTGCAGCATTAAAGGTCCCAATAAGCACAGTGGCCTCCATCATTCATAAATGGAAGAAGTTTGGAACCACCAGGACTCTTCCTAGAGCTGGCCGCCCGGCCAAACTGAGCAATTGGGGGAGAAGGGCCTTAGTCAGGGAGGTGACCAAGAACCTGATGGTCACTCTGACAGAGCTCCAGCATTTCTCTGTGGAGAGAGGAGAAAATTCCAGAAGAACATTCATCTCTGCAGCACTCCACCATTCAGACCTGTATGGTAGAGTGGCCAGAAGGAAGCCACTCCTCAGTAAAAGGCACATGATAGCCCACCTGGAGTTTGCCAAAAGGCACCTGAAGGACTCTCAGACTATGAGAAACAAAATTTTCTGGTCTAATGAAACTAAAATTGAACTCTTTGGCCTGAATGGCAAGCATCATGTCTGGAGGAAACCAGGCACAGCTCATCACCTGGCCAATACCACCCCTACAGTGAAGCATGGTTGTGACAGCATCATGCAGTAGGGAAGTTTATCAGTGGCAGGAAGTGGGAGACTAGTCAGGATTGAGGGAAAGATGAATGCAGCAATGTACAGAGACATCCTTGATGAAAACCTGCTCCAGAGCCCTCTGGACCTCAGACTGGGGTGAAGGTTAGTCTTCCAACAGGACAATGACCCTAAGCCCACAGCCAAGATAACAAAGGAGTGGCTACGGGACGACTCTGTGAATGTCCTTGAGTGGCCCAGCCAGAGCCCAGACTTGAATCAGATTGAACATCTCTGGAGAGATCTGAAAATGGCTGTGCACCGATGCTGCCCCTCCAGCATGATGGAGCTTGAGAGGTCCTGCAAAGAAGAATGGGAGAAACTGCCCAAAAATAGGCGTGCCAAGCTTGTAGTATCATACACAGAAAGACTTGAGGCTGTAATTGATGCCAAAGGTGCTTCAACAAAGTATTGAGCAAAGGCTGTGAATACTTATGTACATGTGATTTTTTTATTTTTAATACATTTGCATAAATTAACATAACAAAATATGGAAAAAGTGAAACGCTGTGAATACTTTCCGGATCCACTTTATTTACAACTGCGCCACCTGCTTTGTACTATTTTTGGGAGTAGCATACACCCCCCTAAAGCGGCAGATACTCTGGGAATGGTGATTACTTCTTTTGGAAAAGCTCAAGAGACATCAGTGTATTACTCCCTGCTAATTCAGAGTCTGGGGGACAGAGCTTTAACTTTTATCAAGAGACTATGTGAGAGGGATTTTGGCTTGGTGTTGGGGGAGGTAGTGTGGGCTAGGATTCTGGAGGACATGGGGTCTGCACCTTATGCAATTCAAGATTTTACATAGATTTTTTTGGACACCCCTCTAGATTGTATAGGCTTGGTTTTAAAGACACACCCACCTGCTGGCAATGCAAATCGGAGGATGGAGACACGGGCCATGTTTTTTGGTGTTGTATGGAGATCCAGGAATTCTGGTTGAAGGTTAGGAGTTTTGTGTGTGACATGGTGGGCACTCGGGCTTTGTTTTGCCCCAGACTCTGTATTTTGGGTAATGAGGCGGTCATTGATGTGGGGAATAGTCATATAGAGAATTGGGTTCTGACCAGTGTGATGATCGCCAGACAGATTATTTTGTGGGGTTGGAGGTCATCTGGTGTGCCTCCATTTCGGGTGTGGTGCACGGAGATGGGGAGGGTGGCGGCTTTTGAAGAGGTGTCATTTGGAAAATGTGGTAACTTGGATTTAGTTGTTGGGAAATGGGGAATTATTTAGAGTTTTTGGAGGGCTCTCGGGATTGGGCGTGGAGAGAGTAGTATAGATTTAATTGAGTATGATTTTATATATATATATATATATATTTATATATATATATATATATATATATATATATATATATATATATATATATGTATATATTGTTTTAGCTTTTCTTTATTATTGTAAGAATTAATAAAAAATGTTAATAACAAAAAACAAACAACATGAAACCAAAATTGACAATTTATTTGCACAGGCAGGAATATTTAGTCACAATAATTGTAGTTAAAATACACTATTATGCAGTATATATTTTTGAACACCCATCACCACCCCTACATCATCTTTTTCTTTTGGCTGCTCCCTTTAGGGGTCTTGTGACTATTCAAGACAGTGTACTCTTTAATTTATCACGAACATCTCTGTGTAAAATACTTCAACAACTCTTTTTAGACCCTTCAAATTTAAAACTAAATTTTGGGCACAGTTGTAAATGTTGATCATTACGTAAAGATGTAAATGTAGAGCTATTTAGCTTCAAAAGATATGGAATCCAGCACACAAATAGAGTATTACTATGATCATTTTATGGTTCTTTTATCATTATTTGATCTGCAGCTCAGACATTCGAAAAACTACTTTTGTGTTGCACTGCGATCAAAATACTTAAAATATTAAATGGTAATACAATGTGAAAATTATTTAAAAAAATGTAAATTCACTTTATTTTAATATGTAAACTTGGGCAAAGTATTGAACTCATCCAAAAATAAGTTAAATATGGCATTAGAGTGACATTTAAAATACGGACAAAGGGTGATGTTTTGGGGGTGCAATTAATGGACCAAAGGTGACGTATTGATGGTGTAGGCAAAAAGTAATAATGACATATCGTGTGTTAGCTAAAACAGTGTACCTTTTTGGATGATGTTATGACTCACTCTTGCTTTTTGACCCCTTTCCTCCAACCACCTGACCTACATAGAGTCTGATATAGTCTGCTACAATAATGATTTATTTACTTCAAAAGAGAGTCATACTTTTTGCATCTCTTTGACCTAGTGAATTTTTTGAACATGGACAGAAATACAGTCTGAATGTTCTGTGTATTTATTTATTTATTCCTTTGTGTGTGTGTGTGTGTATGCATTTATGTTACATTACATTACATTTACATTTATGCATTTGGCAGACGCGTTTATCCAAAGCGACTTACAGTGCTCTTATTACAGGGACAATCCCCCGGAGCAACCTGGAGTTAAGCGCCTTGCTCAAGGACACAATGGTGGTGGCTGTGGGGATCGAACCAGCAACCTTCTGATTACCAGATATGTGCTTTAGCCCACTACGCCACCACCACTCCAGTAGTGTTCCAAAGTCTGTCCATAAGTGGCTGAGTCCAGAATAGCAGATAAGTGTAAGAAAGCAATGCAATTGTACATGACTTGATCTAGATTCAGATGGAAACTCATTACAGCTGGCAGATTGAAAATAAGCCCAGCGCTCTGAGGGCTTTTCCTGTATGCAGAGCTTGGAATCACCTCACTTTACTTGACTGACACCCCTGTGCTTTCCCAGCTTCTTAACACTCACATATAACTGAGGCATTCCCAAAAGCATTCCCAGGCATCTCCTTAAAGCTCCACATGTGCTCAGATAGCTCAAATTAGGGCTTTGATGCCTGCCTGTGGAATGAGGTTGAGAGAAGAGGGAATAAAGAAAAAAAGGTGATATGTGAAAAGTAATTAAAGATGCAAATGATGAGAGACTAATAATCTTATTGAGTTGCAACGATCTAAATAAGCAGTCCTAGCTTTGTGGAAATGTGAACATACACACAGGGGCAAATTGACTAATGTAATACTAAAAGTATTATACTTTGGAATGAACATTATCTTGGCAATTAGTTTGAGGTATTTATGCTTTTAATTTTAAAGTAAGATTTAAAATCATAAATACATTCACTCGGATATACATTGTTATAATTTGAAACCCCCCTTAAAAAGTCAGGTTGCATAAATATGTATGGCCTGGTCTTTATTCTTGAAATGAAATTAGGACAGTGCGACCTGGTCTGGCCTCAGTAAATATAATTTATTCTCAATAAGAGGCCATAATGTCCTTGAAAAGTCTAAATTGCCTAAAAAAGCCTAAACTCATAAGAGTGTACATGAGAACATTACTGTGCAATTGGGGTATTTGAGTTTCTTCACGGTTTGATAACGGATAACAGCAATATCAGAAATTCAAACATATTCCGTAATACGATGCATCGTCTATGCATGTGCGTGCTTGTGCTGGCAAATGTGTATAATTTTATAGAAGGGAATATGAGTGTCTTCAAGCTTATTAACACGTTTCAGCACAGCATGTCCTTGGATGGCAATATATGACACATTTCAGTGAAGAAGTGATTTCACAATGAAACCACGGGGACTGATTTTAATTCTCTTTTCCACTGAAAAGTAGGACAGCATATGGGCCATGTCATGACTGCCCACAATCAATGAACTCTGTAAAGAACTCTCCAAAGTAGTTAAAATGCTGCTGTAAAAAGTAGGTTAACACCAACTGAAAGTTGACATGCATTTTTATTTAGAATTTTGTTGCCATACCACTTGTGCGGAAAGGGGAATGAAGGAAGAATAAAGAGCACTCCTAATATTACTGTATTATAATATTTTATATTAGTATAAGCATACTACTATATTGTTTACTGCAATAGTACTATGTTATGACTATAAAGCTAGAGTAATAATAATTCATAACATTTATATAGCACTTTTTTAGGCACTCAAAGCACTTTACATAGTATAGGGGGAATCTCCTCAACCACCTCCAGTTTTGCAGCATCCACTTGGATGACGCAACGTCAGCCATATTGCACCAGAATGCCCACCACTTACCAGCTATTGGTGGAGAGGAGAGAGTAGATTTATAGAGCCAATTAATCAATGGGGATTATTAGGAGGCCATGATTGAGAATGGCCAATTGTTGGAATTTTGCCGGGGAATTTTTGTGGGATTTTTAATGACCACAGAGAGTCAGGACCTCAGTTTAAAATCTCACATGAAAGACAGTGCCTTTTTACAGCATAATGTCCCTGTCACTATACTGGGGCATTAGGATCCATACAGGCTACAGGGTGAGCACCCCCTTCTGGCATCCCAAATACCTCTTCCAGCAGCAAACATAGCTTTCACCAGGAGGTCTTCCATCCAGAGACTGGCCAGGATCAACCCTGCTTATCTCTATATAGGGCAACCAGACAAGAGCTGCAGGGTGATATGGCTGCTGGCAGAGTAATTTTCAGAGAAAACATTATATTATTATTGACATTGTGTTTTAAAAAAAAAAAAGAAAACTAGACTCAATCAGCTTGAATCGACACAGAAATGTATCTGCTCTATGCCTGGAAAGCTACAGTAGTACAAAAAGGCAGAGACCAAGTGGTCAGTTACTGAATCAATCAATCAATCAATCAATCAATCAACAGGCAGAAAAAAGTATGGATGTCGATTATTATAATGTGATTAATTATATAAAAAACTGATTAACTTGACACAGCCTCCTAAAAACACTGTGTTTATGATGCCACTTATGTTGTTGAAATGGATTGCTAGATTGCTTATGAATGCTTTACTAATCTGACACAATAATGTAATGTATTTTAATTATCTGATTTTTTAAATGTATTATACCTTTATGTGATAAATTGTGATTAATTCAATTAATTAATTAATCAGCATATTATGTTGACTATAACTTGATTAAAAAAGTTATTTAATCGACTGACTGACAGAGCAATAAAAATAAAGCCCTGACACATATTTTCTGTTGATTAAATGTTACTAATTTGTTCAGCACCATCTAAGATTTCATCATTCCTATGATCCAACAATATTGCTTTGTGACATGGAGTTTGTCCATGTAAGTGGATTTTGTGCTTGTTCTCTGTCATACTCATAGCATGTTTGACCTTTAATAAGAGCGACTGAGTTAGTCATCGCTTATCTTCAGCCTGGCACCGCTGCTGCACACAGCTCCCAGACTTAGTAAGAAAAAGAGCCAATGTTCCCTGCCATCTATCTCAGTATACTGACACAGCTCCAGAAATTAATAAAATACTGCTGAACTAGGAGGTCCCCGGTTAACTTTGCAGCTGGGTGGCCAGGTGTTTGAGATGGGCTTATAAAGTTTTTTTTGTGGGGGAAATTTTTAAATTGTGATCAAGGAGCATGTTTTTTATAATGGGAAAGAGGGATGGAAAAAGCTGAGAAAGGAAACAGGTAGCCATGAACAGTGTGGGGCAAGCTACTCAAACAAATTTAGCTTGCAAAGCTAACAACTACTCAACAGAAACAAATAAATAAAATAAAACTATTAATTGATTTGTGAATCAGACATCAGTGGATACATGGCTTGATGTTAAAACCACCAACATTAAATCAGTGTATACCTAGCTTGATGTAAAATGCAGTGTTGTGTCAATGCTACTCTGCTACCTAATCAATAAAATAGCTTTACTACTGAAAAGCTACTTGATTTAAAATCTTGCTACCACCTCGCTACAAAAATCTGAGTTAAGATAATAGCTTCGCTCAAAGTTCATCAATCCAAAGTTGCAGGGTTTGTATGGATAGCATGGGCAGTCAGCTCTAGTTGGTATACCTTAATTACACCAATTTGTGAGCAAAAAGTATATTTCTATGTTGGCGGCCATTCAAACATAGCCATGTGTTTTTATAAAAAAATGTTTTTGTGTTGCCAAGTGGAGAAATTTTGTGTAATTGAACTTAACTGGTCAGAAATTGGACGTGGCCCCTTTAAGGGTTTTGCAACACCTGCTGTGTGTGTGTGGTGGTTAGAAAGTGAGATGATACATTGTTCATCGGTTGACAATTCTTTGGGTAAATATAAAATACTACACAAAATTTTGTTAAATTGCATTAAATATGTTCATAGGAGTCATATGTTAAAATTGAGTGTTTGTCATGGGTTATTTGTGAAGGATGCATATGGATTGCATGTGTGGAGTTTGACCACGTTTGGGGCACACATGTAAAAACTGGGTATGTACATTTAGTATTAATTTTACATTTAGTATTAATTAATTTAGAATGTAGGTAACGTAAAAATAAAGATATTGTAATGTTGAAAAGATGATTTTGAGCAGATGTTTTATTATTACTACCGCTTCAGCCCCTCTCTCCTGGTAAAAAGCAGTGCAAAAAATAAAAAATAAAATGTAACGAGTATGCAATTTACACACACACCGGATCCAAATATTTACCATCTCCAAAGGCTCCATTCACGCAAGTATCAGAATTCAGTAACGGGTGAAAATTACTAGCATATAACTTAAGAACTAAAGACAATTATCAATGTAAAGATAATTATAATAATCATCATAATAAATAGCCTAAAAAATTATTGTGTTCCCAAAAAATGCTGCCAAATGTGTTCAAATCGAATGTGTTTGTATTCCGTTTTGGTTATACTTATGCTGCTTAAAGGAAAAAAATAGCATTTCTTGTCATGTGTCACTCCGAGACACCTTTTGCAGGTAGATGAGCAAAATTAATCATGCATGAAACCCGCATTTTACGGGTGCTATATCACACCCTGGTTGCACATAAAAAATAACGAACATTCATAAAATCTCTCGGAGAAAATGCTCTTAAAAGCTACGATCAATAGTTATTGGGAAACGAGTCCCAGAACTCTATGAATGTTCATGTGTTGGAGAAGCGCTTTCATTGCACTCAGAGCTCACTGCGCACACACATAAAATCAGACACGCATCGTTGGCTTTTCATTCGTCTGGTCTTCAAAATATAATCACGTTTCGTCAAACACGTGTCTTTGTGTCTAATTTCTTGTTAAATATCTCTCCGACAAGTCTTTCAGGTCGCCTTCCACAGTGGCTGGTACATCAGCAAAATACTCAGCAAGAAAAATCAGCATTTGGCGGGTGTTCATTTCAAACCTTGTTCACCAGAAGTAGGCTGTAAAATTCTGGAGAAGGGAAACCAAAACAGTATCATTGACTTCAAGCTTTGCAGTCACACCCACACTTTCTGTTGGAAAAGTATCTCGATCATGTGTTGGTGAATGGTGAGAGATTTTTAACAAAGAGCCACTTGTGGCTCGCGAGCCATAGGTTCCCAACCTCTGCTGTAGGGCATGTGCCAGCCGAGCAACTGCCTTTGAAATGAAGTGGAACAAATAGCTCTCTCCGAGTGTTATAGACATCCTTGGATCAATTGTATGACCTTATTTTTATTTATATTTTTGGGACATTGAATCTCTTGACAATATTCTGGGAAACAATTCTTCCTCAATTCGACTGTATGATATATGATAATCAAATAAATATCAATTTCTACAAATATTTATTATAACATTCATATACATTTATCTCTCTTTTCTCAATCTTAATTTTTTTCAAATTTGTTTGTTTTTTATTTCATAACATGCAAATCCTAGTCAAAAATCCATTCTATCATAATTTAGAACCAATGGACCCTGTTCACAGACTGTGATAACTCATTTACACCTTATATAGCAGCGTTAATCTAGCAAACTTTTTTTTTTTATTTGCAATTTTTAAACTATTTTGTATAAGTGTTGTATTACCCTGGTATTAGTATTAAAAAATGAATTACCAGCGATACGGTGAGAATTTTAATACTGCTGCTGTGAGAATGACAGTAAATTTGCTATCTTCTCTCTTCTGAATGTCGTAATCCATTGCTCTGTAATTAATTATTCATTTGAAAAGTTGTGGAAATGTAACAGTTATGTTTTTCATTTGATGTTGGAGCAAATGAGGATGCAAAAATGATATTGCTGTGGTCTCCAATTCACGCCCATTTACTTCTTTCAAAGTTTACTTTGCAATTGTTTACTTCCACGTTCCAAAACCCAGAAGTGTGAAAAAGGTCCATCCCAAAAGATATTATTTGGCCCTTCACTAATCTCCACCCCCCTTGGCTACTGTTGCTCGCTCAGAAAAGTTTTGAAGAAGTGGATATGAATGAATGTGTGATTGCCAGGAATGGCACAGTTTTTGGCAAAACATTCTCATAAACTGAATTAATAATATTCTTACAAGGGCTGGAAAGAAGAGTGAGATTTTAAAGCATATTTATCTGACGTTTTTTTGTGGAGACTGTGATTCAAGTCACTTAAAAAGTGAAAAGCATGTTTGATGGTGATTACACACAAGATAACATTAGCGTAGGTAAACAGAATGGCTCATAATGTCTCATAACGCACTTACTATGATGCTGTGATCTCTTATTTACCTTGGAGCAAATGTAGTCCTTGCTGATATTATTCATTTGGGGATGAGGCTGACACAGTTTAATCCATAGCATGCTATTCCAGAGATTTATTTAAAGAATAAAAAATAAATGTAAAGACTGTGTGTATCCTCTCTAGGTACATTGGGTCACTATTACAAGTGACCCAGCAACAAGGCTTTAAAAAAATTGTGTATAATTTCTATCAAATTTAGCTTAAAACTAATACAATTTTGGAGATGTTATTTGATTCTTGGAAGATTCTAATTAAATCCTAGTAGTTTCATTTGAGGATCCTGTCACATTTCTTTAGGATTTGTAACTGTTTTAGGCATAACTTTATCTTCATTTAATACCAATCCACGATGCTGTTTTAAGTGTTGTGACCTCAACAAACTGAGGGCAGCAGTTTGTAATCTAAGGTCACCACTTTTCATCTTCACTACTTAGCTTGCTGATCCCAGACCATAGTACTAGAGGGGCTGTAATTCTGTAAGATTAGCTGCTAATACCTAGGAGAACTCTCCTTTTTGGGTGGCTGCCATCCATGACTCAAAACCATTTTGTTCTCCTCTCAACTCCCATCCTCTCGACTCCCTTCCCATCCTCTCCTATCGACTCACCTTCTTTCTAATCTTGATTCTCCACCCCTTCCCTTGACACACTCCCCTCCTCTTAGCTCCTCTCAAACCCCATTCTCTCCTCTTGACTCCCCTCCCCTCCTCTCGACTCCCTTCACATCTTCTCTTCTCCCGACTCTCTTTCCATCCTCTCCTGTCGACTCCCCTCTTCTCTGCTCTTGATTCTCCACACCTTATCTTGACACCCTCCCCTCCTCTCCTCTCGACTCCACTCCTTTCCTCTTGACTCCTCTCGATTCCCATTCACTCCTATTCTCTTTCCTCTTGACTCGTCGCCTCTTGATTCCCCTTCCTCCTCTCAACTCCCCTCCTCTCTCTCCTCCTGAATCCTCTCCTTGATTCTCCTCTCCTCTCAACTCCCCATCTCTCCTTTTGATTACCCTCTCTTCCTCTTGTCTCCCCTTCTCTCCTCTTTGTCTCCTCTCCCTTTGACTCCCCTCCTCTCTAATCCTCTCTTCTTGTCTCCCCTCCTCTCATTGTTTTCTTTTTTGTTATCTCTGCTCCCCTTAATCTTTCCTCTCTCATCCTCTAATCTAGCCTCCTCTTACTCCCTTCCCTCCTCTCATCTCATTCTCTCTTCTCTCCTCTTATCATTATCTCCTCTCAACTCCTCTTTCTCTCCTCTCCTTTTAACTCACCTCCTCTCTTATCCTCTCTTCTTGTTTCCCCAACTCTCATTGTTTTCTTTTGTCATCTCCGCTTCCCTTATTCTTTCCTCTCTCTTCCTTTCATCTAGCGCCCACTCATTCCCTCCCCTCACTTCTCACCTTCTCTCATCTACACTCCTCATTCCACTTATCTCTCATCCTCTCATTCTTTTCTGTCCTCTCCTCATACTCTCTTCTTGACACCTCTCCTCTTATTCTATCCATTCCTCTCATCTCATCTCATCTCTTTCTCTCCTCTCTTTTGCTCCTTTCATTTCCTCTCTTCTTCTCTCATTCTCTTCTCTCACTCTCTCCTATTTATGTCACCTCTTCTCTTTTTCTAACTTTTCCTCTCCTCTCAACTCCTCTCATTCTTTCATGTCCTCTCCTCTTATTCTCTCCTCAATCAACTCCACTCATGTCCTCTCAACCCTCTCCATTCTATCCTCTTATGCTCTCCTTTCCTCTGGCTAAGTAGATCTGCCTCATCCCTTTGGCTTTTAAAGACACACAATTATCTACAGGCTGACCACACAAATATCTTCCAGGGAAAAGAGTGATGGAGAGAGAGTGCAAAATATAAATAAAGAAAGGAATGAATGGGGTGAACGAGGGAGGAAACAAATTGGTTGTGGGTAGGAGGACCTTTTCACCACTCTGACAGACCTGGATCTCAGGGTTCTGTAACATGAGGAGGATCAAAATCTGGACAGTCGTTGTTGACATCAGCCTTGGATAAGTGTATGAGTGTGTGGTGACCTTATTCCACGTCCCTATCATGTGTTCAGTCCTGCAGCATTAACATTTAAACACAGGATCACATGGGAGGAAAGAGAAAAAAAAATGTACAGAAAAGGTGCTCTAGATGAGAACAAAAACACACACATGGCCTGAACTAATGCATGAAGCCCTCAGGAGGAAAACAGCCTGGGCACATCTCTCTGAAGAATAGGAGCAACACATGTTTAGTGAACTGCTACATGCAGCCAAGTCTTGAAAGGAATGATTTTTTAATGATAGCTGAAGGAATTGAGAGGTTATCTGTACTGCCACTTGGAGAGTAGGTAAAAGGTTAAGTTTGTCATTTCTGTTACACTAGCAACAAAATAAGCATTATATTCAAACAGCTTTTCTGTATTCTCTCTGCCATTGGCTTAACAAACTTACTGTATGGTCCCACTTCAAACAAGCCATTGGTTGGAAGTCACACAATTAAAGCCAATTGCTGTGCTGGGCTACTCAGGATTTTCCACACACAGAGCAAGGTTTTCATAGCAACACATACCCCTTTTCCACCAACAAGAACCATGTGCTGGTTCAGAGCTAGAGCTAGTGTCAGTTCGGAGTTGGTTCGACTGATGAGCCTCCAAAGAACCGGTTTGCTTTTCCACAGGCTAAAGAGCCAGGTCTTACATCAACGTCTCATCATTCCCAGCAACGTTAGCGCGGTGCTGCCAAACACAAACACACCATCAACAATGGCGGACGTTGCTTTGCTATTGATGTTCATGGCTTTGCGGACCTACATCGGCATCCAAACACGGCGGATCCAACGTGTTCGCGCGGCTCGCCATTTGTACAGACGGAGATTACAAGAGAGAGTAACGGTATGTACATAAATTTATTTTTTACAATAAGATGCCGAGTTTAGCCTGAGATTTATATTTTAGCCTCAGCATGTTGCTAACCTCCTAGCATCGACTTTGCTGATAATCGATCACATTGTAGTTAAATTAAAATGTATTAAGCATTGGTTGAATACCGTTTTCCTACACCGTTTTGTGAAAACTCGTATGTATGAGTTACTGAGTTATAAGCAAAAATCACTCACAGTAATACAACTAAAACTAGATAATCTGCAGATAATGTCTCCACTGTCAGTGTTGTTTTATTAGGCTATATTATGTTGTTTTTTTAAATTAGTATTGCTGCAGCTTTAATGTGTAGCCTATTAAAAATGTCCAAATTTAGATTTATACATGGTTTTCACTGGACAAGAAGGCTATGAAAATAAGTTGTCTGAAAAGACACTGTATAAACCTAAAAAGACTGAAAAAAAACCATATATAAATAAAGTAGCCCTGTCTTTTAAGTGGTACTTATATGAATTAATAAACGCTTCACTGCTACAGCTCAACTGTTTTTATAGTATTTATACTGCACTGTATACTTGATAGAAAATATACCTATACACTATTGCCCATAAATGAAACTTTTTTTTTTTTATCTTTACAGGCAATCTTGCAGCTGAAGGCAAGGCGGAGGTCACCTGTAATGTGGGCATACCCACGATCTGACCACTGGTGGGACACAATTGTTCCGGATTTCCTCCCGGTGCAATTCATGCAGAATTTCCGTGTATCCCCAGAATCGTTTGAGTACATCTGCAGTCAGGTCAAGCATGCCATGGGGAGAAGGAACACAAACTACCGTTTGTGTGTCCCAATCCGAAAGCGTGTGGCAATTGCCATCTGGAAACTGGCCACGGGTGGTGAATACAGGACAATCAGCCATCTTTTTGGGGTAGGCTTCAGCACTGTATTTAATTGTGTTCAGGAATTCTGCAACACAGTCATCAAGGTGCTCCTTCCCGTCCACATAAGATTTCCTGATGCTGAAAAGTTGTTAGAAATGGCCACTTTCTTTAATAATCGTTGGAGAGTTCCACAGTGTGTGGGTGCAATTGATGGCAGCCACATTCCAATAATTGCACCAGAGGACTATCCACGAGACTACTTTAATCGTAAAGGCTGGCATTTTGTTGTTCTTCAAGCAGTTGTGGATGGCAAAGGTCTTTTCTGGGATGTTTGTGTTGGCTATCCAGGGAGTGTGCATGACGCCAGAGTGTTACGACAGTCACATTTGTGGGAGGCCCTATGTGACGGGGAATTACTAGGGCAAAACAAAGTGACCATCTCTGGCTGTGATGTTGGACATTACCTGATCGGTGATCCGGCATACCCCATGCAGAATTGGCTCATGAAGCCCTTTTCCGACACTAGCAGACTGACCCCTGAACAGCACACCTACAATTACAGGCTGAGCAGTGCACGATCGGTTGTGGAGATGTCTTTTGGGAGATTAAAAGGAAGATGGAGGTGCCTCCTAAAAAGAAATGACTGCAAGCTGGAGCTGAGCAAGAGGATTGCACTGACCTGCTGTGTGCTCCATAACATTTGTGAGGAACATGGTGATAATTTCACTGAAGAGCACCCAGACAGGACTCTAAACATTGAGCCTCCTGTTCAGACATTACCTGAACGTGCGAATAGAGAAGGGGCTGACATCAGAGCTGCATTAATGATGCATTTTAACAGAGGGAACGACTGATTCTTTGAATACACCAATGCCATATTTTTGTAACACTGCCGTTTGTGTTTGAGTACACCTGCACTTTCATAAATTGTATTTTCTCATCCATTGAATAAACCCTATTATCTCTAAAACTGCATTTTGTGAATAATTTCATAAGCCATTTTATTGCCCTGTAAACACTTACTTGAATAATGTATGGCCATGAGAACTGCTCAATTCTTGCTTTATGGTCCTCAATCAACGACCCTTTCACACTTCTGACCGGCATGAGACATTCTTTTGTCTGAATTCAGCCATTATAGCCTTTATTCAGGCATTATAGCTTGCCATCAACTCCACTTCAAGCCCACTATCCACCTATTATCTGAAGCCTTTCTAGAAAACAAACCAAATATTGTGAATTCTTGAAACAAAATATATTGTGAAATAGATATAGCTCCTGCCCGACAGGTGGATTAGAGATACAATTAGCACCAAACTACTTAACACGATTTAAAATATTAATATTACCCTTTTCCTCAATTCACTTTAAAGTTTTAAAGTTTTTATTAACTTCCAATCATTAACTAATTTGGATTTTAGTCCTATTTAATGTCGAAATGGTATAGAATTTTATATGTAGCTAATCGCTTCACCTGATTAACATGTTTAATGTACACATTATTTATATGAAAATACACCAAATCGCATTTAAAAAAAAAAAAAAACATATACGATATTTGCCTGTTAAGTGTTAAAGAAACTGAACCAGACATTTGTATTAATAAACATGTTTATTTAAAAACAACAATACAAATCTTTATAAAACTTTGGAAATGTAAAGTGCAGTAAGTGAAAACAAAAATTGTAAATAGTTAATTTAAATAAAAAAATTTACATAAAAAGCAGCAACCAAAAATACTGTGGTGATATATTTGCAATCATTTTTGCACTTGTGCCTCCATTACGGCCACCATGCGCCCCATGAGTCCAAGCAAAGAATGTGTGTCCGCTCTCATGTCCTGACACAAGGCATCGTCCATTTCTTTACTGTGCTGCAAGAACCTCTCATCTGCCCTTTCCAAATATTGCACCAGTTTTGAGGTACTGTCTCTCTTCCTTTTTCCTATGTACAACAATAATAGCAGATGACAGATCATCAATGTGTTGTCATAGCATTGCAAATAATTGTTTTCTGCAGGGAATTACGGGTATGCATCTGCTATATTAATTATATAAAAAATATGTATAGCATCATACTACATCACTATCATTTCAGATTTTGCTCATGTCCATAAAAAAGCATCAACATTATATTGTATATAGCAAGTTAATGTCAGATTGACTTTATATTCTATTTTAAACTTTTTTTTAAGTATTTTCTAGACTTTTGCTTTTTGTTTAAAGTAATAAAATGTAATTGTTACATATCAAAGCATGTTGTATTGCTGTTCATTATTTTAAATGAAGAAAAAATCTAAACATTATTTCAGTACCTGATAATATATAGTAATATACAGTATGTATGTATGTATGTATATATATATTACAGAAACATTTCAATGTTTGCATAATGTATGGTGTGACCATTTGCACACCAAGTCTTACCCCGTTCTGAAGATGTTTCTCCAGAGCTGCTACACGACGGCGCGGGAGAGCTGCAGCTCAGCGGTGGCGGCAACTCAACGTTGTCATCATCACGGTCGGTGATGGCAGACAGATCTATAAAAAAAAAAAAACCAAGACGACAGTGCTTTAAAAAATATGTCCATTACACTTTACACACTGTTCTGTGCTACTTTATACAATGAAATCACAGATAATACAATCATAGCTAGCCACATTGCAAACACTGATGTAAGAAATTAGAACCTCACCAAACAGCTAAGAAACATGCTAGGAAGAAGTAAAATAATCTAAAAACAGAACTTACCAGGATCGGTGCAACTTTGCTGTAGCGAATCATCCACCATTGACTCGAGCATTATTGTTGCCGAGTTCAGCGCCCCGGTCACCTGGCATGCCGAGAACAGAGTCGAGAACGTCGAAATGTGGGTTTTGACGAGGGCGACCATTGCCGCTTCGACCGAGGTCCTTTTTTTGGTCTCTGTAGTCCTTCTTTAGTTTTTTTAGTTTGTTGCTTATCTGTTGGAGGTTCCGGTCGAACCCCGTTACAGCCATCTCTCGCTGAATTTGCTGCAAAACCGGTTTCGTCCGCGAAGCCCCGTCTAACTTACTCTGGACTTCTGCAGAGGACCAGAGTGCAATAAGCAGCTTGTTTCCTCCTCTGACCACAACTGTTTTTGTTTAATAGCATCCATCGTGTTTATCTGCTAATTCAAAAATGGCGCTCACAAGTTTCTGTTCGTCTTGTTGGTCACGGTAACCCCGCCCCCAGCCGCTGACGTAAGCGGTTCTTACTTCTAGACCAGCAATGATTTGGTGCTACTTAAAGGGTTACTTCAGGATTTAGCATTAAGCTTTGTATCAGTAGAAAACCAGTAGTATTTTCTAATTACCGAGCTCCCCCCCTCATATCCCCCTGAGACAAGAGATTTATTTATTTTTAGTCTGGAAAAAATCCTCCGATGACGCAAAAATCGTCATTTTGCGTCATCGGAGGATTTTTGGTCCAGAGGCTTAAAACTACAGCCAGTATTCCGCATGTTTTCACCACGCCCATATGGGGCGGGATCTCACTCACAGAATGTGAAGATAGTGTCAGCCATCTTTCTGTAGAAGCTAAGAAAACAGGCTCTTGCTCTTGCTCTGTGTAGAAAGTTTGTATACAAGTAGGCTAATCACGATGGCGGAAGGTAGTTTGGAAGTTGAAATGGCAGAAGGGGATTTCGAAGATCTGTTGCGAGAATCTGATGCTCGCGCTACCTGTACGTGCCGCAATACAGCGATGAACAGAGGCAGCCGGAGCAGCTGCTGTAGCAGGGGAGCAAAACCTGCTTGGCAGGCAGGAGGAAGAGCCCGGCCAGACTTGAGTTGGGGCGGACTGGTGGTGTCAGTGCTCTCGCTGTGCGCCTATGGAAACAGATAGAGAGTCCTATTGCTGTCGCGAATTTCAGCGATACTGGACGAGATCGCTGAATCCGCTGATGAAACTGCACCGATAACATGAGCATGTATAACTGAGCACCCAAGTTTTGTATCACACATGGACAGGGGAGTCCTGGAAACTTATTTTAGGATCCCGAAGATAAATTGGAAACGCCAGCCGAAGCCCGCAGGGACAAACGGACGGCTTAGTGTAAAGTGAGTATTTTGTTTGTTTTTCTTTTTTGTTACTTAGACGTCATGTACAGAGTTTGGACACACGGAATTATAATGTTCTTCACGCGTAGTCAGTCAATTTATCAACTAACTCACGATTTATAGAGTCACAATGTAGCATAGTTGTATCATATTTTCAGATACTGCCGCCTGTAACCGGTAGGCGTGGTTTGGGAGTGGCCTCGTAAGGGCAGCAAAGCAAGTGCATTCTGGGAGTTGTTGTCTTTCAGCCACATGTGTAAAAATTTTCTGCCTTTTCTCTGTCTAGAATGCTTCAAATTCAAAAATAATTTCACATTTATACTATATAAATGACCAATGTTAAATACACATTCATCTTCCCAAAGGTGAAGTATCCCTTTAAGAACCACTTTTACTGGTTCGGAGCTGGTGCTTTGGTGGTCGAAAAACAAAGAACCGATTTGAAACTAGGCTCTGGCTCCGAACCAGCACCAGCTCTGCCTTGGTGGAAAAGGGGTAACAGAGTCACAATCTTTACTATTCCGGAAAATCAATCTACAAATATTTTTATATTCTCTGCAAATTAAGCTGGGATACAAGAAAGCATTTTTATATTGAAAGAATGGATAGCTTTCACCAGTGGCCTCATATATGAAGTTCTGCATAGAATGATCTTAAATGTGAATTTCCTGCAAACAATTTATAAAACGTGTGTATGCATGAAATGCATCAAACATTATAAATCTCAAATCATTTAAAAATCATATGTATGTAAATGAGTGCATGGACTAGTATGATTTCCAGCTCTTCTCTTCTGCTCGTGCTTGCCATTGATTATGCTGCATTTTAGTATTTTAGTGAAATCGTTTATTTTTATTTATGTCTTCAACAACAGCAGACAAGAAGATGATTATTCTGGTTGATCTAGATAAAATGTAAAAGATTGACTTTTTATTTCCTGACGTCTGTAGCTGCATGCTGTTTGATTGACAGGCGACTAATGTTTGTCTGCACCTAAATGGTCAAATACATTTTATAATTTTACCAATGCCTGTATAGAAGAGGCATTAATGTAAACGCAGTCGGTGTTGTCTAAAGTGAATGTAAACAGTGGGACAAAAAGCGTATTTATTTCAAAATGTCGTACTTGAAATGTAATGTAACCGAATGTAGCTGAATGTAATGTAAATTGAAATGTAACCGAATGTAGCACTGTCCAGTAGGCTATGTCATAAAAATGCCATTAATCAAACAACAATATCAAGGAAATGAGAAAACCACACTAATTTTGGCTGAATAAAAAATTTATGTAATGGGATAAAACAGTGACATTTTTAATAATAATATTTGTTTTAAATATTGTTATTTTTTTTTTTATTTTTTTTTTTTTATAATACCGACCCCTGATTTAGAGAGTGTGTTAATCTGTAAAATAAATTACCAGGAAAGTAGAGATGATAAAATTATTTATAATTATTCTTAGCCTTATCAAGATTTTTCTAATACCTGATAGAAAAGTATCAAATATTGTAGAGCAATACTTCTGGCAGAATATTCCACTGGTCACAAACTTCAAAAGTGTGCATCATGAATTAGAATGAGAACACAAATATTTCTGGGCTTAAAAGATACAAGAACTAAATCATGTGGAACATTGTATCTCAGAAGGATTTTTAAGTCATAATTGTTTTGATTTTTGTGGCCCCCCCATGTGCTACTTAAAGAAATAGTTCACTCAAAAATGAAAATTCTCTCATCATTTACTCACCCTCATGCCATCCCAGATGTGTATGACTTTCTTTCTTCAGCAGAACACAAATTAATATTTTTAGAAGAATATTACAGCTCTGTAGGTTCATAGAATACAAATGAATGGATGCCAAAATGTTGACATTCCAAAAAGCACATAAATGCAGCACAAAAGTAATCCATATGACTCCAGTGGTTAAATCCATGACTTCAGAAGTGATATGATAGGTGTGGTTGAGAAACAGTTCAATATTTAAGTCAATGTTTGCTAGAAATTCTTCTCCCTGCCCAGTAGATGTGCATGAAGAATGTGAATCACCAAAAACAAAAGAAGAAGAAAGTGAAAGGTTAAAGTGTAGATTGAATGAGCAGGGAGGAGGAACATTTGCTTAAATATTATCTGTTTCTCACCCAACCGATCATATCCGAAGATATGAATTTAACCTCTGGAGTCACATGGATTAGGCTACTTTTATGCTGATTTATGTGATTTTTGGAGCTTCAAAATTTTGGCACACATTCACTTGCATTGTATGGACCAAAAGAGCTGAGATATTCTTCTAAATATCTTAATTTGTGTTCTGCTGATGAAAGAAAGTCATGCACATCTGGGATGGCATAAGAGTGACTAAATAATAATGAGAGAATTTAAATGTATGTGTGAATTATTCCTTTAAAGCCTGATGTGGCCCCCGTACCAAACAACTCCTCTACCGCCTCTATTGTGCGGTACATGATGCGCCAAGTGTCCCTGCGTTTTAGTGGGTTTTTGTTTTTGTTTTTTTGCATTTCTTACATTGTTTTGAACATATTTTATGCGCAACAATAACTCTCTCGGTTGGCATTAATGAAAATTTAGACCCTACACATAAACTGATTTTAATGTAATTGTTTCATACATTATTATATTGAAAATAACTTTTTCATCTTTTAATTTCTGTAATCACGTCACCCTTTTATTTAGTGTTTACATTATCATAGATAAGTGATGTATTTTAAAAGTTGTCAATCACAAACACATAAAATACCTATATTTGTTATTCTTTCTGGCAAACAGCCATAAAAGGGATTGTAAATTAAGGTATGTGTGCTACATTTTTAAATTGCAGCATCGAGTTTTTATTATAAAGGGACATAGCTTTTGCAACTCAGTACTCAATACTGACTACTCATGAGTACTTTTAAATGAGCTACTCTTTTACTCTTACGTAGTTTTTAGGACAGGTACTTTTACTCAAACAAATTTTTTTAAGAAGTAACAGTACTTTTAATTGAGTATTATTTTTCAGTACTCTTTCCACCCCTACATATGCATGTATACACTGTACATAATATACATGCAATTTCTTACTCGAGGTGGGCTGATGTTTCATTGATTTTCAATTTAGAATAACTGCAAAAAGCTACATTGGCCAAAAAATTGAACTTTATCACAAGAACCCAAATTACATTGTTTTTTCATCCTGGCACAAAATGACCAGCTAACATCATTTCACTAATCATATCAGCAGCACTAGGGAAAGTGTGATCGAGTACTAGTCAGGTGAAATCACTCTATCATTCTGATTGGATTATAAGAGCATACTGTTTGCTATAAAAGGAGGGAAGAAGTCCTTCAAATCATTGTGTTCTTGTTAGCAATGGTTTCCTTTAAAGAAAGACGTGCAGCCATCATCGCTTTGCATCAAAATGACCTCACATGCAAGGAAATTGCTGCAAAGACTAGTGCACCTGAAAGCACCATACCACAAGGCAAGAGTGATAATGAAGTAGCTCAGAGATCATTACATTGAAATTTTGGATCCATGGCCAGGCAAATCCCCGGATCTTAATCCCATAGAGAACTTGTGGTCAATCCTCAAAAGGCAAGTGGACAAACAGAAGCCCACAAATTGTGATCATCTCTGAGCACTAATAAGTCAAGAATGGATCGTCATCAGTCAGGATTTGGCCCATAAGCTGATATCCAGCATGCCAGAGCGAATTGCAGAGGTTATAAAGAACAAGGGTCAACACTGTAAATATTGACTCTTTGCATATATTGAGTGTTTTTGCCGATAAATGCCTTTATAAGTTATGAAATGTGTATCATTGTTTTCCAGTATACCATAGAAACATGTGAAAAAATAATCTGTAAATACTGAAGCAGCAAACTTTGCAAAACACAAAATGTATGTCACTGCCAATACTTTTGGCCACGGCTATACATAGCATGAACATTGTCATGAATATTGTAATTTGGATATATTACTGAAAAGTTGTGCATTTATTTAGACTCCATAAGTGCCTGAGAAAATACATATGTGTAACTTATGTGTAGCTTATGTGTATTTTATGTAGATTATGCATTGTGTAGCTCAATATATGTGTGAAACAGCATCTCATGTTTCAGTGTGAAAATAATTAATCATATTCTAGATTTTTCCTGATGTTGCATTATCTCTTTAATTTACGAAAATTAAAACATCAAAATCTATTTTATTTATTATTTTCTAATTGTTTTGAAAGTATTTAGAAAATTTGAAAATTTGGCATTTTGTACATCTAATTTTGATTTTGATATGAGTATTTGTGAAAATTACTACGCATTAAAGGGTTGAAGTCATCAAGCGATAAAGTCAGCGTGAACTGGTGCATGTGCAAAAAAACATTCGTACATATGCTTTTCAGTTGACGTGTAGGTATAAGAACCTTTTTTTATCAGAAACATCTGTTTCTGCCCAGTAGCAGAAATACACAAACCACGCAACTGCATGGGGCCCCGGACATTGAGAGGTCCCCCACCTCAGTAGGAAAGCTACACAAAAACAGTTTGAGGTGAAATGCTGTTGTAGGTATACCCGCGAACACGCCGTTGTCAGGACTCTTAGAGAGGTATTTTGTTTAATTGAAACAAAATACGTCATAATTCATCCGTACTTCAAGTCATATACTTCTCTCAAATCACCTCCATGCTCATTGCTGGTATTGTATACCTCTCATACTAAACAAGTGCTAATGCGAACAGATTAGTGTGCTTGCAAACATGGTTGTGTTTGTGTGTGTGAGAGAAAAAAGAGAGGAAGAGGGTAGGGAGGGAAAGAGAAAGGTGAAAAGTTCAGGCGATAGTTTGTTTTTATCTCTGTAAAATCAAAGGCTTGTGTTGTCTAAACCTAATAAAGAGCTGTTGATGTTGGCCCTAGAGCGCCAATTCTCATAAAAGAGCCAATGGCTGTGTTTCTCGCAAACCAAAGGGCATGAAATTAACAGCTTTGACATACAAACATGGGTAGGTAGCTCAGTACCCTCAAATGTATAAGGAGCATTACACCAACATGAAATCTTTGACACAGCAGCAGAATGGAGTTGTTAATCCTGTTTTGAGTTCTTAATACGGTTACATTCACACACAGTTTGGTTACTTTACAAGAGTGACAATTGAATTCTATAACCGAACTGACACCTGCAAATTTTCAGGACTCAGCAAGCTGAGTTCACTACTGTTCCACTCATCTCTACTGGCAAGAAGCACTGCTGTTGGATCTACAGTGCTTTTCCAGCTGGTGTTTTTTCTCTCTGCACACTGTGCAGTCCACGCCCCTGCGTGCTTCAACAGCGCTTTCACTGCCAAAAAAGAGTGTTGTCTTCCTAAAAGAGTTTTATTTTCTCTAAAAGAGTTTGAGTTTACACTCATAAAAGAGCAATACACAGTGGCGTTGAACATCCTTTTCAGGACACGTCTTTTTAAAAATGCCTATACGCACCAGTTTAGTTCCTGGATGCGGTCGATTTCTCTCCAAGACCGACTGCCAAAGATGCTGCCTCGTGTGCCTGGGCAGCGATCACACTGAAGCGGCGTTCGTGGATGGTACATGTACTCACTGCGAGGACATGACCATGGCAGCGTTGCGGTCGTTACCAGGTAAATCTCCACGAACTACCCGCCCCCAACACGCTCGCTCACTTCCGTCCGAGCACGGGATGAGTGTGGCTCACCTCACAGTCAGCCGGCATTCTCCCTTGAGCCCCCGGAATTGGATGACTGCATCGCCGCTGCATCAGAGAGCGTCCCAGCGTCTGATGCGGAGGACTCTACTGGGCTGCCGCCTTCAGGCCAGCCCGCCCAGTCTGAGGCGGATGCGCAGATGGCCAACATGCTTGCCCGGGCTGCCATGAGCGTGGGCTTGGACTGGAACCTCCGTCCTCCCCACAGCCTTTGCGGTTTGATGACTCCCAGCTAACGATACGGTTTCTCAACACCCCTGTGTCCCAGCTCGGCCTCTTCGCCCAGCAGTTCTTGGCGGTAAAGAAGCAGTTAGAGGCTATATCTCACATCATGCCGCAGTGCCGCCAAGCTAGCACACCCCACATGCTCCACAAGGGCAACCCACCTGTGACCAAACAACAGGCAGCTCCACCTCAACCCGGGCCTAGCTCTCAGCTCCAACATTGAGCACCTCGCAGGCAGCGCACGCCCCCTGTCTCCTGGACTCCTTCCAGGACCAGGAAAGCTCCAAAGCGCTCCTGAGACGTGCGACCCAGGCAGTCAGATGTTTGCTCCGGAGCTGGTACCAAGACCACTCCGTCCCCTGGTGGAGGGCTGGGAGGAGAATCCTTGTTTTCATTACTTTCATTTGCCGAAGCGCCTTCGTGTTGCGGTACCCACATTCTCAATAAAAGAGCGATTTCCTCACTCCATGGGTCATCCTGCTGGTGCACACCGTTCTCTCGGCACCCCAGCCACAAAACTCAGCAGTCCCAGCTCCCCGGACTCAGCTCTCTCGCCTACGGACCCTTGACTGCTCAGCCCCACAGAGTAAGGTAAGTGCTTTGAGTCCATTCTCAACACCCAAGCCTCGGGACACTCTTCTGCCTCCCGATGCTCTATTACCTGCTCCCCCCCGCTGTGAAGCCGTGCCCGGTACATTAAAAGTGATCTTCCCGTTCAAATAGTTCTCCAGTATATAGTCCACAACAAGAGTTGATTATGAAAGACTAACACCCTTTATTCAAACACTACAAAAACACACACAAAAAAACAGGTACTGCAGTACTTAAAGCTACCAACAGGTTTAAAGTTAAAACAATTTAAACAGCAGCAGTAAATAAACAAATAAAAATAAAACTATCCCTTGTGCAAGCTATGTGCAAATCACAGTAGTAATAACAAAATGGCACTGTAAGACATAAATAAATATGTATAAAATTCCAAATAAATAACAACATTAACAAACCATTTAAACCTTACCTTGACCTTAAACAGTTTAACCTTAACCTTACTGACCTAGCTGCTTTATTTTTAACAATTATAAAAATAAAATTAAAAAATCACTTTCACAGGTGCCGTTTCTCTGCAACAAAACTCTTGAACATGTTTTAAGTTTGCTCACATAAGCCTGAGGTGTAGATTCTTCTTTAGGAAGATTAGTTTTTCAGCGGTCTCAGACATCAGCCTGCTCCTTTCATCAATAACAATTGAGGCTGTGCTAAAGAGCCTCTCACTCTCTACACTTGTGCAGGGAGCACAGATAAACTTAGCAGCCGTGGCTGCCAGGGAGGGCAGTCGAGGTTGGTTTACTTTCCAGTAAAGCAAGGGATTGTTCGACCGTGGAATATTTGCCTCACTTAGGTAGGTCTCCACTTGGATTTGAGCATTTGTGGATATATTAGCAACAGGTAATACTTGGCTCTCTTCCAGGATTTCATCAAAAATACTGCCAAGGCTGCTGGTACCTGTCCCTAAAGCCTCCATCCGTGGAGTTTTGTCTGTTGGCTCGGAGGTTGTATTTTCAGATGTAGTCTTCAACACTTCCTCCATCTTTCCTACCTCTGTCATTAAGGCTTCTTTTCCAAGTGTCAAAGTGACTGCATGTGTGAAGTACCTGTATGATAAAATACATAACATATTAATAGTCTAGTATTTCCTTAATATCAAGATATTTGTCTGCTCAGAAGACTTATACTTGACGTGATTTGTGGAAATAATGAAATGGTAGTGCAAATTCCATACAGAGGTCTGAGGGATTTGTTACTCTCTCTCTCTCTCTCTCTCTCTCTCTCTCTCTCTCTCTCTCTCTCTCTCTCTCTCTCTCTCTCTCTCTCACACGAACGCACAAACGAACGCACAGTTGAATCAGATAGGGCTGAATAAAGTTAACAAATTCCCCTACCTGTCTTTGTAACTTGGATCCAGCAGAGTAGCAACAGAGTACAATGGCTCAGATTCCATGTCATTAAAACATCAAGGAGGTCATTTTCATTGTCTTAATCCCCTGATCAGCCTTGATTTCCCGACTGAGAACAAGTTTGAGAACAAACACAATGGGGATGACATCAGCTACAGACACGGAGGAGGCACTCACCTCCCTTGTCATCTCCTCAAAAGGGACCAGAACCATGGAAGCCTTCTCCAACAGCCCCCACTGGTTTGCTGTCAGTGTAGCTGGCAGGTCGTATTTAGCTGTATATGCAGATATTGTCTGGTTTTGCACAATGAGGCTTTCAGTCATGTACTGGGTGCTGTTCCATCTAGTTTGGACATCCTGCTGCAGACGCTTAGGCTGCATATTTATCTCTACTTGGATGTCTTCTAACCGTGAATAGGCAAGGGGTGAGTGTTTAAAGTGGCCTACAATTTTTCTCGCATTTGTCAATGCGTCACTTACACTCTGCGCTGCGACAACAGTCCCTATTGTACAATTAGCTGCAGTGTGTGCGTGAAGCATCCTAAACTCACCATGCCAAGTTGATCCATGGCCTTCATGTTTTTTGCATTGTCCCTTAAAACTACATGGACTTTGTCAGATCCACCCTTGGCTAAATTAGTAGCATTGATACATTTTGTTAGTTACTCCTCAACACTGCATGTGACTTCAAAAGACTACAAAACAGTGCATGGGTAATATTTAATACTTTTGTTGAAGTTTTATGATGCTTTTTATGTAATTTTCGAGTTTGACTATACCCGTCATTCATAATGTGCACACGCTGCCACACAGACGCACACAGTGACAAATTCTTGTTCAACACACACAGACTCACACATACAAGCCATTCTACCCACTACCTCTCTCACGCCTCGTGTAGTGTAAATTATTCACCAAAGCAACACAAACGAGGGCTGCGTGACTTTAGCACATGAAAAAAAACTGAGTGAGAAACAGTGTGTGTTGTGAAGAGGTGTAGGAAAGACAGATGGATGTGGCCGGGTGCACCTGTCATTCTGCCTCTCTATCTCTCCTCTCCTCTTCTCGCCATCTCTCTCAGTAACACATCAAAGTATGCACGGTCATAAAAGGTAGCACCAAAGAGAACTGGCAGGTTTGTAATAAGTGTGGATTGAGATTTAATCTTGTGGGACCTCGTCTCTTTTTGCTCTATATCAACTGCCTTCCCTTCTTCCAGTGGTTTCTATGGAAAAATTTGTATCATTCACCATAGTACTAAAGGTGGGTGATGAGAATTCACAAGCTTTTTGGACATAGCTCAGAGGGTACATTCATCTATGATACATTCATGCATCTGTCTGCACTGTTTTTTAAATTGCTTTTAATTGTAATCTAGGGATGTACACAGATATCATAGTTGACATTCGGTTAACCATTCGACATGCCACTATTCCAATACTAACATCAATATTCGGTTATTCTACATGAGTTCTTCAACCCATCCCAAACTTGATGAGTTCCGATAAACTGGGGTTTTCCGGCCATGTTTGGGTCAGTTTTTCCAAGTAAAGCCAGAGTTAGGAGATGTTCAAACATGCTTTTGTAATCATCTGCACTGTTTGTCTACTCATTGTTAGCACCCACTGTGACTTTTGAGTTGAACGTCACTCTTTCTTTCTTTAAGCATCTTGAGCAGAATCGCTGCATTTTTAGATGCCAAGTAAAGTTAAAAAGAATTAAAATTTTTATAAATTGTTTCTCTGTTGTGCTGCGTTTTGAAGAAGTTCAGGTTGCAAAAAGGGACTTTGTGTGACGTTTACACTATTAAACACGATTCCAGATTATTTTTCACCGAGCAAATTTTCAGCGCATGATAAATGTTAAGAGAGTGTTTTTTCAATTTTGCTCTGGTGGGCATAATAATTGGGCAAGTTCATTGACAATTGATTTTAAACCATTAAAACATCAAAGCACCCCAACAAATTCCACCACAATATATATTCTTTAGTCCCAAGTCCCAGCCAATTAACCGTTCATGAAACCTCATGGTTAACCAAATGTTAAAAACGGTAACAATGCACATAACTATAGTATACGTGTGCTTCTACTTTTATTAAATGTCTCAATGTTTCAGCATTTCACACTGTTGAAATTGCTCCCAAAATAGATTCAATGTACTTTTTGTAAGTAGCTTGTAGTGTTTTGAACTACATTTTCAAATATGAAGCTTGACTGTATTTAAACTACTTTAAATTATGAGTTTCATGTAGCTTGGGGTCTACAGTTTCAAAGTAGCTTCCCCAATGCTGGCCACTTCATGAAAATGGCTTCTTTCGTAATCATGTACTGCATGTTTGTGTGGATGTTCTGCTTTCAGAGTGGAGGAAAAGAATGCATGCTCAACTCCCAAATTCTACTGAAGGCATGGAAAGAGCAAACAGAGTACAAAAAGTACAAAAACAAAGCTGGCATAGCTGCACCATCTGCACCAAATGTTTAGTTCAAAGTGTAAAAGTAAAGTGAGCAATCACATCTTACACTAGAGATTAACACACTGAGTTTGTATAGTTTGTGTGGTGCAATCATGTGAGTCAACACCAAGTGCAGATGAAAGATGACTCAAGGTTGATACTCTACATTACAGGACAAGGAAGAAAGCTTTGTAGACAACAGAGTCTACACAATCATTGGCATGTATAGTCACATAGAGAGTAGATGCTTGAAATTCACAGAAATTTAAGGCTGAAACTAAATGACTTTTAAAATCTGAACAGATATTGAAAATGACTACAGACAAAAACTGGGCATCACATACTTAAACGACTGGGGATCACAAACTACCTTACTGTCAATTTGATCAGATCCGAAACACATGCAAACAATCAGAGTTAGAACTCATTATATAATACATGATTTTCTGTTAAATCTGTCAACTCTGCAGATTAGATCCAACTATCATTGACTAGTGGCAACTTTGGCCTAAATTGCTGTTAACGTTGTGTAGTGTATTCCAGCCTTTACAAGTGAGGAAAAACAAACAATTAGCAGTTCCAAATTTCAAGACTAGTGCCATAATTTATGGTTATGGCTCAGGATACCAGATGGTGGTTGGAAGTTGCCTGTGTGCAGGTGACCAAATTCTTAATACAGCTCTCGCTTGATAGGCGGCCTGAGTTTAAATCTGGCTGAAGTCATTTCCCAATACCACATCAGGCTCTATATTCATGAGTGTGCAAAGTGCAGCGCAAATTCGCAACAAATAGCAACAGCAATAGCTTTGCTATTTTTTAAATCAAGTAGCTTTTCAGTAGCATAGCTATATTTTTATTTAGGTAGTGGCGTAGCATTGACCAAAAGCTACACTGCTACATCATGCGGTCTACCCAGTATTTACTATCCTCAGTTTTGATTCAGAACTAAAGATGTATGATTTTCAAGTGAATTGCTCAATCGAGTCGTTACTTTTCTATTAATTGGACACAAGCTATAGCTAAGCGGTCTGAATCAGTTCACGAATAACATATAATTCTGATTAACATATAATGCTTACACATGGGCTGTTGAATCATAAGGCATGCGATCTCACTTGCCAACATGCCAAAGGAATAGTTTCAAACACGGAAAATAAAGACAATGCTGGTTGCAGTGGATCTAAAATTAACGGAAACCAAACTTGCAAAAACGTACTGCTAGGATTGCTGAGTGATCCACTCACTGTTCTCCCTTCTGTCTTTGTGTATTCCCTCACCGCGTGTGTTTTGTTTTGACAGGTGCCCCATGGTGGCCAAGCCCTCTATGCACATTCGCTCTGGCTTTATCAGTGCAGCCTGTTCCCTTGTGTTTGCTGTCTTGTGTCATTTGCCCTTTGCAGTCTGTCCACTAATTCTCTTTCAGTTCTATTTTGTTCTCATTCTGTGATTTTTATATTCAGACCCTGCTGTCTAATAAAGACTTTGTTTCTTCACTTACCTGACAGTATCAAAACACAAATACTGTATACAGCCAACACAAAAATATCATGGTTACTAACATAACCTCCATTCCCTGATGGAGGGAATGAGACGTGTGCCGATGTAGTGACACTAGGAGCCCCAGACATCTCTGATCTTTGAGAAAAGGCCAATAAAAATTGGCGAGTGGAATTTGCATGCCACTCCCCTGGACATACGGGTATATAAGGAGCTGGAAATCAACAACTCATTCAGGTTTTGCACAGAGGAGCCAAGACAAGGTCCCATCCATTTCAGCGGGTAGTTCAGTGTTTTGTCTGGAGGGACACAACATACCATTCCCTCCATCAGGGAACGGATGTTACGTTAGTAACTATAATGCCACAACTACTGAACTGTGTTATGTGGATTGGCAGTGCGAGATGGGCAGAGCTCTGTGTGCCTCGTACCCAGCGCACCATGCCGTCACGTAACTACCCCCAATGCACTCGTAGAAATCAAAAGGTCCCCTGTACATCAGGGACATTTTTTCTCCCCAAAAGGAACAAAATAGTTCAGCTGGGGGCCATAGAAGGTCCGCGTCGGGGACGGCTTTAGAGTGGGAATATGTCACATGGTCATACTGAGTCCGGTCAGATGCACGTCATGTGGAGGGGTCCCATGGTAGATCCTACCCAAAGGTGGAGGAGTTATCTCAATGGGATAACCAAAGCATGTGGAGCACCTATCCCAGTACAGGGCCTAATTGACAAACATACTAGGCCAGCGGCAATATTTTTCTGAAAACTAACAAACCACAGGGCTAAGGAGGAAGGACATCCAGGGTCCACACTTTTGTGAATGCGACTGGGAGAAGGAGCACACGTCTTCGCCTCAAGGGAAAGGAAAGGCGCTATACGCAAGCAGTACACCCGGTTAGCTGTCCAGAGACTTACCTGTTTGAACTTGAAAATACACGGGATGAAACTGGCTCAACTCAGAGGTTGTAGATCCTTGCAAAGGTGTTAGGTGTTGCCCAGCCCACTGCTCTGCAGATGTTTGCTAAAGAGGTGCCGTTGGTCAGAGCCCAGGAGGCTGCTACACCCCTGGTACAATGGGTGCGCAGCCCCACCCCTGAGAAAGAAGGTCCATCCTCAGGGAATTTGCCTGTTGTGAGGAGCGTGAGATCAGAAAACTAAGTCCGGGTGGGCCAATAAGGAGCCACTAGGATGTCCTGCTCCTCGTCCTCCTTGACCTTGCACAACGTCTGTGCAAGTAGGCTCACTGGGGGAAACGCATGTTTGCGCAGCCCCAGGGTCTAGCTGTGTGCCAGCACGTCTGTGCTGAGGAGAGCATTGGTCAGGGAATACCAGAGCGGGCAGTAGGAGGATTCCCAGGAAGTGAACTGGTCTACCTGCGCTTGACCGAATCGACTCCAAATCAGCTGTACCACCTGAGGGTGGAGTCTCCATTCTCCCCTGAGCGTGACCTGCCGCGACAGCGCGTCCACTGTGCTGTTGAGGTGGCCCAGGATATGAGTGGCTTGCAATGACTTGAGTCGCTGCTGACTTCAGAAGTGGAGACAGCAGGCGAGTTGTGACATTCTATGAGAGCGTAGGCCGCCTTGGCAGTTGATGTACACAATCGTTGCTGTGTTGTCCATCTGGACCAACACATACTTGCCCCGGATCAAAGGCAATAGCCTCTGCAGTGCAAGCAATACCGCATGCAACTCGAGGCAGTTGATGTGTCAGTCTCGGGCCAGTCCAAAGACCTGTGGCTGTGTGCACATTGCACACAGTGCACCACCATGCCTGGAGACCTGGCCTTGGGGAACTTCTGCCCATAGGAAAGCTAGGTCAGACCAAGGCCTGAACAGATGCCTGACAGCAGACCTGCGTGTGGAGCTGTGTGCCTTGGCGCCATGTCCAGTGCTGAAGCGGTCTCATATGCATCAACCCGAGTGGCGTGATGGGTACTGAAGATGCCATATGCCCCAGGAGCCTTTCAAAATATTTCAGTGGGACCAATGTGTTCTGCCTGAACGTACGCAGATAGTTCAGCACCATCTGTGTGTGCTCATCCGTGAGGCTCGCCTTCATTGGAGTCCAACTCCATACCAAGAAAAGTGATGCTATGAACCGGGGAGAACTTTCTCTTTTCCCAGTTGACCTGAAGCCCCAAACAGCTGAGTTGTGTGAGCACCAGGTCCCTGTGCACACACAACAGGTCCCGTTAGTGGGATAGAATCAGCCAGTCATCGAGATAGTTGAGGATGCGATTGCCCACTTCCCTTAACGGGGAAAAGGCTTCCTCTGCGACTCTGTCGGACATACCGGCAGGGTGCCACTTGTGGCCATGCCGAGTCCAGGGACATCAAAGCACTTACCTGGCTCTGTGGAACCACTCCCGAAACAGCCTGGGATGGGAGAGGAAGAATTTTATCCTCTTATCCCATGGAGGCCATCACATTGGGGGCAGATTTGTGCCACAGCTGGGCGTGCGGAGTTGGATCAAACCTGCCAGAATGAAACAGTGCCCAGCGGTCATGATAACGACGGCCATGGACTCTGAGAATAGGGCCCAGGAAGTTCGGAAACTGCTCTTTTCTTGAGAAAGTGGGAACCGCAGCTCGTTGGGCATGAAGCAAAATCATAAGAAAAGGGAAATAAGGATTCTTCATCCGTCCCTCCGTGGGGGAAGTAGTGGTCTTCTTACCAGCTCCAGAAGCGCAGATTCCGGACTTCCTGGGTAGCTCGTCTCAGGGGTGTTTCGTATCGTTTCTCGGATTCTTGGTGGCCGGCTGTGAGAAAGATGTGTCTGCTTCCTGCGGGTGTTCCACTGGGACGACGGGATGGGGTGCCATGCCAGGGTATGATGTTTTGAATAGCCTCCATCTGCTTCCTCACCGGCAAAAACTGCCGGGCAAAGTCTCCAATGGTGTCGCCGAACAAGCTAACCTGGGAGATGGGGGTGTCAAAGAATTGAACCTTGTTGGCCTCTCGATTTGATGGTGAGATCAGTTGCCGAATGCAGCTCCTGCATTAGTCTCGAGACAGGACTACCCTTGTGCAGTTCTTTAAGTGCCTTGGCTTGGTGCACCAGCAGGAGTGCCATGGCATTCAGGGCGGAGGCAGTGCGCCCAGCAGCGCTGTAGGCTTTAGCCACCAATGACGATGTAATCCTACAGGCCCTGGACAGGAGCCTCTGCCAAGTGGCAACGCTCTAAGGGCACAAGTGCACCGCAATCGCCTGATACACCTGAGGAATCGCCGGGTACCCCCTTGCCACCCCACCATCGAGGATAATGAAAGCGGAGGAGATTGTGAATCGGGTTTGGGCAGTAAAAGCATTAGCCTCTGTTAGGAGTTAGAATTGTTAGGCAGTGCGCAGAAACCTTTCTCTTTCTCTTTTCTTTAAAAAATTAAATAAAAGAAAAAAGAAAAAAAAGAAAAAGAATGACTGATAAACAAAGCAAGCGTTGTGTGTTCCCATGTTTACTCTCTATGGCTGAAACGGACACACAGTTTTGTTTTGTGTGTTTGGGGGAAGAGCATGCTGCTCTTGCGTTGGGGTGAGGTGGATGCGAGCATTGCGATCTGTTTACTCGTCTCGCTTCTTCCAAGAGTCAGCGCCCACTCTTTCATCGTGGGGCTCTCGTATAGATCTGGCTGAGGAGCGAGAGTCGCTCTCTCCCCAGATCCAGCTTATCCTTCTCTTAAGCCTGAAGCGTGCTTCGGCGCCTCTTGGGTTCACGAGGGGGATGCTGAGCCTCTGAACATTCCACGCACAATAATAAAGCGGCTGAGGAATTACTCGAGGTGGTAACTCGGGCTGTGGCCAGACTGAATTCAGACTGGTCACGCGAACAGGAGAGCAACAAACGCTCCAAACTAGAAGACAGATTTCTGTCTGGTGGCCAAAAAAAAAATAGAAGGGAGTGCTATATGAGTCCCTTCCTTTCTTTGATGACTTCCATGATGAGATCTCTCATTCATGGAGGAAACCTTATACTTCCCGTGTGTCCGTGCCCTCGACGTCTACACATTCGACTATCGTGGGTGCCAAGACACGGAGGTATTCAGTGATGCTGCCGGTAGAAGAGACACTTACGGGTTATCGCTCGTCTGGCTTGGCATCATCACTAAAGAGACCCACTCTCCCCACAAAGCCATGCAGGACCACCTTCACGCTTATGGGGAAGGCTTATCAGGCAGCAGGTCAGGCTTGTGCTGCCCTGCAGACTATGGCAGTGTTACAGGCATACCAGGCTGATCTGATGAAGGACCTGAGTGCGGTCACCACGGTCAACGAAGAGGCTTTCTCTGAGCTTCATTGAGCCACAGATCTGTCTCTCTGCATGACCAATCAGACGGCTCATGCCATTGGCCATTCTATGTTGGGCATCAGAGGACAAAGTTTTCCTTCTTGATGCCCCGGTTTTGCCTTCTGGCTTATTTGGTGATGCTATGAATGTAGTTATCACCAGGTTCCAGGAGGCAAAGTGTCACGATGAAACCTTTGGGTAATTCCTTCCTCGCCGCACTCAGGGGGAGGGGCCGTCGGCCACCCAACTCCACTACGGTCCTTCTAGAGGGGAGGCTCAAAAACAAAGTGTGGCGAGTCGTGCTCCCCCTCGTAGAGACTGGGGGCCAGCTCGTCGCCCTCAGTAGCCCCCAAAGCAAGACTTCAGGGTGCTCATTTCTAAGAAAAAAAAACCCTGACGGTCTTGCACCCAGCCTTGGACTTGCACACAGCCATGAAGCATTCACCTGTACCTTCCCGATATCCCCACGAAACCTCAAGGTTTCTAGAAAAAGGTTGGGTGTTCCATTGCTTCCTGCCTTAATCCAGGATGCGGAATACTCAACATCCCCTCAACAGGAAGTGTCAAAATTGATACCCATTTCAGAGAACCTGGCAGCGTTGAAGCTACTGCCAGGTGTTTCTATGTGGGTTCTAAGAACAGTAGAAAAACACTTCAGAATTCAATTCGATCATCATCCTCCGTGTTTTTAACGGCTTGGTCTCCACTACAGTGAAACCGGAACAAGCAGGTCTACTGTGGAAAGAACTGCAAAATCTCTTGGTCAAAGGGGCCATAGAACATGTTCCCCTTCCAGAGAAAGAGAGGTTACTACAGCAGACACTTCCTGGTTCCCAAGGAGGGTGGGGGGTTGTGTCCGATTTTAGACCTTCGAGGCTTGAATCGCTCAATCAGGGTGTTCAAGTTTAAGATGCTAACTGTCAAGACAGCCATGTCTCAAATCCAACATTGCGATTGGTTGGTCATGATCGATCTCATGGACACGCACTTTCATATAGAAAGTCTGCCACAACACAGGAAGTTCCCTTTTGGGGGCGAAGCTTTCCAATATCGGGTTCTTCCATTCGGCCTAGCCCTATTCACAAAATGCATGGATGAAGCACTTTATCAGGGAACAGGGTTTACATTTAAGTAGTACACCAGTGCGAGGGGGAGAACCGCAGTAATGCGCTGTAGAAACCAACAGCTCGTAAGAGAAATGAATGGCTGGCAGAGTGAAATACAATCGCTTGGCCCCGAAGAAGATGTCTGAATGAGTGGTTACATTCCAGCTCCTTATATACCTGTATGTCTGGGGGAGTGGCATGCAAATTCCACTCGCCAATTTTCACTGGCCTTTCCTCAGAGATCAGAGATGTCTGGGGCTCCCAGGAGCGACCACTAGTGTCACTACATCGACACAACCTCGAGTGAGTGACAGAAGAGGAAAATATAAATACCATGGCATACAATAGGAGCACCATATAAATACAATAGTATATGAATATGGTAATCATATATCAAATTACCATGGTAGTACCATAATATTCTTTGAAGTACTTTGAAGAACCATGTAAATACAGAATGGACCCGAACCGGGCCTGTCTATTATTTGAAAGCTTGGACCCATACCCAGACCCGGCCGGGAGACACAGACCCGAACACAGATTTCACAACTGATTGTTATTAACAAGTTAATTTACAAGCTGTGAAAACAAAACTTTGTCTTACTTAATGTAACATTAGTAGCCTAGACATTACTCATATAATCCACCATCCTTGCCAAGAAAGTTGGTAAAATACATCCAGGTTTTCTGTGATTCCTTTCTTGCTGATTGAATCAGCATAGCTAATCCACTTGTTGTCAAGGATGACAAATGCGACTTTTAGAATCAGCTTTGCAGTTTTTTTTAGATAACTTTCACTGTTTGCCCTTTTGAACTATAATAAAGATTGCTCGTTCATTGCCATGGCTACTAATGTTAGCACTGATCATTTGCTGTTGTGTACCTTAACTCTGCTTTGCCTCTGACATCACTCAGCTTGTTGTGGCTCTGCTCTGTTTTTCATCTTATTTCTCAGCCTGCACTTTATCATCCCATTTTTACAATGTTGCAAGTTACAACACATGACACCATCATCATCAGTGCTGTCTGATCACGGCGGGGTCTTCTTGGATTGACTCGGGTATTACACATAATGATAAACAGACCCGGGACTCGCAGCAATAGATGGGACCTGACCTAGACACGGATGACCGTATAAAATGTGGATCCGAACCTGTACAGGTCCCGGGTTGGGTCTCGGGTCCTCGGGTTAGGGTTGACCCATGAAGACTCTGAACATAAATTCCAGAAATACAACAACTAGGCACAGTATTATGTGATTAGATAAATATAATATGCACAGAGAGTTGTTATAGGAAAAGGAAATTATGTTCAAATGGGTTTGTACCGGCAGTACTATAAATATGAAAAATAAAATGTAAAAGTGAATACATGGGTTTGTGTATGTACCATTTTAAAATATGAATTTCTAAATATGAATGAAATGTTTTTACACACACATACATTGCATTTGGTATTGCAGGATACTGTACCATGGCTTTGATAAACATCATGTGAATATGATTTTTAGATGCTTTGTCTATGACAGTATGCTCCATACAACTGGTTGAAAAAAGATAAAAAGTAGCTTAATGTAGCAAGTTACTTTGGTGTGTAGCTTGTAGCGTAACTTGTTACTTTCTCTGAATTGTAGCTTTTAGCTTAGCTTAAAAAGTTTTTTTGAGTAGTTTGTTGCTTAGCTAGTTACAGCTTTTGAGTAGCTTGCCCAAAACTTGCGCTATCTCTGGGTATATGGTCCCAAACTGTGTGTAATGTACTGTATGTTATGAAGTGGTGCAAAGTTTAACATGCTATTTTCCTAAGAAATAGTTCACTGAGTCGAGACATTTCACATCTGTTTTCAGTGCAAAGTCTATATTCAGTTCCTGCATTTGCAGTTTCCACTAGCAGGTGGTAATAAAGTTCATGTCCAAACTAATAAAGAGAAACATCAAATTATGTCCCTGATAATCACTGTTGTGGCCGTTTTATGAAACAAAAGTTTATGAGATTTGTGTTAAACTGTCTATAGGTCATGGTTTATATTTCAATTATTATTATAATGTTTAAATTTGCAATTGTATTATTGATCTAATTTGTATTGTTATTTTTACACCTGTTGTCATAGAGAGATTTTAAATCACTGCAAAAGGGGCCAGTGGAAAAAAATTGTAAAATCAGTAACTCAGCAAAAAAAAAAAAGTTTGAGTTTGGTATGGTTTTTGTTTTTACCACTTTTTATTTTAAATATATATATATATATATGTATATATATATATATATATATATATATATTAGGGTGCATCAAATTTGAATGGGAAATTTTAATTTCAAAATATCAGTTCCCCGTCTGTCGCTCACTTCGACGTCGTGTCGAAGAAGCGACACTAGGGGTCTCTCTTGAGCGCCGAAAGATACCTCTGATCTATGAAAAAAGGCCAATGAGAGTTGGCGAACAGTATTTGCATACTCCGCCTCCGGATACGGATATAAAGGCGAGAGAAATACGCTCGTTCATTCAGTAATTTTCTTCGGAGCCGAAGGTCGTGTTTATGCTGACTGCTGCGTATTACACTGCTGATCCTGCTTCTGATCCTCTGACGCTCTGCTGCTGTTGGATTTACGGCGCACTACAGCGGCTGTTTTTCTCTTCTCTGCCGGCGTGCAGTTTGCCCCTGGGCGCTTCGACAGTGCAGAGTTTGAAAGAGTTTCTCAATATAAAGAGTTATATTTCTCATAAAGAGTTTATTTCTCTAAAAGAGCAATACATAGCGGTGTTGAACGCCCTTTTCAGGGCGCGTCTTTTTAAAGATGCCATTCAACCCCTGTGTAGTTCCTGGATACGGTAGAGTGCTCTCCACTTCTGACGGCCACAGGCGCTGTCTCGTGTGTCTGGGCGCCGATCACACCGAGGCTGTGTTTGTGGATGGCTCATGTTCTCACTGCGAGAACATGACCATGGTAACGTTGCGGTCGCGGCTTGCTTTCAATAGAAAGCACGCCACTCCAGCCGCCCCCCGTATCGCTCCTTCTTCCCACGGGATTGAGGACGATGCGGTTAGCGCTGGAGGCGATTTGGGGAGGGCAGCGGGTGCGCTTCCGCCGGGCACGTCCCCTCGGACCACCCGCCCCCCGGCACGCTCGTTTACCTCCGTCCAGTCTCGAGGTAACGGCGACTCGCCTCCGGGCCGGTCTGCCTATCCTCTTGAGCCTGAAGCCGATGAGCTCGCCGCTCCATCGGAGAGCGCGGCGTCTGACGCTGACTCCTCCCCTGGACTGCCGCCTTCGGGCAAGCAGGCCCAGGTTGAGGCGGATGCGCAGATGTCCGACATGCTTGCCCGGGCCGCCGTCGGGGTGGGGTTGGACTGGAAACCTCCACCCTCCCCACACCCGTCACGGTTGGATGACTGGTTCCTGGGGTCTGGGCGCCGCTCACAGCCACGCCCCCCCCCCGGTCCCGTTTTTCCCGGAAGTGCATGACGAGCTGACGTCGTCATGGAGAGCCCCGCTCTCCGTCCGTCAAAAGCCCTGCTCGTCCGCTCTCGCTACCCTCGACGGCGGAGAGGCCCACGGGTACACGGCGATTCCCCAGGTGGATAGGGCAGTTGCGCTCCATCTTTGTCCCGGTGACCCTACCACCTGGCGGGGGCGCCCTGTAACCCCTTCCAAGGCCTGTAGGACTTCATCCTCCCTCAACTACAAAGCCTACAGCGCCGCGGGACAGGCCGCCTCCGCCCTGCACGCCATGGCTCTCCTGCAAGTCCACCAGGCCAAGGCGCTCAGAGATCTGCACGAGGGTAGCCCTGATCCCGACGTGTTGCAGGAACTGCGCTCAGCGACCGACCTCGCCCTCAGGGCCACGAAGGTCACCGCGCAGGCACTCGGGCAGGCACTCGGGCAGGCGATGGCCACCCTAGTGGTCCAGGAACGTCATCTGTGGCTCAACCTGGTCGAGATGCGTGAGGCCGACAAAGTTCGCTTCCTCGACGCCCCTGTCTCCCAGCTTGGCCTCTTCGGCGACACCGTCGAGGACTTTGCCCAGCAGTTCTCCGCGGTGAAAAGACAGACGGAGGCCATCTCACACATCCTGCCTCGCCGCAAACCTGCCGCCAGGGCCACTGCCCCGTCTGCTCGCCGAGGGCGTCCTCCTGCGGCTAAGAAATCTGCTCCGCCTCAACCCGGGCCCAGCTCTCAGCCCCTGCGTCGAGCACACCGCAAGAAGCAGACGCCCCCCGTCTCCCGGACTCCCTCGAGGACCCGGAAGGCTCCCAGGCGGTCCTGAGACGGACGACCCAGCGACGCAGACGTTAGCTCCGGAGGTGGTAAGACCACTCCGTCCCCCGGTGGAGGGCCGGGAGGAGAATCTTTTGTTTCTAAACAATTTAATTTGCCGCCCCCCCTTAGATGGGGTTGCGGTACCCACATTCTCAGTAAAAGAGCTATTTCCTGTGTCTCTGGGTCACCTGGCCCGCAAATGCCGTTCTCACAGCACTTTGCCCTTAGATCCCGACAGTCCTGGCCTCCTGGACACGGACCACCCGTCTTCAGCCCCACGACTGTCCCCCGGCCGGCCGGTCCCGACGAGTCTAGAGGACGCCTACCCAGGACCTCCTCCTCAGTCGCTAACCCGCCCCCTGCCGGGTGTGCGGAGCAAGGTAAGTGCTTTGAGTCTTTTCTCAGCACCTCAGCCGCGGGTCGCCCCGTCGCCGCCCAACGCTGCCCTACCTGCTCCGCCCCGCTGCGAAGCCCCGCCGGGTACGTCAAAATTAATCGTCCCTTTAGTGCCCCTAGCGCAGAGGTTGGACGCGTGGCTTTCACTTCCCAACCCGTCTCGCTGGCTGGCACGGACCATCCGACTCGGTTACGCAATTCAGTTTGCCAGGCCCCCGCCCCCCTTCATGGGCGTCCGCTTCTCCACAGTACACGGCGAACACGCCCACTCTCTGCGCGCGGAAATCGCGACTCTTCTGGCCAAAGACGCGATAGAGCCTGTCCCTCCAACCGAGATGAAGAAGGGTTTCTAAAAAGAGCAGCCCCTACTTCATCATACCCAAGAAAAGCGGCGGCTTACGACCAATCTTGGACCTGCGAGTTCTCAACCGAGCGTTGCACAAACTCCCGTTCAAAATGCTCACGCAGAAGCATATTTTAACCTGCGTCCGGCATCTAGATTGGTTCGTAGCGGTAGACCTGAAGGACGCGTACTTCCACGTCTCTATCCTGCCCCGACACCGCCCCTACCTGCGGTTTGCGTTCGAGGGCCAGGCGTATCAGTACAAAGTCCTCCCCTTCGGCCTGTCTCTGTCCCCTCGCGTCTTCACGAAAGTCGTAGAGGCAGCTCTTGCCCCGCTCCGAGAAGCCGGCATCCGCATACTCAACTACCTCGACGACTGGCTCATCCTAGCCCACTCGCGAGAGTTACTATGCGCTCACAGAGACCAGGTGCTCAGGCACCTCAGCCATCTGGGGCTTCAGGTCAACTGGGAAAAGAGCAAGCTCACTCCAGTTCAGAGCGTCTCTTTTCTCGGGATGGAGTTAGACTCGGTCTCAATGTCCGCACGTCTCACAAAGGAGCGTGCTCAGTCAGTGTTGAACTGCCTCGCCGCCCTCAGGCCGGGCACAGCGGTCCCCTTAAAACTTTTCCAGAGGCTCCTGGGACATATGGCATCCGCCGCGGCGGTCGCGCCGCTGGGCTTGATGCATATGAGACCGCTCCAACACTGGCTTCGGACCAGAGTCCCGAGACGAGCATGGCGCCGCGGCACGCACCAGGTAACAATCACCCCCCGCCTGCCGACAAACATTCAACCCCTGGACAGACCTCTGTTTCTTACGGGCTGGAGTACCCCTACAGCAGGTGTCCAGACGCGTCTTGGTCACAACCGACGCCTCCAGATTGGGTTGGGGCGCCGTTTGCAACGGGCACGCAGCCTCAGGCCGTTGGAAAGGGGCCCAGCTGCGTTGGCACATCAACTGCCTCGAGTTGTTGACCGTCCTCTTTTCCCTGCGGAGGTTTCTCCCGTTAATCCGGGACGAACATGTCCTAGTCAGGTCGGACAGCACCACTGCGGTCGCGTACATAAATCGCCAAGGCGGCGTACGCTCCCGTCACATGTCACAACTCGCCCGTCGTCTCCTCCTTTGGAGCCAGCACCGACTCAAGTCGCTGCGTGCCACTCACATCCCCGGCAACCTCAATGTGGTAGCGGACGCGCTGTCACGACAACGCTTGCCTGGCGGAGAGTGGAGGCTTCACCCCCACTCGGTTCAGCTGATTTGGGAACGGTTCGGCAAGGCCCAGGTAGACCTGTTTGCCTCCCAAGAGACCTCCCACTGCCCGCTCTGGTACGCCCGTTCAGAGGCTCCCCTCGGGGCAGATGCACTGGCACACAGCTGGCCGGTGGGGCTGCGCAAGTACGCATTCCCCCCAGTGAGCCTTCTTGCACAGGTGCTGTGCAAGGTCAGGGAGGACGAGGAGCGAGTCACTCTCGTGGCTCCCTACTGGCCCACCCGGGCCTGGTTCTCGGACCTCGTACTCCTCGCGACAGCCCCTCCCTGGCGAATTCCTCTGAGGAAGGACCTTCTTTCTCAGGGACGGGGCACGCTCTGGCATCCGCACCCAGACCTCTGGAATCTCCATGTCTGGTCCCTGGACGGGACGCGGAAGATCTAGCTGGCCTACCACCCACGGTCGTAGCCACGATCAACCAAGCCAGAGCCCCTTCTACCAGGCAACTCTACGCCCTAAAGTGGCGTCTGTTCGTCAATTGGTGTTCTTCTCGGGCAGAAGACCCACAGAGGTGCGCAGTTAGGTCAGTGCTCCTGTTTCTACAGGAGAGGTTGGAGGGGAGGCTGTCCCCGTCCACCTTAAAGGTGTATGTTGCTGCTATCGCAGCTCACCATGACCCAGTAGACGGCAAGTCTCTGGGCAAGCACGACTTAATCGTCAGGTTCCTAAGAGGTGCCCGGAGGTTAAATCCCTCCCGGCCAAACCTGTTCCCCTCCTGGGATCTCTCGGTGGTCCTCGCCGGTCTTCAGAGATCCCCTTTCGAGCCGCTAGAATCAGCCGGACTCAGGGCTCTCTCTCTAAAGACGGCCCTGCTGATCGCGCTCGCCTCCATCAAGAGGGTCGGGGACCTGCAAGCGTTCTCTACTAACGACACTTGCCTGGATTTCGGTCCGGCAGACACTCATGTGATCCTAAGACCTCGACCGGGCTATGTGCCCAAGGTTCCTACCACGCCCTTTAGAGATCAGGTAGTGAACCTACAAGCGCTGCCCCGGGAGGAGGCAGACCCAGCCCTCTCACTATTGTGTCCAGTACGTGCTTTGTGTGCCTACCTGGAACGCACCCAGAGCTTCAGGCGCTCTGAGCAGCTCTTTGTCTGCTTTGGAGGACAGCAGAAAGGGAACGCTGTCTCCAAACAGAGGTTGTCTCACTGGGTGGTGGAGGCCATTCAGTTGGCCTACCACACCCAGGCCGTGCCCCCCCCCCCTTACGGGTGCGGGCCCACTCCACTAGGAGCGTGGCATCCTCATGGGCACTGGCAAGGGGCACCTCCCTAGCAGACATTTGCAGAGCTGCGGGCTGGGCAGCACCTAACACCTTCACGAGATTCTACAATCTCAGGGTTGAGTCAGTCTCGTCCCGTGTTCTCTCAGGTCCGAGCCCGTAGAACTCGGTACACGTCGACGATCTGACCGGGTGATCCGCTTGTTCCAGCGCCGTTTCCCTCTACCGAGGCAAAACAGTGCGCTTTTTGTCCCAGAGGACCCAGGTCCCTGGTTGATTCCTCCCTAGCACTTCGGACCCTCAGCAGTTCATCGGAGGGACGTGCTGGTCCAGTCCACTACGGGTACCTCCGGCTACCCCTACTGGAATAGGTGCTCCACAGATCAGGCCTCCTACGGGACTCCTCCTGTGTGTATTTCCGCGGTACGGTCACCTTACGAGCTGACCCGCGTCTCCCTTAGGCAGCCCTTCGCTGCCTTCCGGTCGCCGTGTTGTAGCAACTCCCCCCTCCTCGAGGCTGGATCTACCACCGCGCCATTTCCTCCCACATACCCAAAGTGACCATGTGGTGTATTTTGCCACCTATACCTTCCCTGCTGGGCGGGTGTGGCCTCCGCAGGGTCTTTTCCCCCTAAAAGAATAGGACTTCGGAATAAGACCCCCTTCCCTCGATGCGGTAAGGGCCCCGGCTGCTCTTGCTCTATGCCGAGAAAACATAGAGAGAAAAGAGGCCCAGCCAGGCTTGGCCCGTTCCCTAGTTGGGAGCGTCACCTTGTTCCCCCCTAGGGTAACCAAAAGGGTGCTGACGCTTTTTCGGGGCATTGGGGAAGAGTACGTGCAGCCTGAACACAGTTGGTCGCTTGTGCACGTGCAAAATACCTGCCCGCTTCTGTGTTAGCAGTACACGTACACGGCTCAGCGCATGGCGAGTTTTGAAGTGGACCCCTAGTGTTGCTTCTTCGACACGACGTCGAAGTGAGCGACAGACGGGGAACGTCTCGGTTACGTATGTAACCTCCGTTCCCTGATGGAGGGAACGAGACGTCGTGTCTTCCCGGCCACGTCGCTGAGCCGAGCCGCTGAGATGCCCGGAACACTCCCGGCTCCTCAGAAAAATCCTGAATGAACGAGCGTATTTCTCTCGCCTTTATATCCGTATCCGGAGGCGGAGTATGCAAATACTGTTCGCCAACTCTCATTGGCCTTTTTTCATAGATCAGAGGTATCTTTCGGCGCTCAAGAGAGACCCCTAGTGTCGCTTCTTCGACACGACGTCTCGTTCCCTCCATCAGGGAACGGAGGTTACATACGTAACCGAGACGTTTGGCTGGCATTGCATTTTGTTCCAATTAACATAAAAATGACTTTTGCAATGTTTTGAGGAATTCCATTGAGATTTAGGGGTGCCACCTAACACATGAACTTTGGCAAAATTTTGAAAACTGTGCAATTTTTAGTCTAATTGCCAAAAGGATGACCTGGAAATGTTGAGTACAGTGAACTTTTATACAGTAACATGTTCTATAGGGTTATCAAAGTAAAGTAAGTTGTTTATTTGCCCTTTGGGCAACTTGGGCATTTCTCAGAATTCAACTTTCAAGATTTTCCATTCATTTGTCCTATAGAAAAAATGAATGGAGGTCAATGGGACATTCACGTGGCCTTACTCTGATTTTTGTGCAGCAGTGATGGATGTCGGACACACATATAAAGTTTAATGACTTTATTGTTAAACACAAGGGGCGATACTGACACACTTAAAAGAACAAACCCTCTCTAGTGGCTAACTCACTGGCAACTAACAGGGCCTAATGGTAAGAGCTGACACTAACTAAACTTCAAACTTAATTGCTCAGTCTGTGCCAGAGTCTGCTCCACTGAGCAACATCACCAGGGAGATAGAGAGAGGAAATTGAACCTGAACTCTGAACCTAGCCAGTGCGTCTCACCCCAGATATGTCTCCCCACCCGCCACCCAAGAGTAACCGTCCTATTCAGGGATTAGCTTGCGTTTGCAGTGGCGAAGGTTTGGCTGTTGGTTGCGGTCATGTTCAACTGCCTGCAGCACATTCTGCAGGTGCTGCTCCTTCCTTGCCACTGCGACGAAGTCGGATGTGAGCTTGACGCCACGCTCGGCACAGTCATTGACCACGTTCATTGCACGTATATTGACCTCAATTTTTTTGAACGCATCATTGGTTGCCCATTCCTTTACATCAAGAAACATAAATTCTGGATCAATGTGCAGCTGGTGCATCCCAAACCAGCAATCCTTATTGGCGAGGTCAGCCAAGCTGGTGGTTGGCAAGAGGGTGGGGAACTTTGGCTTGCCAAAGCCAGTGCCAAAGCGCTGCTCAGGGATGTGCATGGTGAGATCAGCGGGCTTGTGCTCCAAGATCGCTCTGGCAAGTGCACGCTTGTCATCATTGGGGACCTTGCTGCTGAAGAGAGCCAGGGGTAGCATCTCACCTGTCAGGTACCAGCCTGGCTCTCCAGCGCCTTGATCGCTGATGCTGCAATGCCCTCATCTACAGCCTTGTATGCCTGCAGGTTGTGGTAGAGTGTCAGGTCATTCCAGGCAGCATCTACAGCTTTATCGCAGGTCAACCACCACTTTGCATAGATGTGTGTAATGAAAATGGCAAATGCCCGAATCTTCGGCACTTGCTGCCGTGTGGTGATTGTGCCCTGGGGAAGCAACGCAATGTGCTGCTCCATCAAAGCCAGCTTGAGAGTATAGAGCAGCTTGGCCATCCATCGTGCCTTATGGAGCGCTCCCGGTCGTTGGAAGGTCACTGCAGTCTGCTCTTCACCATCTGCATCCAGAAACACAAGACACAGCTGGACAAACTCATGATAGTCATCTCGCCTGTGGTCAGTGACTTCTTTTGCGCACCTGACAAGTTCAGCACGTAAATTGCCCAGGAGTGGTTGCTCGTTGTTGCCAGGAATGTAGCAGGACCATTGGCTGCTGGATTCTTGTGGTAACAGGTTCCAGTTCTCTCTCAAACGTGTGAACAAGGTAACCTCTGGCGAGCGTGATGACTCCACCTTCAGGTCTGTGAAAACCTGGTTCAGGAGGACCTCACCAATGTGGTGCCGGCACCCAGACCAAAGCAGTGGTCGGCCCAGTGAGAGCTGTATGGCAATGCAGGCTGTTGTGAGATGGCCGGTGTTTGACGCAGTGGTGTCAAATGCCATGTTGACAACCTGGTCAGCGCAGCACCAGTCCTGCAGTAACTTGCATGCCAACCGGGCAATGATCACTCCACATGCCTCATTGGTCTGCTTCTTATTCGCCGGGACACCAAGCAGTTTCAGCCGCTCTGCATCTCCAACCACTACTGTAAGATGCTCCTCCAACTGGCGCACATTGCTGAGCATCGGAGTTAACTTGCTGTCCCAGTGTAGGGTGCACAATGGAGGTGGTGTCCACTGCTTGTGCTGTTCCTCACTGATTGTCTCCAGCACTTGGCGTCTTGCTCGGTCAGCTGTTGCGTAAGATGCAGAGAGATGTGTACATTCACCGCCTGACAAGGCGCAACAAGGCCAAATGTGAAGGCAGCTTGTTGCAATGGTGACATCTTCAACTTTGTAGCCAGTGACACGACACTTGGTCGGCTAAGGATGTCATGTGGAATGAAGACGTTTGTTCCAGTCTTCTTATGCTTGTGGGATGGTTCGCCCTCAGATGGTGGATAGACTGTGTTAGTATCCTCCTCTGACTCCCCATCACTCTCCGACTCCAAGCTGGACATTGCAGTCATCTCCTCAAGCTCCTTTTCACAGCGGGACTGCCTGGCTGCTGCGGCAGCTTGACGCTCCTCTCGCCGCTTCACTTTAAACTGCAGCTTTTTGTCCAATACACCAAATGTGGCCACTCTGTCAGTCTTCATGCTGGCCAAGAAAGCTAGTTCTTCTGGGTTATCAATCAGCTTTTCAACATTTGGAGGCCACAGCGGAAATGTGGCATCAAGTCTGCACTCCATTGTCTCCAATTGTTTCGCTGTAGTCTCACTGGAACGCTTGGCCTGGGAGATTTTCCGCAGCTTGTTGTTAGCATTGACTAAGTCTACCACCTTGTTGCACGCACGCTTGTCGCTCACCATTGGGATGTTGGCTTTCTTGTAAAATGGCCGCACCTGCTCCAGGACAACCTTGGCTGCCTCGAACTGCGACAACGCTCCATTTGCACCAGGTTTCATGGCAAGCATGCAGCGTAAGATCTGACGACCAGTTGGCAGTTTGGCGCCGGTGATGATGCCATCCTCACTGGTGATGCTGGGGCCCAGACCAAAGACCAGGCTGCGACTGCTAGTCTGGCAGGGACCAGTTGGTGAAGGCAGCATCTTAGGAGAGCTGGATCCTGGGGTGGGTTGTGTTGTGCAGTGCCTGAGAATAAAAGGATACAAGCTCAAGGAAAGTGTTTAAAAGCATATCTTACCATACTTAATATCACTCAATTATGATAAACCATTCTTGCATAAGCCTCAAATTTTAGCTGTACAAAGTCTAACTTCATTATAACTTACCGTTACATCACTACCAGAGTAGCTAGCTGTGCTTGCAAATATACTTGTATTTATTGTATTTAAATGTTAATTTACTGTAACAACTACAATGCTACTCTCAATAAACATGGGATATCTATACTCTGAATATGACATTGTCCACGCTAGAATATTGTTGATGTTAAGCTTAATAGCTTAGCTAACATAGATAGCTAACTGTGGTTAGAAAACTGTTGCTAGCTAACGTTAGCTAGATGTAATGAGCACCAAATACCTATAAATATGACTTAAATGACTTATGATAAATAAGTATACAAAGACACAATTCCAGATATTACAGTAATATGTAATAATACATACCTCAAACAGAAAGATCACCTCAGTTTTCATGAGCTGTAGTATTGTTTACCTCAGATCTCCATGGCGACCATTGAGCACTGTTAACCACTTTATCCAACAAAAACAGATGTGTGGTGGCACCCCTAAATCATCATGTACTGGAAAAATATTTTACATGTGTTGTTTCTACATATATTGGAACACTTTTAGCACCCAGCCATATCAAAATTCAAGAATTGTGTTTTTTGATGCACCCTAATATATATATATATATATATATATATATATATATATATATATATATATATATATATATATATATATATATATATATTTGTTTCATTTTAAGTGTCATTTGAAATTAGAAATGTTTAAAAAAAATTTTTTGTGTGTCAATAAATTAATTGTTCAAAATTGACGAGTAGAAGTTAAGTGCATACCGATACAATCACTATTAATACTAGCCAATATTTGAGTCAATAGAAGAAAATTATTAATAATACTTGGATTCTCTATAATTTAACAGACTGTATGTCCAAATCCTGACAAGAACCAAATTGTCCATGCTTATAAAAGGAGCGTATCACTAGAAATATGCCTGACATTCAACAAGGATGCAGGCAATGCACAAAAGAATGTAAGTCCATATTTGTATTCTTCCTTACAACTTCCTTAAATCTGCCAATAAAGTCCATCACCCTGAGTTACAAGCGAGAGAAGACCATGCTGTTCTTAAAACTAAGGGAATCAACAGACCAGTCAGTGAGGACTTGTCAAGCCTAGGTCCAAACATGCCACTCCTGGAAGGCAGAGGAGGTTGTAAAAAGACTGAAGCAACAAGAGATAGTAGGACGAAACCAATCAGGCCTTGGATGTGGGATGGCTGGTCAGCAGCCGCTGAAAAATAGAAGAAAGCGATGTTAGTGGCAAAAGTAACTTAGATGGAATAGGAAGGGTATAAGATTCGAGCAGGTGTCTTGAGAAGGTGCATCTAATAGAGTTTTAAGATGGGCTGAAGATACACCAGGCCTAATAAGGTCCACCTATGACACTCTTAAAAGCACATGTTGGCTCGAAAGTACAGTTGTTGGCATGATCAGGTTCTGTGAAAGATGTCAGAGATCCTTGAGGTGCATAGACTAAAGGCCAACAAAGGCCATCATGCTCCTCAAAGGAAGTACATTGAGTACCATGGGAAGAGGGACTGGAGGCAGTATATGAGAAGAAGAAGCTAAAATGTACTGATCTGGCTGCCGAGCGCAGGGGAAATGGATGGAGGGCTGCCACTTACCATATGGAGGTTGGGTGTGGAGGATGCAGCACCTGTAGAAAAATATTGGTATCTTTGGATCAGCATTGAATAAGTCTTTGAAGGAAATGGCAAAGGAAGCAGAAAAAATTTGCTTCTGGTGATGGTTATGAAGGAAGGATGAAAAGTGGGGTGTGCAGAAGTGAGAAAGTAGGAATAGGGAACAATTGCAACATGTGGTGAGGTAGCAAGCAGAAGAGGAAAATGGTGGGTAGGAACTATTTCTGCTGAACCACTCGGTCCTTATCTGAGGGTGCTGGAGAGGGATTGAGTGGGGGAGAGAAACCAGGCCAAGCTAGGCTTTGGTGGGCTTTGGTGGGGTGGCTGACGCAGTCTTGTAGCTTTCCTCTCATGTCGCTCTCCTACTTAATCTGTTGGAGGATTGGTTTAAGGACAGGCACTGGATGGGTGGTAGGCAGAGTTTGATAGCTTGTGTTTTTTCTAACAGAGAAGAGACATTGGATATAGGGTGGGTCTGTTCATTTTGTACTGAACCCTGATTGCATGGTATGTTTCGATGGGAAAGGAGGAATGTCTTGATGGGAGACCAAGATCTAGAGGCAAATGAGAAGATCTGGTGTCCAGCTGTGAGGGGTGGCAGGGAGACATCCCTGACCACTGCTCCATCACCAGGAGATGTTCTGGGATTAATGGGGAAAAACATCCGTGATAGGTGGCTCCCAGCTGATGACCCCGTATCTGGACAACTGAAGGCACCAGCGGAGGTGTGGCAGCAGTAATGCTCAGCAGGTTTATACATTTATCTGTGCATCTGATCTTCTAATTCACTGCATACAGTCCATTTACACTACTAACTTCTTATGATTTTGCTGTCTTTGCTTATATCACTTGTGCTTGACAGGGAATGGACTGTATAATCTTCTTCTTTTATCCATAGTCAACAATAGGACAGGGTTTCCTCCAGAGCCCATACACTGCTGTGGGTGCCACTGGATTTCGGACTTCGCTCAGAACGCTTTCCCATGCTTTTCAAAACATGGCAATAGCCTTGGCATCACAGAGGGTGGATCGCCGGTTTTCTTCAAGGTCTTCTTCAACTTGTTTTGACCATGTCTTCTTGGGTGCTGTTCTTTGAACTTTACACTCTGTTGGACTTTTTCGGCAGAGAGGCTGGTAAAGTGTCCTGGTGATGCCCATTCTACAAATGTGCCCGAACCATCTCAGACTTCTTCGTTGGAGTGCTTCCTCAACCATTGGCTGGTGGTCGCATTTTATACGGATGGTTTCATTTTGGATGCGGTCGTGGAGGGTGACACTAAGGATCTTCCACAGGCAATGCATTTGGAAGATCTCAAGCTTGTTCAGGTCTTGCTTCAGTAGAGTCTGTGTTTCTGACCCGTATAGGAGAACTGGCAGGATCAGCATCCGGAAAAGGCATATTTTGGTCTTAAAAGAAATGTGGAGAATAAAATAGGATTGATAGACAACTGGAAGAGATTTTGGGGTAGACCTGACTTGCTAAAGAGAGACGGACTCCACCCCTCCAAGGAAGATGCCGCTCTCCTCTCTAGCAATTTGGCTCATAGTCTTAATAATGATAGTATTAGACTAACTGGGGCCCAGGTCAGGAAGCAGACAAACTGGTTAATCCGAACGTCTGCTAGCTGCCTTGAGACGTCACACAAGTCACATAAACCACAACACATAGAGACTATATCACCTAGATATCTCATAGAGACTGTCTGTTCCCTGAACTACCAACTACAAAACCCTCACTAAATAATTTAGAAGAAATTTGATTAAGGTCAAACTTGAACAAAACAAACAAATTAAAGATAAATATCATATAAAAATAGGGCTACTTAACATGAAATCTTTTTCTACCAAAGCACTAATTGTTAATGAAATGATTACAGATCATAGATTGGATGCACTTTGTTTGACTGAAATCTGGCTTAAACCGGATGAATATATTGTTTATATGATTCTACTCCCACAAGTTATTGTTATAAACATGAGCCTGGTCTGAAGGATCTCAAAAAATTAGCATATTTCATCCGACCAATAAAAGAAGTGTTTTTAATACAAAAAAAGTCAACCTTCAAATAATTATGTTCAGTTATGCACTCAATACTTGGTCGGGAATCCGTTTGCAGAAATGACTGCTTCAATGCGGCGTGGCATCGAGGCAATCAGCCTGTGGCACTGCTGAGGTGTTATGGAGGCCCAGGATGCTTCGATAGCGGCCTTAAGCTCATCCAGAGTGTTGGGTCTTGCGTCTCTCAACTTTCTCTTCACAATATCCCACAGATTCTCTATGGGGTTCAGGTCAGGAGAGTTGGCAGGCCAATTGAGCACAGTAATACCATGGTCAGTAAACCATTTACCAGTGGTTTTGGCACTGTGAGCAGGTGCCAGGTCGTGCTGAAAAATGAAATCTTCATCTCCATAAAGCTTTTCAGCAGATGGAAGCATGAAGTGCTCCAAAATCTCCTGATAGCTAGCTGCATTGACCCTGCCCTTGATAAAACACAGTGGACCAACACCAGCAGCTGACATGGCACCCCAGACCATCACTGACTGTGGGTACTTGACACTGGACTTCATGCATTTTGGCATTTCCTTCTCCCCAGTCTTCCTCCAGACTCTGGCACCTTGATTTCCGAATGACATGCAAAATTTGCTTTCATCCGAAAAAAGTACTTTGGACCACTGAGCAACAGTCCAGTGCTGCTTCTCTGTAGCCCAGGTCAGGCGCTTCTGCCGCTGTTTCTGGTTCAAAAGTGGCTTGACCTGGGGAATGCGGCACCTGTAGCCCATTTCCTGCACACGCCTGTGCACGGTGGCTCTGGAATCGGTCCTTCTCCACAATCTTCCTCAGGGTCCGGTCACCTCTTGTCGTTGTGCAGCGTTTTTTGCCACACTTTTTCCTTCCCACAGACTTCCCACTGAGGTGCCTTGATACAGCACTCTGGGAACAGCCTATTTGTTCAGAAATTTCTTTCTGTGTCTTACCCTCTTGCTTGAGGGTGTCAATGATGGCCTTCTGGACAGCAGTCAGGTCGGCAGTCTTACCCATGTTTGCGGTTTTGAGTAATGAAACAGGCTGGGAGTTTTTAAAAGCCTCAGGAATCTTTTGCAGGTGTTTAGAGTTAATTAGTTGATTCAGATGATTAGGTTAATAGCTCGTTTAGAGACCCTTTTCATGATATGCTAATTTTTTGAGATAGGAATTTTGGGTTTTCATGAGCTGTATGCCAAAATCATCAGTATTAAAACAATAAAAGACCTGAAATATTTCAGTTGGTGTGCAATGAATCTAAAATATATGTAAGTTTAATTTTTATCATTACATTATGGAAAATAATGAACTTTATCACAATATGCTAATTTTTTGAGAAGGACCTGTAATAATCTTCCAGATCTATCTCATACACTCAATAAACCCAAAGCCCAGAAGAACTTGAGGAAATAACAAAAAATATAAATGCATTCTTCTTTTGCACTCTTGATAGTGTCGCCCCCCTTCGATTAAAATAAAAATAATGAAATAAGCCCTGCACCATGGTACAATGGTCACACTTATGCTCTCAAGAGAGCAGCTCGGAAAATGGAGCATTTGGAAGAACACAATATTAGAAGTATTTGGTGCATGGAATGATAGTGTCTGTAGCTACAGGTCAGCATATTTTAGTAAACTCATAGAAAATAACCTCAAAAATCCTAGGTGTTTATTCAGTACTGTGGCTAAATTGCACTAGATATTACAGAACCAGATATTATGTCACAGCACAAGAGTAATGACTTCATTATTTTTTACAGATAAATTGTAAATAATCAGAAAAAAAATTGGAGTTATGCAATCATCTGTTATTGCACCTCAGAAAACAGTGTCTAATAATTTTCCTCACGTGCATCTTCAATCCTTTGCTGTCAAAGGTCAAGAATAGCTAATACAACTTATAGAAACATCAAAAGCCACAACATGTTTGTTAGATCTAATACCAACTAGGCTCTTAAAATAGGTATCTATCGCCTGTAATTTCAGAACCTCTTCTCAATATTATTAATTCCTCGCTATCCTTAGGACATTTCTAGGACAAGAAACTTTAAAATGGCAGTTATCAATCCACTTATTAAGAAGCCACAACTTGATCCTGGAGAACTGGCTAATTATAGACCGATTTCAAATCTCCTGTTTATGTCGAAAATACTAGAAAAGGTAGTATCCTCTCAAATATATTCATTTCTACAGAGAAATAGTATATATGGGCAATTTCAGTCAGGTTTTAGGCCTCATCACAGTACAGAGACTGCACTTATCAGAGTTACAAATGACTTGCTCTTATCATCTGACCATGGCTGCATTTCACTTCTAGTTCTTTTAGATCTTAGAGCTGCATTCGACACGATAGATCATGACATTCTCTTGAATAGGCTGGAGAATTATGTTGGCATCTGTGGAGTTGCATTAGCATGGTTTAGGTCCTATGTAGCAGAGGGCTACCACTTTGTCTATGTAAATGAGGAATTTTCAAACCAAACAAAAGTAAAGTATGGAGTGCCACAGGAATCAGTTTTAGGACCCCTGCATTTCTCCTTGTATATGCTTCCCCTGGGAGATATTATCAGGAATCGTGGAATAAGTATGCTGACAATACCCAACTTTATATTTCATCAAAACCTGATGAGATTTCACAATTCTACAAATTAGCAGAGTATATCAATGAAATAAAAGATTGGATGGCCAGAAATTTCCTTCTACTCAATTCCGACAAAACAGAGGTACTAATTATTGTACCAAAAAAATAAGACACAAATTATAATTTCACACTAGATGGGTGTACTGTTACATCATCTTTAACAGTAAAGAACTTAGGTGTTATATTTGATAGCAAACTGTCCTTTGAAAATCAAGTTACCAATGTTTGTAGAACAGCATTCTTCTACCTAAGAAATATTGCTAAATTACGGCACATGCTCTCTGTTCCTGATGCCGAAAAAATAATTCATGCTTTCATGACCTCTAGACTAGATTATTGTAATGCATTACTGGGAGGATGTCCAGCAAGGTTAATAAATAAGCTTCAGTTGGTTAAAAATGCAGAAGCCAGAGTGCTAACGAGAACTAAAAAATATGATCATATTAGCCCCATTTTATCATCGTTACGTTGGCTACCTGTTAAATTTTGTATTAATTTTAAAATTCTGTTAACTACATACAAAGCTGTGAATGGTCTGGCCTGTTAATAGTTCCTAGAATATCAAAATCAACAAAAGAAGGTAGATCCTTTTCATATTTGGCTCCTAATTACATTTATGCATTTGGCAAACGCTTTTATCCAAAGCGACTTACAGAGCCCTAATTACAGGGACAATCCCCCCGGAGCAACCTGGAGTTAAGTGCCTTGCTCAAGGGCACAATGGTGGTGGCCGTGGGGGTTTGAACCAGTGACCTTCTGATTAGCAGCCCTGTGCTCTAGCCACTACGCCGCCACCACCTCTAATCTATGTAATCAGTTTAATTCTAGACTTAAGACTCATCTATTTAGCCATGCATATACCTAATTTATCCATCAACACACAATTAAGCTGCTTTAGTTTGGTCTGCCAGAACCAGAAACCAGAAACATTGACCATGTTCTATAACTCTGCAATAAATTGAATGGCATCTATGCTTACATAATTAAATTTGTTTCCCTGTCTCAACCTCGGGACTCCTATCCTGAGGTCACCATAACCAGCTGGATTCAACTCCATTCCTGCTTCGTGTTGGACTCCACTGCTACGTGAACTAGATTGAACTGTGATGCACCTCACTGATCTCTGCCTGCATCACCTCGGTCTATTGATGGACTACACACTTGAAATGGAGTACATAGACTATCAATTGCCAACAAAACCCTTCATCAGTCAATTAACAAGTACAATTGCATCTATGTGAACTTCTGCAGTTAATATAGGATGGATTTAAAAAAAAAATTGTCATTAATCTTACAGTTCATACAAAATTTATGTTTAAACACTGTCCCTTAACACTTACTTAGATTAATCATATCAACAATGACTTACACTATACATAAGTAATATTGCCATTATATTCATGATGTTAGCCAGAGGGGAACTGGCCCTCACAGTGAGCCTGGTTTCTCCCAAGGTTATTTTTCTCCCATTAACCAACATCTTATGGAGTTTTGTGATCCTTGCCACAGTCGCCTTTGGCTTGCTCACTGGGGCTATACATGCAATTATTATTTCATTATTTATTTTTAAACAATTAAAAATCTGATTTTATCTAATTACACAATGATGGCTCATCGACATTATAGGCATTACAGCTTTATCCTCTGTTAAAGCCTGATTTTCTGTAAAGCTTCTTGAAATGATGTGGGTTGTGAAAGGCGCTATACAAATAAAATTGACTTGACTTGACTTGTTGGCCCTTTTCCATAGGCACCACTTGAGCTAAACGAATGCCGTGATTGTCCGATTCTGCCGTGGATATCAGTTGAAGATGGCAATTTCTTCTCCTGCACCACAGGTACTTGAATTCCTGAACCTGTTCAATCTGGGCTCTGTTGAGATGGACACTGGCCAGCGACCCATCCATTGTCAAAACTTTGGTCTTGTCTGTGTTGATTTTGAGGCCATACGGCTGGGTGATGCAGGCGATGATAGAAAGAATGTCAGTAGCTTCGGCGTCAGTAATGGTCAAGATCAAGCTGTTATCGGCGAATGTGCTGCAGGTTGCAGAAGGGGCAATTGCCATCAGCGGACCTCAGAAATAAATTGTACTTGACCCAGCCCATTTATAATTTTGCCAAAGATCCACTTGCGCCTAGACTTAGCACATGCTTGCACGAAAATAACAAAACTTCATGGCCATGCCCACTGACTTTGTGTGTATGACCTAAAACATTACACTGTACTTAGCGCTAATGCTCACCCTCTTTTCTCCCTTGTCAACAAGCAGAATAGAACTAACTAAGATAAGTATGCAATGTACTTCTCAATACTACTAAAACAATAGAGCAATCAAAGATGATAAATCAGTAAAATAATGGTAACATTACTGCAATTCTAATTCTTCCCCTAACAATTTGTGATCCTGGCTTTTTTTCTTAGAAATGACGTATAAATATCACGGATAGTTGCTCTTATGTACAATCCGAGACTGGATATGAGTGTAATCAACACCTGTCATCAGCAAAGTCCTTCACTTTAACAGACTCATCAGAATGATATGAGTATCTTACTCAGATTTTTCTCAGAACCAATTTGTCAGTAATGTAGGAAATGGGAAAATGAGCACTTCAACTTCATAAAAATAAAAATATTGGAATGTTTCATCAGCCCATACAGGTATAGCCTTTTCTGGAGCAGGCAATACCTGGCAGTTATATGACCCACAGATGCAATCAAATGACTCCTTTGTCTAGGGCTGCACGTTTTCAAGTTTTTCATTAACCGTTAACCGAGGCCCTTAACGGTTAATACTCGGTTAACCATAGTGTGCGCCAGGGATGGAAATTAACTTTTTTGTCCACCGGCCACTGAGGATTTCAAAATCTACCAGCCACTCAATGTTTTTACCAGCCACTTTCTTGTTTTTAACCGACAATGTGTAACTGCATGTGAAAATTAATACTACAAGATCTACAATACTTAAGCCGTTTATTTAATCTCAATTCTCAATGAAATACTGGCATTTTCTCTTTCTCTCTTATAGCCTACACACACAATTCATGAACTGATATTCATTTCAGTTCGCATACGAGGAAAACACAATGTTACGGATGTGAGCGCTCTGAAAGCGGCACTGAAAGATGCTTTAAAACTTCCACAGAGACATCAAACAGAAAGCACAAAACCTTTCTTTAAAGTGAATTTCGTTTTGTATTAATTGTGTCTTAATTTTAATCAATGTTTCATCAACCAATTGCCTGGATTTAATAAATAAGAATTAAATATAGCAGACGATATAATCACAAAGCGGAGGCGCCGGCGCGTGAACTGGAGCTCGTCTCATAAATGAACCGAAACTCAGTGTATAAGGTAGCCTTGCCTCACAAATAATTCAAAACTAAAGAAAACAGACACAGACTGCTCTCTGCTTATGTAATCCGTAAGAAATGTGCATTTCTCTCTGGTGCGTTACTGCGAAGACCGCGAGTCAGCATCGTCAACTTCATCTTTGCAAATGACACGGACAAAGAAAAGACTTGTTTATTAATAAATAATTAAAATATCTCCTTGCTATATTTTACATATTCATAATCATTACTTTTGCCGGTTCTTTGTGACAGATTTTAGGAGCTTTATTGGCAGCGCCACGCCGCCACCCTTACATGAGCGCGTCACCGCACCCACCAGAATAGCCCTGTTTTTTTGTTAAGGATTTGTTTACTGTGTGTGTGATTCATTTAATGGAAAGCACATTCACTGAGTTGTCTTGCTAATCAGTGTCTCCTCGTTTATTCAAACTAATTTGTCCTTTAACAGACGAACGTCGCATGATGCTATTTTTATTTACCCGCCACGGTGGCCGGTAGGTGAAGCGAGTTTACCCGCCACAACACAAAATCACCCGCATTTGGCTGGTGGCGGGTGCTAATTTCCATCCCTGGTGTGCCCGGGTGTTGGCTGTTGAGATGGTACAACAACGAGGTTGTACTTGAAGTATATCTAAGCACTGCATTGCAATACTTGCATTTTGCCCCGTCATTCTCGATTTTAAAGTGCTCCCACGCTGTGCTTTTCTTTGCCCGCTTCATATTAGAAAACTGGTCAAGACTACTTCTTGTGGACATTACAAATGTCTGGGAGCGCTCTGGCAGTCTCTGGTGGTGCAAAAATGTATTACAACTAAATTCAATGCACGCCATTGACACCACTTAACTGAGCAAAATGTTTCACTCGGTTACGCAATTTTTAACGGTTAATCGGTTAAACATGGACACCCCTACCTTTGACCATACCAATATACATAGATTGGTCAAAGTTTCATCACTATCAAGGCTTGACCGTCAGCAGCGGGTGCATGATGACAATTTTACCAGTGAGAGTTAACTTAAAAATAAACCAGGTTGAGTACTGCATTCCTCAAGTGTTGGTAAGCAAGCACAATAAAGGGTACAATATTTTTTCTCTGTGGGTTTTATCAGCTTTTTCTTTTTTTTGGAGGTGTAACATATGATACAGCAAACATATTTTATATTTTATATTTATATGGGTGCTAAACTTGAATACAGAGTGATTAATCAATCAAAATATTATGTTTTCAAATGTTGTCACTGATGAAGAATTGTTAATGTGGTAAAGAGCCACAATAGAGTTGATCCAATACAGCATTTGTTGAGATAAATTAACCATAAACAAGAGTGTGGATGTACTTATGAATATAAACATGTTGTTTCAGTTTAGCTCAAATTAATTTAATTCTTATTCCAAAAAATATGCAAAAATTTAAATCTGTTCCGAAACATGCATATGCAAAATCTTTGAAAGTACATGGTATATTCAACATGTTCTTTCATTATTCAACATCGCTAGCCTTGAATTCATTCTACTGTCATCATTGCTTTTCCTAAAAAGCAATGATGACAATGTCCATATTCACAGTCCTTCAGAAAGTAGGAAGAATATATGGAAAATAAATCATTACATCTCCGAACTTATGTCTAATGAACTTATGTCTGATGTCTCTACAGATGTTTTGAGCTGTTCAGATTCTTGATGCTATGGAATGGGTTACTAGAATGATGCTGACTTTGAAAAGAACCTGCTTTCATAATTTAACCCCCTGACATCTCTCTTTCAGTGGCTCTCTCTTCTCCTATTTACATTTCATGGACACTAACAGGTATAATTCTCTGTACTGAATCATCTTATGTATACTGGAAACCCTTTGTCATATGGATGGAGAGTTTGCCTTTGTATATTGGGGATCTGCAAATTGTTCAGTACAGTACAGTGGGGTTAAAGTTGATCTTTTATTTTAAAAGTTTATTGTCCGTAGAGATGAATGCTATATTTCGAATCTTGTATTCACAGGTGTCAGGTATTAAAAAAAATGGTTTAATTGGGTCTTACAATGAAAAACCAATAAAACAAATTAAAAGCAGCCTATACAGGTGTGGCAGGATGGAGGGCGGGGCCGGCTCGTGACTCGACACACCCGGTCCCGTATCAGGCTAATCAAGCCGTTGAGAGGGATAAAGGCCGATCGCAGAGGGTGGTGGGGCAGAGAGAGATCCTTACGGACATGTCCGTTGTCTTATGTGTTTGTCTTTTGAGTTTCTCATGAAACCTTTTTTTACACGTTAAGCCGGTCTCTCACCTCTTCCTTGCCCGTGAGCGTGAACTTCTTTACAACAGGTATACAGTAGATGCTATTAATACTGTCACTCACCTGACCTCTAATCACTTAGCAAATTCTAAAGCCTTTGCACATCTTTTTTTATTGTAGTTAGGCTTTTTATACTTCAACCATACTGGAGAAACTTAACATGAGTGTTAATCCTTTAATCATATACCAAAGTGAGAGTAAATAATACATTGTCTGACCCCAAATATATGAATACAGGTACTCCCCAGGGTTGTGTGAGTTCTCCTATTCTTTTTTTACGCTATATGCAAATGACTGTGACACTAATGGGAAAACAACTTTATTTTTAAGTTCTCTAATTATTTGTATGATATTTCTGCTATCCTTCTGCTAAGTCAACTCTTTTGAAATATAAGAAAAACAGTGGAAATCAAATTCAATCCTAGGGGAGTAGGGGATCATAGATAAGTAATTATCCATGACTCCCCCATTAAAAAAAATCTATTCTTATAAATATTTAGGTGTTTTTATAGGCATTTCATTCACCTGCAAAGCAAATATCTCTGCTCGAAGCTACAGCAAAGATCCTACTTTTTTTTTTTTAAGAGGACTCTTAAGAGGAGTTTTTTTATGTGAATAAAGAAAAATCATGCTTTTATTTTATAAAGAAATCTTGGGTGGTCTTGTAATCTATGGGATTTGCATGGTATGGAAACCTTTCAGTTCTGCTGAACTCTAAACAAGCTTGCTTGTTTAGTAAAAAACAGCAGATTGTCTTTAAGAGAGCACAGAAAATTGTGCCTGATCCGATTCACATTCTTCACAAAGTTCACCACATCCGTAGAGCTAGCAATACCACCAGCAACTCGAGGCAGTTGAAATGCCAACACATTCGAGGTCCTGTAATGCAAAACAGCCTTTTTATACACTATTAGAGGTGAATTGAACGCCAGTGGATTAGTCAACACTGATAGGCTCCGAGCAAGCCTGCTCCTTTAATACCTGTATGTCCGGGGGAGTGGCATGCAAATTCCACTCGCCAATTCTCATTGGCCTTTTCTCAAATATCAGAGGTGATTGGGGCTCTCAAGTTCGACCCCTAGTGTCACTACATTGACACAATGTCGAGTGAGTGACAGATAGGGAACCAGATTCTTTACTAGGAATAGACCATTTTAAGGACTATTTGTCAGTTTTAGGAAGTGAAGTTTTTGTTCTTTGAAAATTTTCAGCTAGTGTTTATCAAACTTATTCAAAACTATGGCGGGAGGTGCTTCATTCATTGTGAACTAAACACAATTAACGTTAATACAATTTGTTATAGAATGTCATTATTAAAATGTGGACCATGTTGTACAGTAGCTGGATGTTCCCTGGATGTCTGGAACTAACAGAAACTCATGACTCCAGACTCATGAATAGGAATGGGTATCATTAAGATTTTAACGGTATTGCTACTCTTTCTGATACTGCTTATCGATCTGGTACTTTTACAGTGTTCCTATCGGTTCTTTTTGTTATTTTTTTAAGAAAACAAATTAAGAACAGTATTAAAATGGATTTATTTTCTGAAATATAAAATAAACAATTATTTACAGCAATTTTTGGAACAAATCACTATTATATACTCTAATGTTGTGTTGATGGATATGTAAAACAAATGAAATAAATTCTCATTGTGAGAACATGGCCATGGCAAAGTAGCGGTCGCGGCTTTCATTCCTCTGAGGGAAAGCCACTTCAGCCACCCCCTGCACCACACCTTCTTCCTATGGGATTGAGGCCGGTGTTGCTGGCGATGAACACAATCTGGGGAATGCAGCAGGCACAGTTTCACCAGGTAAATCCCCCCCCCCCCCAGCATGCTCATTTGCCTCACAGCAGTAGACCTGAAGGACGTGTACTTTCACGTCTCAATTTTGCCTCGACACAGACCAGTCCTACGGCTCGCGTCCGACGGCCCGACGTACTAGTACCAGATCCTCTGTGCACCCACAGGGACCAGGTGCTCAAGGGCTTCAGGTCTACCAGTTGAGCTACAGGAACTCCCTAAACTGTTGTTCATACTCCGTATCAACAAGATATTGATACATGTCTACATGATACATGATACAAGTCACTTCAGGTAAATGTTTGATGTTCTTTGAGAAAATGTGTTTTCTCATAATCTTATTTAAAGGATCTAGTAATGACACCTTAATGTTTATTTTCCGTATCTGCACATATCTCAGTTGTTTTTGTTAGACTCCAAAAGTAATAGCTAGTCATTTTACTTTCTGTGTTATAAAAATGCTGCGACCGAAATTGTTTAAGGGCAAGATATGTATCATACACAGTTTCGTTCTAATCACTTTGCTATTGTTTACATATTTTTAAATGGACTATTATGTCTCTACATACACAAGAAGAAAGGTAGAGAACACAAAGTATCCCATGTCTGAATGAAAAACTCCACTAATTATTGTTGTTCAGATCGTTGTTGGCATTCCAAATTGCATATCACATGGACTCCTATTCTATTAGAAGAATATATTTAATTAAAGGTGAAGTCTGTCATTTCTGAATTGCAAAAAAATAAAATAAATAAATAAATAAATCTCTGTTTCCAAACTCCCCTGTCAGACATGACCTGTCCTAAACTCACGTCGTGAGTTGAGTCACTGATTTCTGCATTACATTTGTTCAAATGAACATAATTTATTTATATATGTATGTATACTTCATATACATTTTGTTTAAAAATGTGTCTTGGTTCCTCCATAGTTTTGTTCCTCATCTTCTTAAACATCTTAAGGACTTTTTTATTTCCTTGTAAGACACCATTCTTTGGATCAATATGTATTGTGGAAAATGCTATACAAATAAATTGAATTGAGTTGAATTAAATTGAATTGTTGCTATATGAAAAGGGTCATGCTTTCTTTGAAATAAACACAGTTTCATCTCCTTTTTTGTGGCTTTCTATTGTCCAATTTTACATATTATGGACTCTAACAGTAATGGTTCAACTGAATCTCCCACTAATGGAGTTGTCATCAAAAAACTGCTTTAGAAATCATAAAAACACTCTTGATGAAGGAGCAAATGAACAAGTGATTGCAATTGTTTCAGACTGCGACTCTTAACAACCTTCACTTTCCCATTAGCTGTCAGTTTTAATTACATAGTGCTACCCAACTTGGTCCTTGATGAGGTTTCATTTGAATTTAGCTGGGCACAGAGCCATGGTCTCTGATTTACGTTATGACTTCACAATAAACTTTTTGAATAGTCAGATGTCTTCTGCTACTTGTTAATGGCACACAGTACATCTTATGGATCGATGACTCATTAAGTTAAGCACCAAGAGCAGGATTCATTTTCAACATCTGATAGATAATCGAAATGTAGGTCCCGAGAGACCATGTGCTTCAGTCTCACACTGCCATCTCCATTAAGAGTGAGTTGGCTACCCAAAGCTCTGCTGACAGTCAAAGGGTCAAATGCACTTAGTTTGCTCAAATTTGTTTGAGATTGGGTGGCCTAGACAAGTCCGTCAGAGTCTGATTGCAGTTCCAACTGACAAGGCTGAGACACTGACTCATTGGACACTACAGTGGAGAAGTTGATCTGTTCACCATTGTGTTAAAAATTAGCGATATGGATGCAAAAACGTGTCCTGTATGAAAGGACATATAACACATTTTGACATCTTTAGTGAATGGATTGCTGTGGATTGTATATCTTCTAATTTGATCTGGGATACTTCATCGCTCCACCATTGTGAGCCTGGCACCTGAAACCTTTGTGACACGCCTTCATATAGGACCAGTCATGACCCTCTTCTGCATCATATCATCTTCATTCGATGAACTACTGCTGCCATGATCACTACGAAATGTAAACATACATCTCTTTTGAACAGAAGTGCATTCACCGTCTGCTTTCGATAATAGTGCGATGTAAATCGCAACAGATAAATAGTGTTGAATTCTGTGAGTAAAATGCAGTCTATAATCAGGGTTTGGGAGTAACGGAATAAATGTCATGGGAATATGTATTTAAAATACAAAATATAAATAACTATATTCCACTACAGTTGCAATTTAAATAATTGGTAATTAGAATAAAGTTATATTCAAAAAGTATATTGAATATGAATATTACTGAAGAGATTATTTTATCGTCATTTGTTTCATTTAATATTTAGTCCTTTCAGATGAAGTTTGGAGCAGAAGAAATAAACCTTGTGTAAATTGTCAGCTTTATGCTAAGCTAAAATGCTATTTCAAGCCATTTTTACATGCACATGTTACCGGGCATGATTATATTTTTTTATCAAGAAAATTCATGTTGGATCATAATTTCATTTTTTCTAGTAAGGCCTTTGATATAAGGGCAAATATTATTTTCTTGATAAAAAGATTTTCCAGTAAAAAATATCTAAAAATCCTTAAAACAAGATCAATTTGATTTATTTTGTTTAAGATATTTATGTTTTTTAGAGAATGTATTTTTAATATTTGTATTTTGCCTTACTGTTCTGGCAGAATTTTATGGAGCCAGAAATATGCCAAAACAATATGAATTTGAATTCTGTAAATTTGAATTATAGACTTTTGAAATGTAATTATAAGTGTGATTTTGCCAAATTAAATATTACGTTGTATTTTAAATAGGTTTGAATCCTGGACATTTCATATCATCACATTTCATCAACCAAATTGAAGAGTTTTTTTTTATGGCACAATTTTATAAATATGTATTTTCAAACAGCAAATTTTTGGTTCTGAATTCTTACACTGTAAATATCCCATTTTAAAAAATACAGCTTCAAATTTTCAAGATGAAGAAGAAATTCAGATCACCAAATTCAATATTTTAAAATTCAAACCGAAGAAATTCAGATCTGCAGACAGTGGATCAGAGGTCAAGCTTCCGTGTTCCACAGAGTGTGTTTGAACAGAGCATTTTGGCCAATTACAGCTCGAGGTGCAATAATTCTGTGGCACAAGCATGATTCAAAAGTTTGCAATTCTGACCATGAAGTGGTTCTTAAACTTTTATGATTTATATTTTTATGGTTAGCACATTAGCACATTCTCAGCACATGAGACATTTGTCTAAGCGGTCTCTGGTATTTGTTTTAGTATAAAGTATGTTTAGTATGAGAGTGATAGTATGCGTAAGAGAAAGCATCAGATATAACTCAATAATGAATAAAGGCCATTAATCCGTGCGCGCTATTGATGCTCGCAATGCTGCTGTTGTTTTAAAAGTAAAAAAGTAAATTAGTTCAAAAAGTAAATACATCTCTGGACATGTTGTTTGTGATGTAACAGTAACAAAGCTAAATCTGAGATTTCAATAGTCCTAAAATATTACAATTATAGTTATTTAGAATTAATAAGAATGTGAACAGAGCAGGATAACACCAAAAAACAGTGGGGTCTAAGACCACATAAAAAAGGAATTTGTACAGTTAAGCTGCCCTGCTGAAATAAAAAAATAATAATAATCAAAGATATGAAATGCCCTATTTATGACATATTCTTAATGTCCCAATGCAGCAATAAATAAATAAATAATAAAAAAATTACAATAATAATAATGATAATTATATATATACTGTATAAATATATATTAAAGTGAGATCAAAAAGATGTATCATGTAATTTTGCTCCAGTCCGCTTTGAGTTTATATCAGTTACTGTAATGTATTGACTCACTTGTGTAGTCACTTTCCTTATCACGTTGATGACAAAAGAATGGAGCTACTCCAAGTGATGTCCCAACTTATCCAGTCCTAGTTACCAAAGTCCCCTGTAAAAACACTTTACAGGTCGTCATGCTCATTCACAGCATGTATCATATAATAAAGCCTGATGACCGTTACACAATAGTGAACTTTATGTACAGTAGTTTCTAATGGCAACAACTTAATAATTTTTTATTTGTGCACACTTTAATTTGAGGTACATTTCCATAGGTTACTAATGTTAACTAAGCCTATGCCTATTATTGACAGATTAAAATGTCATTTTACATGACATGCTCATCTGAATGACCCCTTTTTAATTAACTTACATTCCACTTGCATTTATCATCCATACACAAAGTAGTCTAATTACACAGATATTTTTACACAGAAGCTCAGCCATCTATTAATGTGATGAAATAGTGAATTATTTCAAGTATGTATTCATAATCATCGGAACTCATTAAGTAACAGAAGCATGAGGGTATGTTAGAGAGGAGAGAAATATTTCAACCCGATGAGCTTTTTTAATTTGAAAATTAGCATTGTTGTAATTATGGGAGAGCCACAGACAGTGCTAAATAACTTTAACAGGAATGTTAGCCAAGTCTAACCATGTACAAACTTTAAGCAAATGTAGCTGCTATCCAACTCATCGGATGCAATAGAATTCTGTATACCGTAAGAGCGCAAAAAATGCTTAATTTCTTCTCTGAAAACCCTGGAGCAACAGATGAAAGACCTGCACACAGCACAGAATAAAACACCATCTCAGACTGCAAAAACAGACAGAGCACTCTAGCATTTGGATGAGACTATGAGGGGGCTGAAGAGTAGAAATAAAAGGATTTCATCAGCATGCTTAGAGTGAAGCATCTCCCTGCCATTTTGGCTTTGCTTTTCTGTAACAGACACACACACACACACACACACACACACACAATGGTTTGTTGTTTTTTGAATCATGTTGCATCACCAGTCAGCTATACATCACTGCCAAGACTAAAACATGTGCTTCCGTATCCTTCACTCTACTGTTTAATCCTTTGATGCATGGGGTGTCTTTAAAAGGCTTTTCTACCCATTCAGGTTGTGAGCATCATGAGTGATTACCTTTAACCTTTTCTTGAAATTGTATATGACTTTCATTTGTATAGGTCTTTTGTTCTGGTTCATAGCCTAATGAGCTGCCCATAGAGGCAGCATTATAAGGCATCATAAGCACACTGCCAATGTAGGACAAAGTTAAAGATATTATATATATATATATTCGAAATGTCACAATCTGATGATGATAGTCCAGCATTACAAAACACTGATAATGAACATGGTGCAGTAGGGCTGCAACTAATTATTATTTTAATAATCTATTAATCTGATGATTATTAGAATGATTGTTCGACCATTCAGCAATTATTGCAACAATTAATCACTGGCCCTTAACCGATTATTCACAGACATCCCAGCTCTCCCGGAAATTCAGAGAGTCTCCTGCATATTGATAGCGGCTCCCTGACGCCCGCAAATTATATTCAATATCACGGAAATTGTTTTTTTTTTTTTAAAGAGAGAGAGAGAGAGAGAGAGAGAGAGAGAGAGAGAGAGAGAGAGAGAGAGAGAGATGGACCAGAGAATTTCTAGTAATAGACAGGTTTTGGAGTGACCGAGAGAGCGAGTGACAGAGCATATTCTGATTGGTCAATCTCCAATCAGGCCCCCCTGGTTAACTGTAAAGTACGCCCGCAGAGAAAACTGATTTGGGGGGATGTGGAGCTACCTCCCTGAAATGAGTTTTTGCTGGGTGGGATGTCTGTATTCATCTTGTGCCCTGACTTTAAAGGTTGTATATGTAGGTTTAAAATTGTTTAGGATCAATATAACTCAAAAGGGTGATTGAATTACAGTGAATAAGAACCTAATTTATTTGAAAATTATTCAGAATTAATATTTAACACTTTATCAACTATTCGTCCACCGATAAATTGAGATTAGGGTCTTTTATTAATTCTGGATATAATATTATCCCGTGGCCTACGGAAATAATATCATAAAATTATGATCACTGATTATGAGCAAGGTAACGAAATCTACAGTTTACGGCAGTAACTTGTAAGCACACAGCACAAGACACTTGTATGTAAAATCAACCAAGACTTTATTAAACTACTCTAATACACACAAACTAATCTAACGAAAACACACAAACATTCATTCAAACAGTGACAGGAAAGGTAATGTTATTAACGGAGTATGAATGGAGTCCCAAATGTCTAGCGTTAGACACTATTTCTTGACCGCAACCTGAGAGAATCAATACTAGTATTTCAACCTTCGTTTGTTTGCTTAAGAGGACTTGCACCAGTTCAGCAAGAATTAGGAGATTGTGTACTTGCGTTTGGATGCTCCTGCGAGCGCGTGCGTTCCCTTCGGTGACGAAGTTGCTGGAGGGAACCTCTTCGGCGCTGATTGGTGGGCAGTCGGTCGATGATGCGTTCTGAGGGACAGCACTCGATGGTGAATGGTTGGTTGGCTTTGCCGGGTGGCGCTTCGTGTGCCGGTTTCCTGGATTGCGGGTTGCTATGCAACGGAGTTTTCTCTGAGTCTGGAGAAGCTGCTGGAGCGACTCTGCGAGGGGGTTCTTTGACAAAGTTCAACGAAGGCTCTTATGGAAGAGTTGATGAGTTCTGAGTGAGCTCTTGGTGGTGTGAAGCGCATGTAAGCATAGGCTACTGGACGATGAAATGGTCTGCACAAAACTCAAAGCAAGAGCAAAGGTCACTGCAAAAGCAAGGCAAAAAGCAACGCAGAGCTGCTTGTCATTGGGTTATAAGCGTGTTCATCCGACCTGTCCTTCCGAGTGTGTCAGCCAATCAGATATTGTCTTGGGCGGGACCTACGCCCTGTTCTCCGGTTCTTGCATGTCATTAGCATAATGTTCACATGATTGTGCGTGCTCAAATATCTAAGAGTTTAGATAAACACTTTAATAAGCCAACTTTCATAGTTTAAATATGGTGCATGCTACGTAATTCTACTTCATATCAAAATTCTAGAAATCGTTTACCTATCAAGTAGGTACCAAATAACATATATTTCCCACAGTTGAGGTAGGAGTTAATAAGGATTTAGCTATGATAAATGTTTAAGACACAGAATAAGCATAGGTGATATAAAGCATACATAAACCAGAGGATATACACATATGAGGCAACTTCTGGTGATTAGTTCTTATAACTGAGGTAGAAAAACCTAAGAGTAGGCTGTAATAACTGTTAAACACACAAGAAGAACTTCACAGGTTATATAAAACATACATGATACATAAGATATATGTGAGGTAAATACTGGCGATCAATTCAGCTTATTGGAAGCAATTTTGAGACCGTTGTTGGTTAGAAACCATGAGTGGGTTTATTTCAGTCTATTGGTTTTGGAGACAAAAGTCTCTGGAATTTACAGCTGCAGAAAGGAGGTGTCCCTGGTTTAAGGTTTGTGGTGATTCCGGGACATGGGAATGCCTTAGCACCCTTCGTTTCCTGATAAGGGTAAGGATTTATGCATTGGGGTCACCACAGGGTTTCTTGGCCATTTGCTCTTAAGTTTGGGGAACAAAGAGAAATCTTTTCGTGATGTCCTGGCATTGCTGGTGTGAGATTAGACAGGCACAGAAAGGGAAAGGGGGGGGGGGGGGGGGTGACATCTCCTTTAGCCATCTTGGCACCATGAATGTGTTTTATGACTTACTAATGGTGCAATGGGGAATCATTCCGAACTGTAGAATGTGGTGTTGTGTTCATTGAATGGCCTGTTCATGGATAATCCTACATATAAAATGTGTTTACTAACAATAAAGAGGACAAAATCATCTTTTAAAAATACCTCTAAATGACATTCACAGAATTAAAGGGAAAAATACTTTTCATTAAGTTTAACACTAGAACTACAGGAATTCTATAACTACCATAGCGGTCATTTTGACTGTTCATACTGGACTGTACTGAATGTAATTTTTGTCATGTCATATTACATTCAAAGCTTCTATTGAGGTTTTAGAATGAAGCTTCTAATGTCTGTCGTCATAATTATGACGTCCTCCCCCTAAAAAATGACAAAATCCTAATTTTGAATAAAATAGAATAATATGGATTAAAAGGAGCTCCGAGCGCCAAGTGAACGCAGATAGGCCTACATAATACAATCTTTTTTGTAATATATAATAGTGTAAGAGCTGCTAGACCACCCTGGAAGGTGCATGCCTCGCTTTCTGTCCAGCAAGCACAAGAGCAACGTTTTTTTCACCGCAGTGAAAATGTTGATTTTTGAAAGTCTGAACGCCAACAAACATGGGTTGAAGCAGAATATTTTGTTAGATAAAAACATGTTGTGTATTTAAGAGATCATAATATGTCTTTTTTCAATACATTTTGATTTTACAAACACTGTAATGCTGTAAATTAGGCTGAGTTATGCTGTAAAATTATAATGAAAATATTATGCTGTAAAATTATAATGAAAATATAATGCTGTAAAATCATAATGAACGCATTCTCCTATAAGTGGGCTCATTGAACAATGCATCTGGTTGTTTTGGGGGCCAAACACCACGCATCATTCACTGACGCTTGTGGATCGACAATTAAAGCACTCTGGATACTCACAATCAACACAGGTAATCTCTACCTTACATGTGCAGCTCCCACACACCAACTTGTGACATTTGTCACAAGTGACCTTTGTTTTTCTTGTAGTTTTTCCACACTTGGCGCTGCCTTCTCCTCCCCATCTGCAGCTGCTCCTGCCTGGGTCCTGCCTCTCGCACCATCAGCTGTGTATCTTTTGCTCTAATGTGGCCGGAGTGAATTCCATTTGCCAGTCACATTATGAAGTTCCTCTGTGACATTTTCTCATTTGTGCATTTCTTGAACAGGATGGAAGCATTTATCACAGCCAGGTCAAGGATATTATAAAACAGAGCCACTGGCCATCTATGTGTGGGTGCTTTCACTGAGTATTTCCTCACCATTTGATCTAGCACATCTACTCCAACCTTGGTTATGTTGTAGTATGTGACTGGATCTGGTTTAGCCTTTTGGCCACTTGTGATGTCAACAGCTGTGTGGACAGTGCTGAGAGCATTGCATTGTCACTTCTCAGCACCTCCATGTTGAACAGCGCCCTTTGCTCCTTTACACATGTGGGGTGCTCTCATCTACTCTTATTCACTGTGCCAACGAGGCAGGTTTTCTTGGCCTGTAGTGCCTTTGCCAGTTCTAGGGAAGTAAAAAAGTTTTCAGTGGTGATGTTCCTCTCTTTGGCAGGTAAGGCTCAACCAGTTTCAGCACCACACTGTATCCAAAGTCACTGACCTGGCCTCTGTGTCTCGCCTTTGCCCAGATTTGGCGCACCGTTTACCATATCTTTGGTATCAACGTCAGCAGCAAGCCAGAACTTTATAGCGATGTGGCAGCGGGGGCGTGGTCAAGCGCCTGTCCGGAGAGGGAAAGCGGTAAGGGCACTTGCACCTGAGCTAAATTATGTCTAACACCTGTCTCTAATTCCAGTGAGCACGGGGAGAGCGGCATAAAAGAGCCACAGCACCGCCAGTTAGAGAGAGAATGCCAGTCCAGTGTTGGCTATGAGAGGGAGCCCTTGTAAAGATTGTTTTGTGTACACTGTTTTTCCCAAATATCAATTAAAAGCTTACCTTTTTGAGTTACACCCCCGCCTCTGTGTCCACCCTCCTCGTCAGTCTTCTGAACCCGTTACAAGCGACTTTATCGGGTTTGCATGCTATATACTGGATGAAGATGCACCTTGCTTTTGTTGGGAAGAGCTGCTCTTCAACAGTTATGTCGGCACCGGGCTTGTAGTAAGCGATGCTGTTCTGGACAAATTTCTACCAAACCTCGGTCACCAGGGCAAATTTTTTCTCTTGCAGGCATGTGCATCTGGTCTCCTTTATATCAAAATGCAGGAATCCCATGATTTCATGGAATCTGTTTCGGGACATGGTATCCTTGAAAAATGCATAACTACAGTTAGCCAACCAAAAGCTCACCAAGTCCATGCCCCCTTGCGTGCCATGAATGTAGACGAGAGCCTTTAGCTCATTGACTCTCATATTCCATGAGCTGTCCTCCTTGACTCTGTGTGCCTCAGCAACAGTGCAGTCCCTGATATGCTTCAACATGCCATCATCAACCAAACAGAGAAAAGCGGTGAGTGCATCTTCAATGTTGCGCATTGTGTGCCCTCTGGGGCCTGCAGCTTCTGTCATGACATTTTGACTTTGTAGCCTTCCTCTATTTTCACCCGACTGTATAACAGTCCACACAGTGCCACCATTTGCCGTTTCGAGTCTCTCTGCTGAAGGTGGATTTAGTGAGACAGCTTCTTCATCCAGTGATGGGCTGAGTGCTCTTGTGGTTGGCACAGCAGGCACAGCTGATGAGTCAGGATTTTGAACTGTCGCCAAAAAACTATAGCCTAATTAGCTTGTTTTATTTAATGAAATATAAATCTTATAAAGGGGTAATATTAATCTTTATGCATTAAGCTATACTACAACAGTAGCATACTAATAACAAGGTAATAATAATAATTATAGAGGCTATTTCATCATGACATTTATCATATTATTGCTAATATTACTGATAACAGCCAGACTATAGTCTTCCTAGGATCAGCCTAATATACCTGGAACATTAGCAGATGAAATGACAGCAGTTGTCGAATTGGAGGTGTCCATCTGCCTTTTTTACGAACCGACATTATCTCTGAATCACTCTCAGAGTCAGTGTCAGATGAACTGTCAAGAGACCAAGAGACTGAACCTATCTGAACCTGCTCCTCCATCAGACTCAGTATCATCAAGGCTCTGAAGCAAGGCTAAAGCCTCTGTGGCAGTCAATCTCTTTCTTGCTGACATTTCAAAGCTAAAGCTAAGTTTTAGCTTAGCAATAGCATATAAAAACAACTAGAAAAAATAGTTGCTAGGCAACAGCATCTTCAACGTGGGAAAAGGTAGCAACCGCTGAAATGATACACTGGCAATAATGCGTATGGTCAATATGACCGTTATGGCCATTCAAGGTAGAAATACTCTGAACTCTTTTGTGTTTTGTAATTTTAACAAAATAACAATGCTAGAATAAAATATACACACATTTAAGAAAGGTCCTATGGTTATATGGGTTTTATATCAACAAATTTATTGCGTTGCAAAATTTAAAAATGGTCAAAATGACTTCCTGGGTAGTTCTAGTGTAAATTGAGTAAAGGAACGGAGTAAAGGAATGGATTGGTGGTGGTGTAGTGGTCTAAAGTACATAACACTTAACTCCAGGTTGCTCCAGGGAGATTGTCCCTGTAATAAGGGCTCTGTAAGTCGCTTTGGATAAAAAAAAGCGTCTGCCAAATGCATAAATGTAAATGTAGGAACTCACTGCAAAAAATCCTATTGTTATCAAGTATTTTTGTCTTGTTTTCCATTTAAAATTGTCTAAAAATCCTGTATAAAACATATTGTCTAAAAATCCTAAAAATACATTTACTTTAGAAGCAACATATAAGATATTTAGACATGCTTTAAGAGAATGAATCTTAAATATAAGTGTATTTCGTATATAAGTGAATTTTTTTCACTTGATTACACTTCTGCAATTGCAGTAAAGACAAAATAGACTTATATTCAGGATCTATTCTCTAAAGGCAAGTCTAAATATCTTATATGCTGCTACTCAGTTGAATGCATTTTTAGATATTTTAAAATATTGGTATTTTTAGTATTATATTTAGCATTCTCAACTAACACATTGTTCTTCTGCAGTATAGCTGCTAAAGAAAATATACGTTGTGTTAAAGGAACAAGCCAAAATAAAAAAAAAATAAAAAACGTATTTTGTTGCTGTGTGTAATGGGGCAAAGACTACCTATATTATCTTTCTCTTCACTTCAATACATTTTTAACTCACAAAAAACAAACTCTCTCTTTTAATAAAGCTGCGTATTGCCAATTTTCCTCACAATAATAAATGCACAGTAACATATATTATGAATCAATTTATGAGCCATCACGTTATAATCTAGCTGAATTAAGCATGTGCGCTCGAGGGACGAGCATCCCCATGATAGAGTGTGCCTCAGCCGGGTCCAGTTTCAATCTTGCTGCCTTAGATCGGGACATTTGTGCAACTCATAGAAGAGGCTCTTTCCAACTAGAGAAATGCCAGTTCTGGTGTTTGTAGTTATTTAGATAATCTACTTCCATATTATTTGAACTTTAATAAAGCTATAACTCATTAAATATAATCAAATCAAATCACTTTGTCACACTACTGTGTACACGAGTGCAACAGTAGGTGAAAGTCTTGTGTGCAGTTCCGAGCAACATTGCAGTCATGACAGCGACGAGACATATACCAATTTACAATAAACAACATATTTACGCAACACAATTTACATAACAAATGTACACATAATTACACAACAATTTACATATCAAATGTACACATAATCAAATCAAATCAAATCAAATCAAATCACTTTATTGTCACACTACTGTGTACACGAGTGCAACAGCAGGTGAAATTCTTGTGTGCAGTTCCGTGCAACAATGCAGTAATGACAGTGACAATAACAACATATTTACACAAAACAATTTACATAACAAATGTACACATACCTACACAACAATTTACATAACAAATGTACACAATACACACAATGTAGAATACACATACACTAGATACAGGTATAAATATATATAAACACTAATTGAATGGGAGAATATATTGACAGAATGAGGATTAATAAAGTGCAGTGCTGATTGTTGATCGTGAGGGATCATGTGTTCAAAAGTCTTATTGCTTGTGGGAAGAAGCTGTCATGTAGTCGGGTGGTGCGGGTCCTGATGCTGCGATACCGCCTGCCTGATGGAAGCAGTGAGAGCAGCCCATGACTCGGGTGGCTGGAGTCTTTGATAATCCTCCGAGCTTTCTTCACACACCGTCTGTTATATATATCCTGGAGAGAGGGAAGCTCACCTCCGATGATATTTCTGGCCGTTCGCACCACCCTTTGCAGGTCTTTGCGGTTGTGGGCGGTGCTATTGCCGTACCAGGCGGTGATGCAGCCAGTCAGGATGCTCTCTACGGTGCTGATGTAGAACCGTGTGAGGATGTGTTGGTTCATTCCAAATGGATGGTCTCAAGAATGGCGCCGAGTATGGCTGCTGCGTCGCGAGCTCCGTCAAAACACTGCAGTTTATTGTTTGTTTTGTTTACAGTTCTGTGTTTTTTTGTCTTGGATGCTGTCTGCCTTATTGTGTACGACAGACAAACGCTTTTGGACATTGGTTCGGCAATCACACACCGAAAACCGGACTTCACATTCCTCAACGCCGACCCGCGGTTTACAAACACGCCAGCGGAGCCCTTTGTTTGGGCTGCCCGGCCGCGGAGACGCAGACGGAAAAGAGGAAAAAGAGCCAGCGTTCTCATCAGAGTAAGACGTCGCGCAAATCGCCCCCCGCTACCCAGTATACTACTCGCAAATGTTCAGTCTCTGGACAACAAGCTATGCGAGCTGAGAGCGCGGATCTCTTTCCAACGAGAGACGAGAGAATGCTGTGTTATCTGTTTTACGGAAACCTGGTTGTCCGCGGAGATTCCAGACTCGGCCATCGAACCCACGGGTTTCTCCGTGCACCGAGCGGACAGAGCGAAAGACCTCTCTGGTAAAAGCAGAGGAGGTGGTGTATGTTTTATGATCAACAAATCATGGTGTGATCAGAGGAATGTACATTTTATCAGGTCTTTCTGCTCTCCTGATCTGGAATTTCTCATGCTTCTGTGTCGACCATTTTGGCTACCGAGGGAATTCACAGCGGTCATCATCACAGCTGTGTACATCCCCCCACAAGCCGACACAGACCGGGCACTCAGGGAACTGTATGGCAGTATAAGTGAGCAGGAAACCGCGCACCCTGAGGCCGCGTTCATTGTTACCGGGGACTTCAACAAAGCCAATTTTAAAACAATAGCTCCAAAATTCCACCAACACATCAACTTCAACACACGAGGGGACCGGGTTTTGGATCATTGCTATTCTCCTTTCCGGGATGGCTACAAATCCCTCCCCCGCCCACCATTTGGCAAATCTGACCACTCTTCCGTTCTGCTTCTGCCCGCTTACAGGCAGAAACTGAAACGGGAATCACCCGCCCTCAGAATGATCCAGTGCTGGTCGGACCAATCAGACTCTGCGCTACAGGACTGTTTTGATCACGCGGACTGGGAGATGTTCCGGTCTGCCTCCGATGACGACATCGAGGTTTACGCTGATAGCGTAACGTGTTTCATCAGGAAGTGTGCAGAGGATGTTGTTCCAACCAAAACAATACGGATCTTCCCCAACCAGAAACCCTGGGTTAACGGCGATGTTCGCGCGGCACTTACTGCGCGGACCACCGCTTTTAATTCCGGGAACGCGGAGGAGCGTAAACAAGCCAGTTATGCCCTCCGTAAATCCATCAGCACAGCCAAACGCCAGTACAGGCACAAAATTGAAGGTCAGTTCAACACCACTGACTCCAGAAGTATGTGGAAGGGAATTAACATCATTACGGACTATAAACAGAATAAAAACTCCGCCATGATCACCGCTGCCTCTCTCCCGGATGAGCTTAATACATTTTATGCTCGTTTCGAGGACAACAACAACACCGCCCTCACGGAGAGAGCACTCGCGGCCGATACTACAGATGATGGTTCACTCTCCGTCTCTGTTGCGGATGTAACCCGATCCTTTCGACGGGTGAACATCCGTAAAGCCGCGGGTCCAGACGGCATTCCGGGCCGCGTCATCAGCGCATGCGCGAACCAACTGGCTGGTGTTTTTACGGACATTTTCAACCTGTCCCTCTCCCTGTCTGTAGTCCCCACATGCTTCAAAACATCAACCATTGTGCCTGTACCGAAGCAAGCCAAAATCACCTGCTTAAATGACTGGCGTCCTGTTGCCCTCACCCCCATCATCAGCAAATGCTTTGAGAGGTTGATCAGAGATCACATCTGCTCTGTTCTGCCCACCTCTTTGGACCCATTGCAGTTTGCCTACCGCAACAACCGCTCCACTGATGATGCCATTGCATCTACAATACACACTGCTCTTTCCCACCTGGAAAAAAGGAACACATATGTGAGAATGCTGTTTGTAGACTACAGCTCAGCATTTAACACCATAGTGCCCTCCAAGCTTGATGAGAAACTCCGGGCTCTGGGCTTAAACAGCTCGCTGTGCAGCTGGATCCTGGATTTCCTGTCAGGCAGATGTCAGGTGGTTAGAATGGGCAGCAACATCTCCTCATCACTGACCCTCAACACTGGAGCCCCGCAGGGCTGTGTTCTCAGCCCACTCCTGTATTCCCTTTACACACATGACTGTGTGGCGACACATAGCTCCAATGCCATCATTAAGTTTGCTGACGATACGACGGTTGTAGGTCTGATCACTGACAATGATGAAACAGCCTACAGAGAGGAGGTGCACACTCTGACACGCTGGTGTCAGGAGCACAACCTCTCCCTCAACGTCAGTAAAACCAAGGAGCTTGTGGTGGACTTCAGGAAGAAAGACAGAGAACACAGCCCCATCACCATTAATGGAGCACCGGTGGAGAGAGTCAGCAGCTTCAAGTTCCTCGGTGTCCACATTACTGAGGAACTCACATTACACAACATAGTACTAATATACAATGTACAGTAAACAATACACACAATATAGAATACACATACACTAGATAAGGGTATATAAAAATATATATACACTAGTTGAATTGTGGAGAACATATTTGACAGTCCAGTGTGTGACATAAGATGATGATTAATAAAGTGCAGTGCTGATTGTTGATCGTGAGAGATCATGTGTTCAAAAATCTTATTGCTTGGGGAAAGAAGCTGTCATGTAGTCGGGTGGTGCGGGTCCTGATACTGCGATACCGCCTGCCTGATGGAAGAAATGAGAGCAGCCCATGACTCGGGTGGCTGGAGTCTCTGATGATCCTCCAAGCTTTTTTCACACACTGCCTGTTATATATGTCCTTGAGGGAGGGAAGCTTACCTCCGAGGATGTTGCTGGCAGTTCGCACCACCCTTTGCAGTTCTTTGCAGTTGTGGGAGGTACTATTGCCGTACCAGGTGGTAATGCAGCCAGTCAGGATGCTCTCTACAGTGCTGGTGTAGAACCGTGTGAGGATGTGGTGGTTCATTCCAAACTTCCTCAGCCGTTTCAGGAAGAAGAGGCGCTGGTGAGCCTTCTTCAAAACGGCCTCAGTATGGACGGACCATGTGAGTTCCTCAGTAATGTGGACACAGAGGAACTTGAAGCTGCTGACTCTCTCTCATCATTGTCAGGGATCAGACCTACCACCGTCGTATCGTCAGCAAACTTAATGATGACATTGGAGCTATGTATTGCCACACAGTCATGTGTGTACAGGGAATACAGGAGTGGGCTGAGAACACAGCTCTGCGGGGCTCCCGTGTTGAGGGTCAGTGATGAGGAGATGTTGCTGCCCATTCTAACCACCTGACATCTGCCTGACAGGAAATCCAGGATCCAGCTGCACAGCGAGCTGTTTAAGCACAGAGCCCGGAGTTTCTCATCAAGCTTGGAGGGCACTATGGTGTTGAATGCTGAGCTGTAGTCTACAAACAGCATTCTCACATATGTATTCCTTTTTTCCAGATGGGAGAGAGCAGTGTGTAGTGTAGATGCAATGGCATCATCAGTGGAGCAGTTGTTGCGATAGGCAAACTGTAATGGGTCCAAAGAGGTGGGCAGAACAGAGCAGATGTAATCTCTGATTAGCGTCTCAAAGCATTTGCTGATGATAGGGGTCAGAGCAACAGGACGCCAGTCATTTAAGCAAGTGATTTTGGCTTGCTTCGGTACAGGCACAATGGTTGATGTTTTGAAGCATGTGGGGACTACAGACAAGGAGAGTAACAGGTTGAAAATGTCCGTAAAAACACCAGCCAGTTGGTTCGCGCACGCTCTGATGATGTGGCCCGGAATGCCATTTGGACCCGCGGCTTTACGGATGTTCACCCGTCGGAAGGATCGGGTTACATCTGCAACAGAGACAGAGAGTGAACCATCCTCTGTAGTATCGGCCGCGAGTACTCTCTCCGTGAGGGCGGTGTTGTTGTCCTCGAAACGAGCATAAAATGTATTAAGCTCGTCCGGGAGAGAGGCAGCGATGTTCATGGCGGAGTTTTTATTCCGTTTGTAATCCGTGATTGTGTTAATTCCCTGCCACATACTTCTAGAGTCAGTGGTGTTGAACTGTCCTTCAATTTTGTGCCTGTACTGGCATTTGGCTGCACTGATAGAGTTACAGAGGGCATAAATGGCTTGTTTACACTCCTCCACGTTCCCAGAATTAAAAGTGGAGGTCCGCGCAATAAGTGCCACGCAAACATCGCCGTTAACCCATGGTTTTTGGTTGGGGTAGATCTGTATTGTTTTGGTCGGAACAACGTCCTCTACGCACTTCCTGATGAAACACGTTACGCTATCAGTGTAAACCTCGATGTCGTCATCAGAGGCGGACCGGAACATCTCCCAGTCCGCGTGATCAAAACAGTCTTGTAGCATATAGTCTGATTTGTCCAACCAGCACTGGATCGTTCTGAGGGTGGGTGCTTCCCGTTTCAGTTTCTGCCTGTAAGCGGGCAGAAGCAGAACGGAAGAGTGGTCTGATTTGCCAAATGGTGGGCGGGGGAGGGATTTGTAGCCATCCCGGAAAAGAGAATAGCAATGATCCAAAACCCGATCTCCTCGTGTGTTGAAGCTGATGTGTTGGTAGTATTTTGGTGCTATTGTTTTAAAATTGGCTTTGTCGAAGTCCCCGGCAACAATGAACGCGGCCCTCAGGGTGCGCGGTTTCCTGCTCACTTATGCTCCCATACAGTTCCCTGAGTGCCCGGTTTGTGTCGGCTTGTGGGGGTATGTACACAGCTGTGATAATGACCGCTGTGAATTCCCTCGGTAGCCAGAATGGTCGACACAGAAGCATGAGATATTCCAGATCAGGAGAGCAGAAAGACTTGATAAAATGTACGTTCCTCTGATCACACCTTGATTTGTTGATCATAAAACATACACCACCACCTCTGCTTTTACCTGAGAGGTCTTTCGCTCTGTCCGCTCGCTGCACGGAGAACCCTGCGGGTTCGATGGCCGAGTCTGGAATCTCCGCAGACATCCAGGTTTCTGTAGGATAACGCAGCAATCTCTCGTCTCTCATTGGAAAGAGATCCGCACTCTCAGCTCGCAGAGCTTGTTGTCCAGAGACTGAACATTTGCAAGTAGAATACTGGGTAGCGGGGGACGATTTGCATGGCGTCTTACGCTGATGAGAACGCCGGCTCTTTTTCCCCTTTTCCTTCTGCGTTTCCGCGGCCGGGCATCCCAGACAAAGGGCTCCGCTGGTGTGTTTGTAAACCGCGGGTCGGCATTGAGGAATTTGAAGTCCGGTTTTCTGTGTTTTTTATAACTGCATTTAAGATGTAATGCCTGGGAGTTTCCTTCAAAGACATTCCGGATCCGCTTATTCCACAATGAGAGTGCTTCTGTATTTACATATTTAATATTTTTGTATAATTCCCTTGTACTTTGCAATCTAAATCACCTGAAGCTGTTTGGAAAGTTTAGGGTGCATCTGGACTGTGAGCTTTATAATTCTTCCTCTCCTCAGTCAGGCACGAACTGCAGTGCTGCACTCACGCATCATCATTAGAGTTTAATGTGATCTAGTGTTAAGTTAAATGACATCAAACGACTATTCAACTATTTTTTATTGTCGATGTTGTTGATAATGTCAACTAATCATTTCAGCCCTATGGTGCGGGTAGTAGTATGCATGATGTTCAGGGACAGATTCAAGAACTCAACAGAAAGCATGTGGAGACCATGGCAGCTATCACCATCTTCAGTAGAGATCCAACCAGGTCTTATGTTTATGTGTCAAGTGAACGTCACATTCAACCATTCAGTGGTGATTTCAGCAAAGATGGAAGATAAGTTGATGAGTTTATTGAAGAAGTAGCGATGGTGTTACAGAAATCTGACCACAGAGGACCAGTTAGACCACGTACTCTCCCTCCTAAAGGGTGCAGCCTTAGAAGAGGTCAGATTGCAGATGGGGAATGAACCAAAGCGACCATTTGACCTCTTTGTGTACCTGAGAGAAGCTTTTTGGGAAAAGCACAGTATGCTTCAGTTATTACAAACATTCTATAGCCATAAACAAATACTCTCATGCTTTGCCCAAAATTCTGAGATATATCCTGAAACAATAATCAAATGCAATATCAAATGTGAATTTGGCAATCCAAGATCACTTCATTGAGGGTATTAGGAACACAGGCCATAGAAGGGAGCCTCATAAGCTTGTGAAAGGCAAGTCACAGTCAACACTAATTGAAGTACGAGATGAAGCCCTTATGTGGTCTCTAGAAGGTCCTAAACCTTGTCACAAAATTAATCAGCAACAGAAGTGTTGTGTCTGAGACAACAGAAGTTCAGTGTGCTGCATTTGGTATACATGAGAAAAACCCTGCTACTCTTGAAGTTTTACAAGTTGTAAAAGCTATATGAGAAACTTACAATGCAGTGCACTAAGTCAGAATCTCTGGCTCATTATGCAGCCATGGTTTAAAAATGATGGCCAGGCGATATGTTTCCAAATACACCAGTGTGCTGTGGGAAATGTCCAGTCGCTAATCTAAAGATTGGTGGATCAATGGCTTCTTGGTTACTTGATACAGGAAGCCAAGTCAGTAAAAGTTTCTTCATAGAACACCTGTCTGGTAAGGATGAATATATGCTGTCCACAATAGGTTGGCTGAAGATTACAGCTGCCAAAGCTTTAGACATACCTTACTTAGATTATCTTGTGTTAAAACTATGGGTATTACCTTCCAAAATGTGGCTTTCTAGTAATCAGAGTCCCACAAAACTCTTCTGCTGTACCAACTCTCAATGACATGAACATCATTAGGTATAGCAGATATAGACAAGTGGTTTATGCAGAGTTTGATACTACCCTTGGTGGAGAGTTGCAGTCCGATTAGAGGAAGGCATTTAAGCAGATGCAGAGTGCCAGATGTCTAGAGAAGCAAAGTGTAGTCCAAGAAACTGGAAAAGACATGGTACACATACATGCTTCATCAATAACAATGGTAATGTTCAAGGGAGCAAAGAGTGTGTTAAATGATGGTTCACAGGACTTCCTGTTAGAGCCAGCGAACACACCCTTACCTGTTGGTTTGATTGTTGTTCCCTCTCGTGTCGTTAGAGAAACTGGTTTCCTGTACAGGTTGTGAATCTTTCCCCAGAAGATATTTGGTTACAGGCTAGAACCAGACATGGTACTCTGTCTTGTGTCGAGAGTGTGAAGTCCAATGAGAAGTTTGAGGTGAAATTTCAAAAAATTTCAGATGATATAAAAGAGACCATTCTAAACACAAAAGTCAGTTATTGGAGGATAGCTCCAAAGAGTTTCTCAACAAGCTACACATTGGTGGTACCCCTGAACAGCAGACAGATGCTCAAGTGGACGAAGACCTTGGTTTTACACAGAAAATGCAACATAAGATTCATGTGGTGGATGGTGTACCAGTGGCCCAGCCTTATAGGTGTATCCCACCCACTCAGTATATGGAAGTCAGAGAACATATCACCAAGCTCCTTAAGAAAGGAGTGATCCAAGAAAGGACTAGTGTTCATGCTTCACCTATAGTGCGAGTTAAGAAAACTGATGGCAGTCTCAGTGTCGAAGTGTCAAAGTTAAGCCTGAAAATTGTAATTTCTTGCAGCAAGAATAACTTTCTAAGGTCATCAGATCTCAGCTTGAGGTATTTTACTGATCAAGGTAAAGTTGAAGCAGTAAAACAATGGACAATTTCCAGTACAGTTAATGAATTATGCTCATTTTGAGGAGTTTTTAGTTACTACAGAATGTTAATTGAGGGTTTTTCTAGAAATGCCAGCCCTCTTCATGAGTAGGTGAACCTATGTATCAAGCAGTTTGGTGTCACAAAGACAGTTTAGTGATTTGTGGTCAACAGAGTGCCAATCAGCGTTTGAGCTGCTGAAAGAGAAGCTTACTTCTGCTCCTGTGTTAGAGTATGCAGATTTCAATCTTCCTTTTACATTGGAGACTGATGCGAACAGTGAAGGCCTGGGTGCTGTGTTATACCAGCAGCAGGGTGAGTGTAGGAGAGTCATAGCTTATGCCAATAGCAGGCTTTGTAAAGCAGAAAGGAATGACAGAAATTACAGTAGCATGAAGCTTGAGCTACTGCCCCTCAAGTGGCATATATCTGAAAAATTATGTGGTTATCAACTGGGTTTCAAGTTTATTATTATAACAGATAACACTGTGTCATCTAAAAACGTCCAAGCTTGGTGCAGTTGAGCAGCGATGGATCGTTTTAAATTTTGAGATGAAAAACCACCCAGAGAGGCATAATGCAGCTGCTGATGCCCTCCCTAGGCAGCCATCAGCAGTGGAGCCTGCCACTCCTGAGAATGCAGAATAAGATGACTGTGTTTATTATATTGCAGATGGCAAAAAAGGAACAGCGTTAGAGCCTGACTTAGTGATGGCTGGTGAAAAGTGCTGTAGGGTTAACAGATTCATGATTTAGAGTGTGGAGTAGAGGAAGGCAATATCCCTAAAGGAAGAACTCCTACTCTGCCGGGTTATACAATGGCTAAGCTGAAGGATTTTCAAATGAAAGTTCCCACATTCAGATCTTTCAGAACCGTTTGGGAATGTAAACAAAATTAGGGATAGCACCGATACAATACCTGGATCGGAATCGAGTCTGATACTGATGTTTTTACCTGGATCGGTTATCGGTCCGACAAGCCAATTCCAAATCCAAGACTACGTGTTGGTCATTGGAGTAACTGTCAAGCTAAAATAATGACATAACCTTCAAATCACCATTAAAGTAGTCCATATAACTATTTTATTCAGGCTCTCACAGTCATCCAAAAGCTTTGTGAATTGCAAAAGCCTGTGTTTAATAATAAATATACAGTCTCCATGCACGGCTAAGCACTCCCTGGCACCACGCTTTACTGAACGAGTGACGCTCTGCCAACACACACACATAAACATGCACAGATGCTCGTGATGCACTGCTCAGCGCAATATGTAGTCCATCTCAGATGTAGATGATCAATAGTTCAGTCCACCTATAACATGCATTGAGAATGGCACCGGACAAGCATTTTTCCAGATGTTGAATGAGAAGCGTATTACACTACTGTGAATTAGCCTACAAACAATCAAACACCGACTTCTTTGAGCGGTCAGCTCCGGACTTTTAAAATAAAAGCCTTAAGAAGTTACAACTGAAATGTATTACCAATGTATTGTAAAATTATTATTATTATTATAAATTCCAATAAAAACAAATTGGGTTCCAAAAATGACTGTTAGATTGAAAAGTGGATTGATATTAATAAAACTAAAATGAAATAACAGAGAGAGAGAGAGAGAGAGAGAGAGAGATCTGAAACATTTACAAGTCCAGATAAAAGTTAAAATGGGTAAAGTGAATTGGCTTTTCTACTGAAGACATTCACTGGAATTAACTGTTATTTTTGCTGCCGCATCCTGCAGACTAGTTAACAATAAAGTTTTGCATATGCTCTTATGTAATTGTTTTTTGTTTTCCTATTTTATATTGAAATAATGTATTGTTAGAGGTTTTTATTTCTTTGCACAATGAGTTATTTCAATCAGTTCCACACAGTGAATTGTAGATTTTAACTCATTAAGAAAAAAAAACACTGGTAGGTTGGTACTGGTAAACTGATAGCTTAGGTATTGGAATCGGATGAGAATAAAGGGTATCGTTTCATCCCTAAACAAAAGCCCACCATTTGTGAGAGATCTGACCAATCAAAGTCTGCACTGTAACTGATCAAGCAGTGGAAGAGAGCTGGATGGCTTACTTTATTGCATTGTGAATGATCAATGATTGTGTTTAATGTCAACAGCTGCTCTTACCATCATGTCATAAAGAACAGGTTCTTGAATGTGTTTGTGACATTATGGGACATCAGGGCATTGAGTACATGTTAAACCTGTTGAGGCAATGATGGCTCTGGGTTGGAATGTATAATGATGTGGAGCAGTGGATTAAAAGTTTCAAAGGTGCATCTTAACCAAGATGCCACAGCCAAGAATACATCCGCCTATGAAGAAATGTCTGGCTTCAAGGCCCCTTGAAATAGTGGCTGTAGATTTGACTGTGCTTGAAACTGTCTCTGATGACCGTGATAACAAATAAAAAATAAATAATTATTATTTCACAAAATTCACACAGGCATTTCCAACCAAGGATCAGAGCTGATACCACAGCCAAGATCCTTCTGAAAGAGTGGTTCGTGAAATATGGAGTGTCTTAATGATTGCATTCTGATCAGGGCAGACATTTTGAAAGCGACATGACTGCTCAGATGTGTAAAATGTATGATGTAAAGAAAACCAGCACCACACCCTATCATATCAGCCTCAGGATAAAGCTCAGTGCGAGCGCTTTAACAGAACATTCCATGATCAATTACGTACCCTTCCCCCTGAAAAGAAAACGCATTGGCCAGAACATCTTCTTGAGTTGGTTTGTGCAATGTAACACCACAAGCAACCACTGGATACTCACCACATTACTTGCTGTTTGGAGACAACCCACATCTTCCAATAGGATTCTTCCTGCTAGGCAAAATGTGATAACATTTTGTTATTTTTTAACAAAAAAAGCTACATAGTTTACATTTAAGCATGTGTTAAATGTATAAAATACTGTGTTTAAGCATATGCTAAATGCATAGACTGCTTTGAGTGACTTAAGGATGTACTTAAATGTATAATTTTATTATTATTATTATTATTTATAAAACAGCCATCAGAATAAAACCCCAAAATATATTTTTGTATCCATGTTGTTTCTTTGCAACCCACTGGCTACAAAAATAAAAATGATTTGACTTATGTTACAACATTGTAACATAAGTCAAATCATTTTTATTTGTATTGTTGCACTTATCCCTCTCCTCGGCTGATTAGCCTCCTCCTTGTCACACTCCTCCCTCATTTGCCTCAGGCCAGGGAACCCCCAGCATGACGTACATCCCCCCTCCTCTACTTTTCTACTTTGGCAATAAAAACAAGTCATTGCCAAAAATGAATCTTTTTACTCATAAGAAATTAACATAATTAATGTTGATTCAACATTACAGCATTTGATACAGCATCGTCCAATCACTGCCAGCCATTTTAAAATCAAATTTAGCATTAGGCATCAATTCTGAATCTATGTACTGATTAACATTGCCCCATGTCTGCCAAACATGTTGAGTAGTCCAAACATCATCTGCAGCCTGATAATGAACTTTTGGTCAGATTTTAGGAGTGAATGTACTTGGCTGCATAGGAAAGTTATAGGATGCTCCCTTGCTCCTTAGTGAATTACCTAACCTCTATTCTGCTATTTGTCTGCACTGGTCTTAAACCAGTTCGAAATGCACCTTATTTTCATCCAAACTCCATAAAAAGCCTCTGAAAGCATGTTTTTTCACAATGTGAAAATGCACAGTAAACCTATGATTTCTAAGAGAAAAAAAAAACAGTCCTATAGTCCACATCAGTGGTCAATGTGTTTAACAATGTGCTGTTTCATGATAAATAATTTTCAAAATGGCATATTGGATGAAATTAGAGACTAGTCTTTTGACTCAAACAGGTTTCAATGTAAAAAGTTAATGCGCTTTCTAACTCTTTTAATATAAAAGAAGATCGATTTGTGTGCTGATATCCCGATAAGCCCTATTATTAATTTTACACTGGATGAGATCAGGTCTGGCACAGGTTAAGCCTTTTAAGGCCCCTGGGTCAGATGGCCTTAACCTGTGCCTATGAGTCCAGGTTTTAAAGGTGTGTTCTTGTGAAATGTTGGGAGTTGTTACAAAACTTTTTCAGTTTTTAATACATACTCACATTGTGCCTTTTTGTGGAAGATGTATTTGGTACGACCAATTCCTAAAAAACTGGTTCGAAAGCTCTTTTGTCCTGTGGCCTTAACATCAATTATGGCAAAATTCAGGGAAAAGGTCATAAAGCAGCATCATTGCTTAAATATTTCTGAGCAACTAGATCCATTGCAATTTGCCTACAAGTCTCATAGAGGGATAGAGGATGCTTTAATTTCCATGGTAGACACAATCACTAGTCATTTAAAACAGCTAAAAGCCTATGCCCAAATTTGATTTATTGATTACAGTTCTGCTTTTAATGAAATACAGATCTCAATTTAAAGCATCTTCTAGATTTGGGTGTATAGGGAGCAATAGTTCTTTGGATTAAAAGAATTTTTTAATGATCGTCCACAGAGAGTTTATCTGAATGGAGTTATGTCAGACACAATTATTTTGAATACGGGTCAGCCCAAGATTGAGTTTTATCACCACTCTTATTTTCTATCTACACAAATTAAATGAATTTCAATAGCAGGGATTTTAAATGATTTAAATGCAGAGATGAATGGGCACTAGTTGCACTTTTAAATAGGAACTCTCTTAATAATAAGTACTATGAGCCCGTCTCTAAGTTTGAACAATGGAGTGAGACGAGTTTACTGCAAATAAATGCTGAAAAAAACAAAAGAACTTCCAGAACCCCTTTACGCGATTACGCCTTGCGGTCAAGTGGTGGATACTGTTGACTGTTTTAAGTACCTGGGGACCTTGATTGACAGCAAGCTAACTTTTTCAGGAAATGTGGACCTCGTTTGTAAAAAAGCAAACCAGAGGTTATTTTAAACCAGGGTTTGCTCTCAGCCAAAGTGTTCTGCAAAGGGTTTATACCAATTTAAATGAAAGTATTCTGGTTTTTAATATAACACTTTGGTACGGACAGTTAACTTTGAAGAATAAAATGAAACTGGACAGAATTGTAAAAACAGCAGGGTAAATTGTGGGTATCAAACAAAGATCACTAGATGATATTTATATAAGGGTGGTTTGATGAGGAGGGTGTAGCCAAGCCAAAAGTATGGACGCCCTCCTCATCACAGGCGGTATACAGACAGGCCTTGATAATTACAAATGACACAACACATCCTTTCAATGGTAAATTCTAGGTCCTTCCATCAGGATGATATTATAGGACACAAAAGGCCATAAAAGCAAGCTATAAAAAAATTGTTTGTTGTATATGCAATAGGTCTTCTTAACAAATAGATAAATATTATTATTATTATTAATTTATATTAATAATAATAAATGGGTTAAATCATACTGGCTTTAATGCACTTTTATGCATCATGTTTGAATATATTTGTGCTATATTGTATGTGTTTTTTTAATATGCTCTAATGTTTATTTCATGCTGAGCGTTTAATACTGTATTCTTCATACTGTTGTTGGAGTGAAGTATGTGCAATGTTTTGTGTGTGTGTGATGAGAACAAAAACACATTTTCAGCCATGGCTGAACAAAAAAGTAAGCTCAACTCAACTCATCTCACCCATATGTTTTGTTGGTGTTTCTCCCAAAGACAAACTCCACTGTAATTGGCACTTATTGTTTTCTTACATGGTACGGTGTATTAAAAGTTTAACCTTTTACTGACAGCTCAGAGTGTTCTCAATCAGTTCAATTCTGTATAGCGTAAGAATAGCAGCAGTTCAGCGAGCATCTTTCAGAAGTGTTTTTATTGAGTGCACATTGACTAGAATTTGCCCATTGTGTTTTAATGACAATGTAATATAAATTCAAAATTTCAAAGTACCTCTGGAACATGTATTATTATCTTCAATTTCAGCAGACAACTCTCTTTAAAATACGTAATTTTTAAGAAAAAATTTTGATGATTATATTAATGGGAATGATTATATTCTTGTTTTGAAGTAAAAAAATAAATCAATAAATATTCACCTGGAGCCAAAGGTCAGTGCAAAATAAAGACAGCAGCAGAACACATCTGTGCTCGTCAGTCTTAGATCCAATGCAGACATCATTAAATCCACATCCATTTTAAGCCTGAATTTAGTGACTGAATTATTGACAGGTGAATACAACATTTGCCAGCATACTTTAGAAAGTGGGTCAGTGTAATGACGTGGTGTCCATCAAACAGAAATGTGTCTGAATTAACTGTAATCTCGAACCCTCCAAAGAATTTAATGATTTTTGGTGTGAAATACAACATCTTTTATGAGGATACCTATTATTGTTCTTAATGCATTGCACTCTCTGAAGAAATCTGGGTCAAAGGTTTAAGGAGTTCCACAATTCTCAGCTGCTATTTTTGCACCAAAGATGTGCTTGAAAGAGACTCACTCGTGCTTTTTTCCTGCTTTCCTATTCTGGCACTCTATGCCTTACATTCCAATCCAAATCTTTTATTCAGTAGAATGTGTGCTGAAAGGGACTGCTTCCACTTTTTGGGTCAATAATCTAAATCAAATCACTTTATTGTCACTCAGCCATATACACAAGTGCAACAGTGGGTGAAAGTCTTGGGTGTAGTTACGAGCAACATTGTAGTCATGACAGTGTTAAGATGTACTAATCTATAATAAGAGATTTACACAACACAATTTACAAAACTTATGTACTCATAATTACACATAACACAATATAATAATAACATACAATATAGAGTATACGTACAATACACACAATATAGAATACACAGTATACAATAAAAATAATATATATATATATTTTTATTTATTTTATTTGTATAGCGCCTTTCACAACACACATCGTTTCAAAGCAGCTTTACAGAAGTTCAGCATTAACAGACGATAAAAATGTAATGTCTATAAAGTCGATAAATCATCATCCTTGTGCAGGGCTCCAAACTGCGACTAAAAATGGTCGCATTTGTGACCAAATAAATTTATTTGTGAGTGTAATTTCTGTCAAGGTCGCCATTGGCGACAGTAAAAGTTTACTCCCTTTTGATTTTAAAATTTGCATTACATTTCCCGAGATACATAACAAAAGTTTATATCAAAGAAATAGCGGGGAAAACGGAGTTCATTGCAGGAACTAACAATTTCAAAAAAGAGACTGTTAGAAAAGACGGTGACAGTAACAAGCATAAAAATGCACGTGATCACATAATTGCGAAGAATGCTCCACAGACTACACTGTTAGCGAGCTGCGGGACGAAAAGGAATGGATGGAGTTAAAAAAATTTTAAAATATTTGGCGCCTGTTTTTCCCCCTGTAGGAGCCATTGGCTCCTTAATTGATTTTTTTTTTTTTTTTTTTGTTTGGAGCCCTGTTGTGGAATTAGATAAGATATGATTCTTTATCGTGTTTAAAAATAATTAAATAATAATTGTATTAATAACCCCAGTGAGCAAGCCGAAGGCGACTGTGGCAAGGAACACAAAACTCCAAAAGATGATTGTTAATGGAGAAAAATAACCTTGGGAGAAACCAGACTCACTGTGGGGGCCAGTTCCCCTCTGGCTAACATCATGAATAATGTAAATAAGAATTATTTATAGTCAAAAAACATGATTTAAAAAATTATTAAACTTATTAAGTGCTAAGGGTCAGTATTTAGACAGTGAATGTGTTTGAACTGCAAGATTAGTGACCAGTGTCTTTGAAGTCCATCCTTGATTAAATTCCAGAAGTTCACTTAGATGCAATTGTCCTTGTTTGGCTGATGAAGGCTTTTGTTGGCAATAATTAGTCTATGTATCCCATTTTAAGATCCTTGTCCATGGTGATGGGGCATCTGAAGTCTCCGTGAGAGGCTGGATACAAACTGGAGCTGACGAACGCTATTTACCTCGGGACTGGCGTCCCGAGATAACAGCAGAAAAGCAGATGGGAAATAATTAGCATAGCTGATGTTCATAATATTAATGCATTATAACTGATTCAGCAGTAGTATAAAAAGTTTGCATTATGTGAATGCTTGGTTAAAGAGATGTGTCTTTAATCTAGTTTTAAACTGGGACAGCGAGTCTGAGCCTCGAACAATATCGGGAAGGCTATTCCAGAGTTTAGGAGCTAAATGTGAGAACGCCCTCCCTCCATTAGTGGACTTAGATATCCTAGGTATGACCAGAAGCCTCGAATTTAGTGATCTTAAAGAGCGCGATGGATTGTATGGCGATAGAAGATCCGTTAAATACACAGGAGATAAACCATTTAGGGCTTTATAGGTCAGTAGTAATACTTTGTAATTGATACGGAACTTAATTGGTAGCCAGTGTAGAGATGATAAAATCGGTGTTATGTGATCATATTTTCTTGACCTAGTAAGAACTCTAGCGGCTGCATTTTGGACTAACTGTAGCTTGTTTGTTGAGGATGCAGGGCAACCAGCTAATAAAGCATTACAGTAATCTAGTCTCGAGGTCATGAATGCATGAACTAACTTTTCTGCATCAGAAACAGATAGCATGTTACGTAGCTTAGCAATGTTTCTAAGGTGGAAAAAGGCTGTTCTCGTAACAGATGAAATATGATTTTCGAAAGTCAAGTTGCGGTCTAGTATAACACCCAGGTCTTTTACTGTAGTGGATAATGTAACAGGACATCCTTCTAAATTAAAGTTGTATTGTAAGGGATTTTGTGGGTAGTTTTTTGGACCAATAAGTAATACCTTATATATATATAGTCTTCCGGCAATAGGCAATAGCCTTTGCAGGGCGAGCAGTACAGCCAGCAACTCTAGGCAGTTGATGTGCCAACACAGCCATGGTCTGTACAGGAATACACAGCACCCCAGTCTGACTTGGAAGCATCTGTGGTGACAACGACATATCTGGACACTTGCTGTAGAGGAACTCCTTCCCATAGAAACACAAGGTCTGTCCAAGGGCTGAATAAGTTGCGGCAGAGTGGCGTAACAGCAACGTGATGTTTGCCATGGCGCCATGCCTATCTTGGGACTCGAGTCTGAAGCCAGTGCTGAAGCGGTCTCATATGCATCAAACCGAGCAGCGTGACTGCCGCTGATGATGCCACATGCCCCTGGAGCCTCTAAAAGTGTTTCAGTGGATTAACTGTCCTCCACCTGAATGATTTCAGCAGTTCAGCACTGACTGAGCGCGCTCACATGTGAGGCGCGCAATCATCGACACAGAGTCAAACTCCAGGTCCCTGTGTGGGCACAGCCACTTTAGTTGAGTATGCGGTTGCCCACTTCCCTTAATGGGCAAGAGTTGCCTATACGATTTCTTGAAGACGCGAGGGGACAGGTCGAAAGGGAGGACCTTGTACTGATATGCCCAGCCTTCGAAAGCAAACCGTAGGAAGGGTCTGTGTCGGGGTAAAACCGAGATGTGAAAGTACGCGTCCTACAGGTCTACCGCCGCAAACCAATCTTGATACCGGACGCATCGTCATTATGAGTTTCTGCGTCCGCATCTTGAATGGGAGTCTGTGTAAAGCCCAGTTCAGAACTCGCAGGTCCAAGATTGGCTGCAACTCACTGCCTTCATTGGCATGATGAAGTAAGGGCTGTAGAATCCATTTGTCATCTCGGCTGGAGGGACAGGCTCTATCGTGCCCTTGCGAAGAAGGGTCATATTCTCCGCACACAGGGTGGCAGCATTCTTGCCCTGCACTGAAGTTACTCTTAAATGCAGTGATCGAGAGACGTTAAGATGGCCATGAGGCGAGCTAGTCTCATCTCGGAACTCAGCGGGGGCAAAAGAGTGTGCTGGGGAGCAGGAGATCTGCAGGGATTTACCCAGTAAGACCACATCCATTGAACTCCCCAAATTGCCAGTGTGGCTGGCCTCGTACACGTAGGTAGACGGCAATCCGCGGGGGTGGCTGGAATGGCTTTATCCCGGAAGAAGGTAAGGCACAACCGCAATGTAGCCATGGTCATATTCTCACAATTAGAACATGAACCATCCACAGACGCTGCCTCAGTGTGATCACTGCCCAAACACGTGAGGCAGCACTTGTGGACGTCAAAGGCGGAGAGATAACGACCGCTTCCAGGAATCACACAAAGACGGAAAGGAATCTTAATAAAGACTTATCTTTAAAAAGATGTTCACGTCAATGTGTTTGCTCTTAAAGAGGAAATATAATCTTTTAGCACAAATATTCTCTATTATTAGTGCCGTCAAAGCGCCCAGGGCCATAATATGCACTAGGCGTGCAGAACATGAGAAAGCCGCTGGAAAGGGCCGTATATCCAACAGCATGCACTTCTTCGAGGTGAATGGAACAGCAGTAGTATTCAGCTCGCTGATACACAACCGCTCGGCTCTGAAGAACAAATCTGAATGAGAGTGGGCATTCCTTCTCCTTTTATAACCGTATGTCCTGGGAGTGGCATGCAAATTCCATTCGCCAATTCTCATTGGAATTTTCTCAAAGATTTAAAGGTGTTTGGGGCTCCCAAGAGCGACCCCTAGAGTCACTACATCAACACAACACGAGTGAGTGACAGAAGGGGAAATGCACTCAGTTGGTTAATGCAGCAACATAACAAATGCAACTAGAAGGCTAGATCATCCTAATATTGAATCAGCCACTCAAGCATGGTCAAATGCCTAGAAAAAGATGCACAAAGTTATTTATTTTGGGTGAATGCTCTCAGTAGCTAGTAAGTGTCTCGATCAGTTTGGTTTTGTTGAAGCCTTCCCTAATTCCTGAACAAATTAGATTTCACTGGGAAAAGGACTTTCTGTGTCAAGTTTTGAATCACCATTCTCAATACTAAGCATCAACTGGAGAGCTGTCAAACTCATTTTCATTGAACAAAAACTGAAAATGCAATTGGTGGAGTTGCCTCATCATCTGGCAGTCAACAGAAAAATTAGTTTCTTTCAGTTGGGACTGGTGGTATAAGATAGTCATAGGTTCTGGTAAAGCTGATGAAAAGACCGACTGTGCTGGACCACTAGCTAGTACATCACAAAACCTGCACTAACTAGCATTTAGGCAATAGTTTGGCTAAAACAATGGATCAGTGCACAAAATGAGATGAATATAGAATTGGTTTGTTGAGTTGGGGGAGAGTGAAGAAAATCTTGGCAGCAGTTTTTAGAGTCTAGTGTACAGCCTTTCCAGAAGAGAGGTTAACAAACAGGTCAACAACTGCATATTATTGCCAATGATTTTGGAGGATTATTTTAGATGTTTTATCAATAAATTGTTCAAATAATTTAAGCCATGATGCAAAACCCCATGTTTTACTGTTATTTCAATGCATTCTTATTGCCATTCATATATATTTTAATCTGTACAAAACATGACCAGGTAAACAAATGTGATGATGAAGACCTACATAACCAACATCTGTTTAATTTGATTTAAAGTGGCAGATGGAATCTTAGGCTTTCTCAGCCACCTTCACTGACCATATCCACTTAATCCCTGAAGATCAAGGATAAACAAATTAACATTGACTCAGCCAATTACAACAGCACAACAGAGCATGACCGCAGCCATCTGAATTTAGAATGAATCTGCCAACCAACATTAGCGAAAACTCTTTCTACATCTTCCACCATTCCTGGAGAGACTTTCCATGGCCTAGAGCTTTGGCTTGGTTTCATCTATAGGGTGACAATAGCAAGATGATCTTGAATAGTGGTCAACCGATATATCGCAGAGACCGAGGTCACTCTTTCCCGATCAGTTTCACCAGGGATGAACTGCTGAATATTCGGCAGAGCATACCTGATCATTTTTTGCCGGTGTTTGATTATTCAAACATTTTATTAGACATCTTAGTTGGAGGAGCAGCGGTGTCCTACAAGTGCTCCAAAAATGCAAGGGAGGGAAATGAGCCAGCGTGCTCGTGAAGCTTCATCAACGTGGCTTTAGGACTCCGCTTCATAGTATTCATCTGGCAAATGTCTGCTCCCTCGCCAACAAAACAGACAATCTGCTTCTGCACACACTAGAATTTTCTAACTCTGCTGCTCTGTGTTTCAGAAACCTGGATGTATGAGGCCATCCTGAACAGCATGTTACATCTGCCGGGCTTCTAGCTGTCCAGAGTGGATCCCATTGTGGAATCATCTGGGAGAAGGATAGGCAGTGGAACATGCTTTTACCTCAATGAAAGTTGATGTACAGATGTAACAGCATTGAAAAAGATGAGCTGTCCTAATTTAGAAGCACTCTTCATCAACTGTAAGCTTTTCTACTCGTCTCTGGAGTTTTCCTAATTTATTCTGTTGAGTGTGTACATCCCACCACAAGCATGAGTGAACGCAGCGTTGCAACAACTGGCTGAACACATCACAGACACGGAGCAACAACACCCAGGCTGTCTTATCATTATTATGGGAGATTTTAATAAAGCTAACCTCACCCATGAACTGCCAAAATACAAACAACACATCACATGCCCCAACAGAGACAGAAATATACTGGACCACTGTTACACCACTGTAAAGTATGCATATTGCTTTGTCCCTCAAGCAGCTTTGGGACTCTCTGATCACTGTCTAGTTCATCTTCTCCCGACTTACAAGTAGAAACTTCAGCTAAGCCTGTATTTACGACTGTAAAGAGAAGGACTAATGAAGCAGAGCTGGAACTACAAGCCTGCTTTGACTGCACAGATTTAACTGTTTTTGAAACTCCAGTCACGGACCTGGACAGACTTCTGTGAGGATATGTGTATACTTATGCTGCATTCCATATGTCTCAGAAGTCAGAGCTCGGGACTCAGATTGACGTCATATCCGTAAAAAAAAAAACAAGAAATCCAATTTGGATACGTTCCATTTACACACAACACGACAAGTCGGAAAAAAGATGGACGCCTCCAGGAAAGTAATTGTTGCACTAGCTCTTTTGAAGTACAGAGAGCTACAAAATAAGTATGCCCTTCACCTAAGAGACCTCGAGTAAGATGACAGAAAGCAGAGAAGGTATGTTAATGTTCTGTGTATTTGATTGTATAAAAACATATTAACCATGTTATAATCGAACCAGTGGTGTAAACAAAGGGTAATGCCCTATGGAAGTACAAATGTATATTTGCAATATAAATTTGCCTAACAGGGTTTGATTGTAACATACATTTTAGTACACATAACAAAACATTACTATATTCTGAATACATTTTCTAAGAGGGATCTAAACTTTTTAAAAACCTATTTTATGTATTTTCTGATACAATTTCCTGCTGAGTTTGTAAAGTTAGGCAGTGTTGTTGTAGCAACATCGACCATTGTTCTTGTAGCAGCAGCAACCATTGTCATTGTTAGCAGCTGCAACCTAGCCAATTTTAGCTGTACCAGTTTATAAACAACACAGTACGTGGTAATTCATGCATAACAGGATCATAGCAACATGCCTATAGGCAACAGTAATAGAGTATTGTGTATGCAAATTACTAAATTGGACACAAAAAAGACAAAAGTGCTAAAAAAAAAAAAACTTTAAACCCACATCATACTACATTTGATGCTCTTTGCAGCCATCTTTCTTTCTGAACTCAGGGTCCTCTGAGTTCATCCAGATTTCCGAGTAGGAATTCCAACATCGGGGGCATTCCATTTGTCAGTTCCGGTATCAGAACTTGTAAAATAACTCGGAGCTCCGACTTCCGAGACAAATGGAACACACGATTACTAGGACATTTTTAACATTCAATAATGATAAACCATGGTTTACAGGAAAACTCAGACAGATTCTCATGCCAATGAAGATGCTTACAAAAGTGGGCTTAAAATAATGTACAACTAGGCCGGAAACACACTAAGGAAATCAGAGTGGCTAAAAGAAGATATTCTGAAAAGCTGAAAAAGCTCTTTTCAGCCAACAATCCTGCATCTGTGCGTGAAGGACTGAAAAGCATCACCAAGGACAAGACACCACCCCCACGCTCTGTAGAGTATCAACAAATGGCTGATAACCTGAATGTGTCTTTCTGCAGGTTTGAAAAGCCCAGTCTCACACCCTCCCCCACTCTGATCTTCACTTCACGCACACCAACACCTCCTTGAACCCCCCTTCTCCCCCTTCTGCTACTCAACCTGCACTTATGGTCTGTGAGGAGGATGTGTGCAAGATATTTCAGAAACAAAAGTCTATGAAAGTTTCATGCCCAAAAGGTGTTTAACCTGCCGATCTGAATGTCTGGACTGACCAACTGCCCCCATCTGTACACAGATATTTCATAGATCACTGGAGCTGTGTGAAGTTTCCTGCTGCATCAAATGTTCCACCATTATTCTGGTCCCCAAAAACCTAAAATCACAGGACTTAATGACTAAAAACCTGTCGCTCTCACATCTGTGGTCATGAAGTCATTTGAGAGACTGGTTTTGGCAAACATGAAGGACATCACTGGATCCCTGCTAGACCCCCTTCGGTTTATTTACCGAACAAACAGGTCTGTGGATGATGCTGTCAACATGGGTCTGCATTATATCCTGCAACACCTCGAAAGACCTGGGACTTATGCAAAGATCACATTTGTGGACTTCAGTTCAGCCTTCAATACCACCATGCCTGATCATTTCTTAACCAAATTGACCATCTCTCCATGCCCACCCCAATCTGTTGATGGGTCACCAGATTTCTGACAAAAAGGCAGCAGCTTGTGAGACTGGGGAAACTCACATCCGGGACCCTCACTATTAGCACTTGTGCTCCTCAGGGATGCGTTCTCCCTCCACTGCTGTTCTCCTTGTACACAAAGGACTGTCATGCAAAGGACTGCTCCGTCAAGCTCCTGAAGTTTGCAGATGACACCACGGTCATCAGCCTCATCTGCAACGGTGATGAGTCTGCATACAGATGGGAGGTTGAACAGCTGGCTGTTTGGTGCAGTCACAGTTGATGCACGTATAAAATTCAAGGCTCGGATACTGGCATACAGAACAGTCACTGGGTCTGCTCCAGCATACCTAAAATCATTTCTGCAGAGCAACACACCCACTAGAAGCCTGCAGTCGGCTAAGGAACATCGCATTGTTGTACCAACACAAAGTGGCACCAAAACACTTAGTCTCAGACTTTCAGCTTCATCATAGCACGTTGGTGGAATGACCTTCCCAACTCCATCGTGAAGCAGACTCACTTACTCTTTGCCTTCAAAAAACAACTTAAAATGCATCTTTTCCAAGAGCACTTAACTAGTCACTATATATATATATATATATATATATATATATATATATATATATTTGCACTTGTATATGTCTTGAATACTATTCTGATCCTAGTGAAACTTTGTAATATGACACTTTTGTACCACTGTCTCCTTAAGATGATTTGCTTATGTTTTCTCTTTTATAAGTCGCTTTGATAAAAGCATCTGCCAAATGAATAAATGTAAATGAAAATGTAAGAACAGTTTTTACACTCAGGCCATTTTCCACATAAACAATTAAACTGCCTTGAGGACTCCCCATAGTGCAATAATGTAAATAAATATCTCATATACATATGTAAATTCACATACGTAATTCAATAATTGTACATATACCTTGCACATGCATATACGCCATTATATATATCCTATTATTTGTATTTCTATTTATACTCTTACCTTGTTTTATATTCTGTGTCTCACATTTATGTTTAAACAAAAACAAAAATAATTGTGTACATGAGAACATTTGGCAATAATGGTCATTCTGATTCTGATTATTCACTATGCAATGTATGTGAAATTGGTTTGATTCTGTATTTTTTTTGAAAATGTGATTGCTAACATATACATGCCATCCATGGTTGCTGGAATACTGTCTGTACTGTTATTTCTTTCTTCCTAATATATTAACAATTTCTTCATGTGCAAATAAATTACTAAAATGTTATGACTAAACAGAAATAAGAAGAATAGTCTCGGTTACTCACACGATCTCCGTTCCCTGATGGAAGGAACAAGACGCTGTGTCGATGGGTTGACACTAAAATTTAACATTGTAAGAAAGAATCTAAAAAATAATATTGTTTTTAAATGGTAGATAGCAGTTCCCTATCTGTCACTCACACAACGATGTGTCGATGAGTTGACACTAGGGGTCGCTCCTGCGGAGCCCAGACATCTCTGATCTTGAGAAAAGGTCAATAGAAATTGGCATGTGGAATTTGCATGCCACTCCCCCGGACATACGGGTATAAAAGGAGTGACACTGCAAACACACGTCAGTTGTGGAGCAGAGGAGCTGAGCCAAAGACCCGGCAATTTCAGCGGTTGGTTCAGTGTTGTGGCAGGAGGGACACAACGTCTCATTCCCTCCATCATGGAACTGAGGTTACGTCAGTAACCGAGATGCTCCCTATCTGTCAGTCACTTGAAGTTGTGTCGATGAGTTGACACTAGGGGTCCCAATGGAAAATTCCACAAGAGCTGAACCGAGTTACGCAGACTGGCGGTGTGAGACAGGCAGACCCCTGTGTGCCTTGTAGCCAGTGCAGCAAGCCGTTGCATAACTACCCCCAACACACTGGCAGGCCTGAAGCAGTCCCCTGCACCTAGGGGAACGGCTAACTGCTCAGGAGTATAAGGACTGGCTGGCGCTGCCATGGCCTTCTCTCTATTGTTCTCCCTAAAAGGAACAAAATAGTTCGGCTGGGGGCCCGTACTGGGGCGGCAGCGAGCCTCTCCGAAGGCTCGATGGCCGCTAGGCTAGAGAGGAAGAATGTCCAGGGTTCACACTTCTTGTGAACACAACTGGGGAAAGAGTGCATGTCTTCACCTCAAGGGAGGGGAAAGGCGCTATGCACAAGCGATACACCCAGCCAGCTGACCAAAACTTACCTGTTTGTGTCACCTGATAAAACACGGGATGAAACTGGCTCAACCCTGAGGTTATAGAACCTGCCCATGGCTCTACATATGTCTGCTAGAGAGGCACCGTGGGACAATGCCCAAGAAACCGCAACACCCCTGGTGGAATGGGCTCGTAGGCCAGCAGGGGGTGGCAGAAGCTAGGCGTGGTATGCAATAGTGATGGCATTGACGATCCAGTGGGCGTTCCTCTGTTTGGAGACAGCTTCCGCTTTCCACCGAAGCACACAAAGAGCTGCTCGGAGCTGCTAAAGCTCTGCGTGTGATCCAAGTAGATGCGAAGAGCATGCACTGGACACAGCAAAGCCAAGGCTGGGTATGCCTCCTGCTGGGGCAGCGCTTGCAGGTTCACCACCTGATCCTTGAAAGGGGTCGTGGGAACCTTGGGCACGTAGCCTGGTCGGGGTCTCAGGTGACATGACGTGAGAGTAAGCTGGACCGAATTCTAGACACAGTTTGCTGACAGAGAACATCTGCAAGTCCCCTACCCTCTTGATGGAGGTGAGCACCATCAGGAGGGCGGTCTTCAGAGAGAGCGCCTTTAGCTCTGCTAACTCAAGGGGCTCGAAGGGAGCTTCCCGAAGGCCCCGAAGGACCACGGAGGGGGCCCACAAGGGAACGAGGCACAGCCTGTGGGGGTTCAAATTGTGCTTCACTAATACTTACCATCCACTGCATCGTATTGCACCAATATAGCGGTTACATACACTTTCAAGGTGGAGGGGGACAGCCGTGCCTCCAACCTTTCCTGCAGAAAGGAAAGCACTGACCCTGCGCATCTCTGGGGGTCTTCACCTCAGTAAGATCACCACTGAGCGAACAGACACAACTTCAGGCCATAAGTGCACCTCGTTGAGGGGGCCCTGGCCTGAGTGATTGTGTCTACTACTGCGGGTGGTAGGCCACTTGAGTCTTCCGCGTCCCATCCAAGGGCCAGACATGGAGATTCCAGAGGTCTGGTCGTGGGTGCCAGATGGTGCCCCGTCCCTGAGGAAGAAGGTCCTTCCTCAGGGGAATTTGCCAGGGGGGCTGTCATGAGGAGCATAAGGTCCGAGATCCAAATCCGGGAGGGCCAATAAGGGGCCACTAAGAGGATCTGCTCCTCGTCCTCCCTGACCTTGCACAACATCTGTGCAAGTAGGCTCACTGGGGGGAATGCATACTTGCGCAGCCCCAGGGGCCAGCTGTGTGCCAGGGTGTGTGTGCCGAGGGGAACCTCAGTCAGAGAGTACCAAAGTGGGCAGTGGGTGGATTCTGGGGAAGCGAACAGGTCTACCTGTGCTTGCCGAATGCATTCCAGATCAGCTGGACCACCTGAGGGTGGAGTCTCCACTCTCTCCTTAGGGTAACCTGTCGTGACAGCGTGTCTGCTGTTCTGTTGAGGTGGCCTGGGATGTGGGTGGCTCACAGCGACTTGAGCCGCTCCAGACGACTGGCAAGTTGTGACATTCGACGAGAGTGTAGGTCGCCTTGGTGGCTGATGTATGCAATCGTTGCTGTGTTGTCCGTCCGGATCAACACATGCTTGCCCTGGATCAACAGCAATAGCCTCCTCAGGGCAAGTAGTACTGCCAGCAAATCGAGGCAGTTGATGTGCCAACACAGTCACGGGCCGGTCCATGGGCCAACAACTGAGTGCCCATTGCATACGGCATCCCAGCCCCGTTGGAAGGCATTTGTCATAACACGATGTGCCTGGGGACTTGACCTAGGGGAACTCCTGCCCGTAGGAACGCTATGTCTAACCACAGGCTGAGAAAATGGCAGCAAGCCTGTGTGACAAGGACGCGGTGTGTGCCATGGCACCATGCTCATCTCTCGACTCGGGTCTGTAGCAAGTGCTGAAGTGGTCTCATATGCATCAACCCAAGTGGCGTGACCATCGCTGAGGAAGCCATATGCCCCAGGAGCCTCTGAAATAATTTCAGTGGGACCAATGTGTTCTGTCTTAACACATGCAGACCATTCAGCACTGACTGCGCACGCTCGTTGGTGAGGCGTGCCGTCATTGAGACCGAGTCTACTCCATACCGAGAAAAGAGATGCTCTGAACCGGGGTGAGCTTGCTCTTTTACCAGTTGACCTGAAGCCCCAAGCGGCTGAGGTGCCTGATCACTAGTTCCTTGTGCGCACACAACATGTCCCACGAGTGAGCTAGGATTAGCCAGTCGTCGAGATGGTTGGGGATGCAGACGCCCACTTCACTTAGCAGGGCAAGGGCTGCCTCTGCGACTTTCGTAAAGGCGCGAGGGGACATGGACAGGCCGAAGGGGGGGACTTTGTACTGATATGCCTGACCCTCGAAGGCAAACCGGAGAAAGGGTCTGTTTCGAGGAAGAATCAGACATGGAAGTACGCGTCCTTCAAGTCTACCACCATGAACCAATCCTGATGCTCGCTAAAATGTGTTTCTGTGTGAGCATCTCAGTGGGAGTCTGTGCAGAGACTGGTTCAGAACTCGCAGGTCTAGGATTGGCCGCAACCTGCCGCCTTTTTTAGGTACGATGAAGTACGGGCTGTAAAACCCTTTCTTCACCTCGGCTGGAGGGACAGACTATATTGCGTCCTTTCATAGAAGGGAGGCGATCTCCTCATGCAGGGCAGCAGCATTCTCACCTCTCACCACAGTGGAGCGGACGCCGTTGACCTGGGCGGGGGCCTGGCGAACTTAATCTCTTAGCTGAGTCGGACAATCCTGATCAATCAATGCAACGGGTTGGGAGCGCGAGCCACACCCCCAAGCTCCACGCGAGAGGGACAAAGGGAACTACAGCGTCGGACATACCAGCAGGCGGGGCCTCGCGATGGGGTGGAGCACGAGGTGCTGAGTCTAGAGACATCAAAGCACTTACCTGGCTCCTTAAGACCACTCCTGGAACAGCCTGGGAGGGGGAAGGAAGATTTTCAACTTGTAGACCGTGGAGACCATCACATCAGGAGTGGATTTTTGCCACAGCTGGGCGCGTGGGGGGTGGGAGGCATGCCTCCGAGGCGCCATGCCTGCCAGAGAGAGAAAAACAGTTGTGATAACGACGGCCGGGAACACCGACTGTGAGGCCCAGGAAATGAGAAGACTGATTTTTTTCCTAGAATGTGGGTACCGCGGCCCTTGGGGCATGAGGTGAGGTAAGAAAAGGAAATAAAGAGCCTCCACCCGACCCTCCTCTGGGGGAAGGAGTGGTGCTCTTACCAGCTCCTGTGCAGCGGGTCTCCTACTTCCGGACTGCCCATCTTGGGGAATGCTTTGAAGCCTTTCTTTGGTTCTTGGCGACCGGCCATGAGATGGGTGGCATCTGCTTTCTGTGGGTGGGTCGACACCGGGGCCAGCCTACTGGGGTGGGCTGTGTGGAGCCAGTGTTGCTGCTGCAGGGGAAAGCCCTTGGCGACAAACAGATGGGGGTGCATGACATTGCGTCACGCCGGGGCAGGATGTGTTGAATTGTCCCTGTCTGCCTTTTAACCACTGAGGATTGCTGGGCGAAATCCTCTACGGTGCCATCAAATAGGCCAAACTTGTTCAACCACGTTGGGCCAAACTAAGGTGGACATCGCCTGCCCGAGAGACCACGCCATGACCATCATCGCTCGGAGTGCGAGACCAGTCAATTAGTGCAGCTCCTGCATAAATCTCGGGTCAGAACTACCCTCGTGCATTTCTTTGAGCACCACGGCTTGGTGCACTTGCAGGAGAGCCATGGTGTGCAGGGTGGAGGCAGCCTGTCCAGTGGCACTGTAGGCTCAGTCGTGAGTGACGAAGTAAACCCATGGGTCCTGGACGGGAGACTCGGACGGCTTCACCAGGTGGTGGCGTTCTGTGGGCACAAGTGCACCGCAATCGTCTTACCAACCTGGGGAGTTGTCGAGCATCCCCTGGCAGCCCCACCATCGAGGGCAGTGAGAGAGGACGAGCCCGCGAACCGGGTCCGGGAAGAAAAAGTTGCCCACCACGATCGTGTGAGCTCATCATGCACTTCCGGGAGGAAAGGTAGGGGGGTGGGGCATGGCTGTAAGCGGTGCTCAGAGCCCCAGGGCCGATCACCGGGCCGTGAGGGTTCAGGGGGGAGCAGAGGATTCCAGTCCATCACGATGCTCGTAGCTGTCCGGGGAAACATGGCCGTCAGCTGCGTATGGCGACAGACTGAACCAACCCACTCTCCGATGCTGTAATTGAAAGCTCATCCACTACGCGAACGCGACCTCGACATGAGAACTTGCTGGGTCAAACGAGCGTGCTGGGGAACCGTGGGGGGTTTCCTGGCGGAGAATCTCCCATTCCAGTCTCATTCCCATGGGTAGAAGGACTGAGTCAGGCAGCCGCTGGAGTGGCTTTCCCTTGCAGTGAGAGCATGATCCATCCACAAGCACTGTCCCTGCGTGGGCAGTGCCCAACACGAGAGGCAGCGATATTGGCCATGGGAAGCTGAGAGGTAACGATCGCAACCAGAAAACATACAAAGGCATCTTGAAAAATACTTTTTTCATTTGCGCCACTCTTTTAGAGGAAATTAAACTCTTATGTGTTTTTTTTATATATACGTAGGGGTATATATATATATATATATATATATATATATATATATATATATATATATATATATATATATATATACACACTCACCTAAAGGATTATTAGGAACACCATACTAATACTGTGTTTGACCCCCTTTCGCCTTCAGAACTGCCTTAATTCTACGTGGCATTGATTGAACAAGGTGCTGAAAGCATTCTTTAGAAATGTTGGCCCATATTGATAGGATAGCATCTTGCAGTTGATGGAGATTTGTGGGATGCACATCCAGGGCACGAAGCTCCCGTTCCACCACATCCCAAAGATGCTCTATTGGGTTGAGATCTGGTGACTGTGGGGGCCATTTTAGTACAGTGAACTCATTGTCATGTTCAAGAAACCAATTTGAAATGATTCAAGCTTTGTGACATGGTGCATTATCCTGCTGGAAGTAGCCATCAGAGAATGGGTACATGGTGGCCATAAAGGGATGGACATGGTCAGAAACAATGCTCAGGTAGGCCGTGGCATTTAAACGATGCCCAATTGGCACTAAGGGGCCTAAAGTGTGCCAAGAAAACATCCCCCACACCATTACACCACCACCGCCAGCCTGCACAGTGGTAACAAGGCATGATGGATCTATGTTCTCATTCTGTTTACGCCTAATTCTGACTCTACCATCTGAATGTCTCAACAGAAATCGAGACTCATCAGACCAGGCAACATTTTTACAGTCTTCAACTGTCCAATTTTGGTGAGCTCTTGCAAATTGTAGCCTCTTTTTCCTATTTGTAGTGGAGATGAGTGGTACCCGGTGGGGTCTTCTGCTGTTGTAGCCCATCCGCCTCAAGGTAGTGCGTGTTGTGGCTTCACAAATGCTTTTCTGCATACCTCGGTTGTAACGAGTGGTTATTTCAGTCAAAGTTGCTCTTCTATCAGCTTGAATCAGTCGGCCCATTCTCCTCTGACCTCTAGCATCAACAAGGCATTTTCGCCCACAGGACTGCCGCATACTGGATGTTTTCCCTTTTCACACCATTCTTTGTAAACCCTAGAAATGGTTGTGCGTGAAAATCCCAGTAACTGAGCAGATTGTGAAATACTCAGACCGGCCCGTCTGGCACCAACAACCATGCCACGCTCAAAATTGCTTAAATCACCTTTCTTTCCCATTCTGACATTCAGTTTGGAGTTCAGGAGATTGTCTTGACCAGGACCACACCCCTAAATGCATTGAAGCAACTGCCATGTGATTGGTTGATTAGATAATTGCATTAATGAGAAATTGAACAGGTGTTCCTAATAATCCTTTAGGTGAGTGTGTATATATATATAGAAATGGTTGTATATATATATATATATATATATATATATATATATATATATATATATATATATATATATAAACAAAGTTGTTCACTAGTTCATAGTTTTCTGCTGCTGAAGCGCCCAGGGGTATTTGCTCAGCTCAACCGTGGTGTGCGAGGGTGAGGACTGCTGGAATGCGCTGTAGATCCAACAGCGTAGAGAGATGAATGGAGGCGGCAGAAAAATTCAGCTCTGTGAACTTGTTTGCTCGGCTCCGAAGAAGATATCTGATGTGTGTTTGCTGTGTCACTCCTTTTATACCCGTATGTCCGGGGGAGTGGCATGCATATTCCACACGCCAATTTCCATTGGCCTTTTCTCAAGATCAGAGATGTCTCCGCAGGAGCGACCCCTAGTGTCAACTCAGCGACACAACGTCGAGTGAGTGACAGATAGGGAACTGCTATCTACCATTTAAAAATAATATTATTTTTTAGATTCTTTCTTACAATGTTAAAGTTTGGTGTGAACTTAAGAAAATATGGTGCTAAATAAGAGTTTTGAATTTTTTATAAATTTTATGTTTTCTACTCTATTAAATTGTGTGATATATTGGCATTGTATCGGCCTATCGGCCACCCTGCTCTCTGGATCTTCGCATCAACCATTAAAAAATCCATATCCGTCGATCACTAGTCTGGAACATATGGTGGTAACCTCACACACACATTTCTATCAAAACATGCAATAAATAGAGATACATTCTCTCTGACGTTAAAGAATTTCTCCACATGACTACATTTCCTGACCGTGTTTTTAGGGCATTGATTTGTGATTGCTGGGTGCTCAAGTCCAAAAAACCCACCAGGAGTCCTAGATATGGATTGGGTCACACCTTTAATATAAGTCTTTGGGATCCCACATGTAATTCCACTTGGAAAAGCCTGAAAGGTTTGTAAAGTAATAGCACACCTCTCATCAACAAGCTGTACAATTTAAGGTATTGATTATGTCCATAGCACAATTAGTGTGGATCAGTTACATGCTGAAGTTTAATTCTTAGGGCTTTGGGGGAAAACTCCCACTTTTAAACCCAATATTTCCACACACATTTCAATCAAAAGACAGTCAAACACACTTCTAAACTACTATATACCTGTTTTCTTGTAAACATCTATCAGTGTGCAGAGTGTTGTAGCAACACAACAACAACAGGAAAGAGGGTATTTTTCTAGGTTTGTTGTTGATGAGCATATCCCCTTCTAAAACTAGGCTATTTCCGGAGCCCTGGCTTGAGCATCGGTGTGAATCAGTGTTAGAGAGGCTGTCTCGCTGGTCTGAGGAGTGAATCAGTGGGAGACTGTGGGCTGAGATTTCTGTCCCTCACATTCTGATGTGTCTGAACTAAAAAAAAGAAGCACAAATACACAGCTACTGAGATCCCAGCCCAGATTTTCCCTTTATTTTCTCTTAAAAATGTAAGTTCTTAAAAGGGGTCTACAGCACGAACCTTCCTGCATTCATCTACAATCTACAATTGTGCCACTGAAAACTATTTGGACACTTATGCCACACTTTAAAATTTATGAAATTCATTGCAATATCTAACAAAATATCAACAAAAATAAGTGATATCTGCAATAATAATAATAATATAAGACTATTTTCTTACTCATTTTTGCAGTCATTTTTTAACAAACTGGTCCTAAGTTGAATTTTAGTGGACATATAAAGTAATTTATGCTTAGGTTAACACATGTGTCCTAGCAAAATAACCATAGTTGCAGTTATCACATTAACATAAACACTAACAATATTACTCAAAGCTATGTCTGAGGCACTTAGGAGCCAGGGTAGGACCAGCTTTGAGTAAGGTCTCACAAGTTGGGATCAACAGTTCAAACCAAGGGTTTAATAACTTCAAGTTAGTTTGTAACTGCCCCCCTTGGTTATGGTAGCTCGCTCTAACAAGCTCTGCAGAACTCCCCATTGAAATAGTTGGGAGACTGCCATGAACAATGAGTTTTTTTTGCTAAATATTCTCATTGTGATGTTCAAAGGACAGGACAAGGTTTCATTAAATGTCTGAGCTTTTATTCAATACAGCTTGCTCTACACAAGGTAACATGTAAATCCCCCCCCCCCCCCCCCCATAGGGTTACTTACTCATTACATGACATTACCCCTCCTTTTGAGTTACATAACATGAACACAATACACTTTAGATATTAATGTTAGTTTAACCTACTAATTCTTAATTGAATCATGTAACATATATAAATCTGTTTACCAACAGTTGATCAAACTTTTCCTTAACGCTCTTATTGATCTATACACAAATTTACAATTCAACAGTAATTTGTGTCAATGAACATACTTATTTTCTTCACTTTTTCCTTCTTCACTTTGATTAAAATACAACACAAAGTCCTTGTTTAGTGAATGTATTGTTGTATATATTAATTACAAAAGTCTCTGTATCTCTCTGGGGGTTGAACATTTCTACCAGACATTGTTTTCACTTTTGGTGGTGAACTGCTAGTAGCATGACTGGAATTAAAGTTTTGGTAAGTTTTGTCCAGGTTGTTCTTTCTGCACTATAATGTCTGGGGAAGTTGTCACAGGTACATTCTGACCAGGTTTTTCAACCTGTACAGGTGTGTTTAGTACCTGAGCAGTTTCCGAATCATTATCACAAGGTATGGGCATTAAGTGTCAACGATTTTGACGAAATATTCCTGTATCGGATTGAATTAAGTAAGACCGTGGTGTGTCACTTTTCTTAAGGACAGTTCCAGACCTATTCCATCCTCTTTCATCATCTAGCTTAATAGCAACTACAGTTCCTGGTGAAAGTTCAGGCAATGTTCTGACTCTATCCATTTTGTTGTAGTACCTGCTGTAGTTCTGTTTGACCTTTACATCTGCATTTCTCACTTTTCTTAAATCAGATCATGCTGGTTGCAGGTGTGACTCCAGTGTGGGAACTGTTGTTCTGATTCGTCTGCCCATCACGATTTGTGCAGGACTCACACCAGTTGCTTGGAGTGGTGTGGCTCTGTAGCTCATCCAAGCTATGAACGGGTCAGACTGTTTCAGAATCTTTTTTGCTGTTTGCACTGCCCTTTCAGCTTCTCCATTTGACTGGGCATAGCGGGGACTCGAAGTAATATGTTGAAAATCATAGTCTTTCGCAAGGTCTTTGAAAGCAGATCTACTGAACTGTGGTCCATTATCCGTAAAGAGAATATTGGGACAGCCCCAAACGTTCTTTAGACATGCGCGTGTTGTTTTACCTGACAGATTCTGAAGATGAGCTACATCTATGTATCTAGAAAAATAGTCGACTGCCACTAAGTAATGCTGCTTGTTCACTTCACAGATATCAGCAGCAACTCTCTCCCAAGGACGTTCTAATTATGGAGTGGTTATGAGTGGCTCTTTCTTTTGAGTAGGTTTTGACTCTTGACATTCCATGCAGCTATTAACTAACTGCTGAATCTCTTTACCTATGCCAGGCCACCACACACTAATTTTTGCTCTCTCCCTGCATTTCACTATGCCTTGGTGACCATTGTGCAACTTATGAAGTATGTCAGGCTGCATATTTTGAGGAATTACAATCCTGTCATCATATAAAACTAGATTTTGTGAGATTGACAAGTGATGACGTGCACTGAAAAATGATTTCACAGCGTTGGGGACATCAGATGCATACCTGGGCCAGCCGACATTCACGTACTGTTTCACCATCTGTAGTTCAAGGTCTAAATCTGTTTGTCCTTTCACAGATTCCAGCTTTGTTGCAGAAATTGGCCATGCACCTTTGACTGCTTCCTCAAAGCTTCTACTTCCTGCATTAATTCAAAGACATCAGATGAAATAGCTGTCTGAGGGTGCTGTGAAAGCGTGTCAGCAACCACCAGCTGCTTACCAGGTACATACTGTGCAACTGGATTGTAACACATCATGCGTAGCAGCAGTCTTTGGCATCTCAGCGGAACTGAATAGAGCCTTTTCTCAGCATCGGTCAACACCCTTGAGCAGTAGGCCACCGGTTTCAGCTTTCCAGCATGGTTCTAGGCTCAGTAATCTCTTCTATAATGCCACATTGTACCATCCTCTCTAATTCCGATTTAACCTTTTGAAGCAAAGGCACGGACACCCGTCTTGCAGTAGGCACACTGTATGGTACAGCATAATCTTTCAGGCAGATTTTTATAGGTTTAATCTTTACCATTCCCAGTTCAGATGAAATTGTGGGTTGAAGCTCTTCTAGCCTCTTGACTAAACCCATTTCTATAGCTGCGTTACGTCCAAGGAGATTATTTACATTGGAACCAGCCACCACAAATACAGTAAACTTGTACCTCCTATCCTTGTAGGTAGTCATGGCTGTAAACTCTCCTTCGCAGTTCAACGTACCTCCGGGCTCTGAAGTTTCACACTGACACTGTTGAGTTGTGGCTTATTCTACAAAATTGAAAAGGTTTTGTTAGAAATAATGCTGATGTCTCCGCCAGTATCGATTTAAAGTCTATGTCTGTGCCTTTAATTGGAAGTGTCACTATCCATGCACCACTTTTATCATTAATTTGAGTTAGCTCACCAAGGAAGTGTGCTGCAATGCTGCCCTCTGGTGATTTGCTAACATCATGGACTTCTTGAGTTCTGCAAACTGCAACAAAGTGACCCTTCTTTCTGCATTTGCGACATTCAGCAACTTTAGCTGGACACATTTCCCCTTTTCCATGATTCTGTCCACATCTTTTACACTTCCACTCAAAGTTTTGCTTAGACTGTCTTCGTTTTGTGACACGGTACTGTTTCCCTTTTTCATTATAAGGAGTTTTCCGTCTAGCGCCAGCCACTTCACTGATCTGTGCACTGACGTTAGCAGCCTGTTCACTGACATGTCCTCGGACTTGTTCAGATTGCCTCACAAGCTCTATGGCGTTACTGAGAGTCAAATCAGGCATTAATTGGAACTTTTCTGATAACTTTCTGTCCAGAATTCCTATCACGAGCCTGTCACTGATATTCTCATCCTTAGTGGCACCAAAGTCACATGTGTTCGCTAGCTCGTGGAGACTGTGAATATGGATGACATTAACTTATGGTACAAAGTAGTTGTCGAACTTACTGATTACCGTATCATAGTCCTCCCTTTCTTCATTTACGAATGTGAATGTTTGATACACTTGTTCCGCTTCCTTTCCCAATGAATAAAGCAATGTACAGACCTGCACCTCAGCCTCTTCCTTATCAAGCTTGGTAGCTATTCTGTAGCGGTGAAAACCTCTGCCGCCATTCTGGCCAACGTGCAGGGTGGCTAAAATCAAAACATTCCGGAGGATGGAACATTGCCATAGTTTTCCAACTGCTCCACTTCTGACACCATGTGATGTTCAAAGGATAGGACTAGGTTTCATTCAATGTCTGAGCTTTTATTCAATACAGCTTGCTCTACACGAGGTAATATGTAACTCCCTTGGTTTAACACCTAGCCCGTCTCTCCAAATAGTTGAGCACCACAGCCACCCCCCCCCACCATAGGGTTACTTACTCATTACATGACACTCATAAAAGCGTCATTTGATAGCGATTAAACACCTGATAACATTTGTGTTATTAAACAGAACTGCTTATGATGTCTCATAACACACTCACTTTGATGCTGTGAACTGTTTATTTACTATAGATTTTTCTATTTCTTGAATCAAAACATAAATTAATTTACATTAAGTTATTAGTTTTAATTTACCTCGGAGCAAATGTAGGTGTCCTCACTGATGTTTTTTATGCTCATTTAGGAATGAGGACTGACACAGTTTAATCCATAGTATACTCTTCTCGATATTTATTTAAAAGTTTAAAAAAAAAATTTGAAAGCTACATTTTTTTTTTGTGTGTACTGTTTCTGGGTACCTTGTGTCAGTATTATAAATAACCCAGCAACATTGTGTTTCACATTTTTTTTTAGATAATTTTGATAAAATCCCACTTAAAACTACTCAAACACACATTGCCCTTATAGGCTCCATTGGAAAATAGCAAAAGTCATGTCAGAGTAATGGCTGTCCGGTAACAGTTGCTAAAACAGGATTGGTCAAAAAAGTTTTTAAGGCAGGGATTAGTGAAGGGTCAGTTTGGTTGCACCACCAGTTCTTAATGCAAGACTTATCAATTTGGTTTCATGCTCTCCGTAAATCAATGTGTAGTCGCATAATATGATGTTAACCTTAACTGCTGATTAACTGATCCAAAAAGTAGCCTTCAAATTTCTAAACGGTAGTGTTGAATTCCAATGTTATCCTGTAATAGTTGATGTTTAAACATAATTTGCAACGCTCAAATATTTAGCAGTATACAAATTGTAACTGTTAGATAATTTTGTCCTCCAATGTATTTAATTTATTTTCTTGATCTGCAGTCCCCGTCTCGATATGGCTCAGCTGAGGGAAGAAGGATCTGATTGCATTGGATGTCTGTGTCATTTCTTTCTTCCCTCAGCTGAGCCGTATCGAGACGGGGATTGCAGATCAAGAAAATAAATTAAATACATTGGAGGACAAAATTATCTAACAGTAACTTACTGTTGCAACTAACACATGGCTTGTGCAACCGGCCCCACTATACTAGATATGACTTAATTTTTTTATTTATATTTTACGTCACTTAGCTTTCCATGAATAAGGTAAAATGTCCCTTACAAAATCTAGAGTTCTGTCAATCCCTGTGGCTAACATGACGCAAATTTTCCATTTATAATTTTTACAAGCAAATGAGTTTTGTGCCAAACTTTTCATTGTTTCCACAGGTTTGATGCAGGTTCACTTCTACCAGTCTAGAGCTGCTAACTTCTGACAATAATTCTAAGCAAATTCTATTGTTTACCAGGTATTAACTGCCACTTTGTCACAAACAAATCATTTTTCAAGGGGTGGGCCAGATTTGGATAAAAGCATCTGCCAAATGCATAAATGTAAATGACATAGGTAACTCGGTTCAAATAAGCTTTTCTAACTTACTTTATAGCCATGAGTGGGACAGCATATAGCTGTAATTGTACACTGTAAAACATTATGTGCCAATTTTACTCAAAATTGAGGCAACTATTTGCATCAGCTTTTTGAGCGTTTTAAACAAATTTTATTTTTGTTTGTCCTATTAGACTTTACATGTTTTCAACTTGCACTATTTAGTAATGCCAACTCAATGTTATCAATTTACCAAAAAAGTTTTACGTCTATAAAACATTATTTATCTTGTCTTTAATCTTGTTTTTAAGCAATGTTTTCTAACTTCTCCTGATAAACCACAATTTTTTAAAGTTACTACGTATTCAATCAAAATGAAATGTTCCTATATTATTTTTCTTTAATAGTGTAATGAAACAGTTAACAATTGTCTAAAAAAAAATTTTTAAATCACTTTATAGTGTTACAACATCATATAAAATCTGTAAAATACAGAGTAACATAACAACATCTGTTTCAGTTGAATGTATCCACCTTTACCTTAAAGAAACAAGCGAAACATTTGAAAACAAATCTATAATTAAGATGTTTTTAATGATAATTCATCGCTTACGGTCAAAACGCACTGATTTAGGAACGCATTGTGCACATACTTTAATTCATCCAAATTACAACAAACTAAATGACAGCTAATAAAATGCAATTAATCCACAAATATATAACTCAAAATCCTATTTTTTTAAAAACAAACAAAAAAAAGTATATTACTTACAGTGTTTGTCACCAGTTGCATTACAGATAAAGAAAAACATGGTGGGAAATCATTGACTGGCTGATTATAGTTAATCCACATGCAATACAAGGCCAATTTGTGTAAGAGTACTTTTAAACCAGTTAATAAAACAAACATTTTGCTTTATCATTGAGTATTTGGTGACATTTAAAGTATTCAACCATTAATTAGCGCATATGTAATCTGATTCTTACCGTTTTTGGTGCAGTTGGGTTGTCAGTGATGCAGAAAAATGCAGTCCTGTCATACTTTTTGAACCGAAGAGTCAATATGGCCTCAGCCATGAACATTGAATCATGTCTTGCAGCAGCCAAATCCAACAGTTTAGTCAAAGTAATTTTAACTTAAATAGTATTTCAAAAAGGCACACATCTATAAAAACCTTGTCAAGATTACTCAAGATAATACACACAACATTTAATTGAAAAAAAAATATATATATATGTTTGCAACAAATTGATTCTAAATAAGTTACTCAAAATATCAAAGGAAAGTAACAAACAGATTTATTTGTTGAAAATACTGTGATTTTCTTTTTTGTTGTTGAAACAATTACGATCCCATTGAGTAATTTTTCACAGTGCACCATTGCAATACTAACATGTCTGTTCTAACTGTTTACGTTAGCATTTATCTCCATTTCATGACAGGCACAGCAACATCCATCTACATGTTTAACAGAGAAACATTAAAGAAATCCCACAGGGATAATTATTAAAATTGCCTAGCGGTTGGGCTTCCGATTTAATGAAGTTAATTTTGTAATCTGAAATTGAACTGAATGACTGCATTGTTGGTAAAGAAGATTCAGGGCATGATAAGAATAGCAAAATATAATCTGCATGCAATGCTATTTTGTGCTCAGCATCCCCTATTGAGATGCCTCTTATGCCTTCATGTTGTCTAATAACCTTAGAGGTTCCAGGACCAGCACAAACAGAACTGGGCTAAGCGGACAACCCTGTCTGGTGCCTCTAGCAATTGGAAATGGATCCAACTGCAAGTCCTTAGTAATTACACAGGTACCCCCACTCTACCCTGTTGAAGGCTTTCTCTGTTTCAAGTGACACAGAAATAGCCACATTGCATTTGGTATATTGAATTCATACGTTCAATACATTCATAAGTCACCTGAATGTAAATGCTTCTGTATAAAGCCAGTTTGGTCAGGGTTTATAAGATTGGGGAGAACCCCCTTGAGTCTTCTTGCCAGCAACCTAGAGAGCAGTTTAACATCAACCCCAATTAAGCTGATGGGTCTGTAAGAGTTACATTAATCAGGTGGTTTATCCTTTTTAAGAATTAGAAAATATTTGCTTTATTTATAGTGGGTTGAAACTGGCCCTTTTACAATGATTCTGCAAACATTTCAGTAAGTGGCCCAACTGTCTTTCTCATTTTTTGGTAAAATTACAGGCAAAAACCATCTGGCCCAGGGGCCTTCCCTCCTCTAAGCAAATTAATGGTTTTAAGAACTTCCTCTTCCATAATTGGTCTGCAGAGGTCCAGCAATTCTTCCAGCGTAATGGAAGGGAGCTTAATGTTATTGAGGATATAACTCCTCCTTTCATCTGTAAAGTGGCATTCTGATGAGTAAAGATTTTGATAAAATTCCTTCATAATTGTATTAATATATTTGTTTCAAATCTGTTAACCCTTAAATTATCTTTTAATGATGATATTACATTAACCTCTGTCCTCCCTCTTGCCAGACGGGCAAGAAGGTGTCCTGGTGTATTCCTAATGTCTATATCTGGCAAAGAAGATAGAAGATTCAGCCTTCTTAGTTAATAACTGTTCTGAAGCCGAACAAGCTGCACTCAACTGAGACACAACCCTGGAGGGAATTAATTTAAATTCTCTCTCCAAAGTTTGAATTTTTGTGGCTATTTGAATTCTAATAGCCTCTTTTTTTGGGCTGAAGTATAAGAAACTCTCAAAAAGGCTTTTGCGGACTCCCAAAAAAGGGATGGGCTGATTTCAGTAGATTAGTTTCAATAAAGTATTTCACTGCCGTTTAAGATACTGCATGAATTGAGGGCAACTCAATAAAGATGGGTATAATCACCACTGTCTATTGTACAGATCTCTATACAGGGGGTGAACAATCATTGTAATGGAAGAGTGGTCGGATAAAGTACTAATACTATTAAAACATACCACTATTCTATCCAGCATCCCTCTTGATTATAAAAACAAATTGATTTGCAAAAAAGTTTGATGAGGCTGAGAAAAAAGTATAGTTCCGCTTCTAAATCATAGCAGAGATCTAAAAGCCTAGTACTTTTTCTTGGCCTGCTACCTTTTGGAGGGGATTGTCTATGGTTGGATCTAACACTTAAACTGACAACTTAAAATCCCCTCCTAAGAGAAAAAGAAAGCATGAAAATGAAGAAATGTCTGCATGTAATTTGGGAAACAATTGGGGCTCATATGCTGTGGGGGCATAAATTCAACCAGTGTTCCCCATATAGCAATCCTGAAAGGAGTACATACTGGCCTTCATTATCTATTATTGACTTTTCTATTTTAAAGGAGAGATTCTTGTGGAGAAGAATTAACCCCTCTATTGTTGGATTTATAAGAGGAAAAAAATACCTGACAAACCCAGCAACTTCTATGTAACTTCATGTACTATTTATCAAAGAGGTGGGTTTCCTGAAGAAGTGCAATCTGACATTTCTCCTTCCAAAAAAAAGAGAGAAGCTTTTGCCTTTTGACAACATGGTTTATGCCTTTTACATTAATGCTAATCAGTTTAAGATCACTTATGAACAAATATTACAGTATCACTGAAAAAGCCTAGGCAGCGTCTAAATCTCAGTATGAAAATGACTCGGGGTGTTGAAATAGTATAGAGGATGGTCGGAGCAATGAACAAACCACACATAAAATAAAAGCAAACCCACACAATCCAGCTGTCAAAGAAGTTTGCAAACCAGAATTGGCAAAACAATCCCCACCCCAGTGTACATACAAGATAGTAGAGAATGCGAAAAAGAGCAGCCACATTACATCAAAAGAAGGAGTTTGACTCAATCTAAACCTCCTGCTCCCATCAAGCAAAGTATCACATTATAATAAACAAGTGGCTATAATCACTGTATGTGCCCTCCCTAATAAAAAGGGACACTTTAAATGACATTAAACTGTATAATTTTAACTTGAGGTATAAGCAAACAGCGGAGTATCAACGGAACTCAACACTGCGCAGGGTGAACTAAGGTATTGCAGTCTTTAAATTTACCATGAAGGGAACCTTTAGAGTACCTGTCTGTCTGAGCTGGTCTTCCCCAGCTGTAAGAGTGGACCTTAACACTCATCCCAACCAGCCGGGTCCAAGCTTTAAATGTCTACTTTTAAATAAAACTATTAAAATTTAAAACAAATATTCTCCTGCAATGTAATCTGTATGAAACAAAGCACTGTTCTGTTTTTACCTGTTCATCTAATTATCTGTAATGTGATCCCACCCACCAGCAGAGCGTACCATTCATACGCTAATGTGCTGAGATGATCAATGCAAATGTACACACCCCTCACAGTGTTCAGAGGTTTAATGTAAACAATTCATTCATTTTACTGTCCGTTTGTAACAATATACTGGCGATGAAACTTCTGGATATTAAGGAAGAGTTCACATTTTCCTCAGAAGAAGAGCGGGACTCCGATGAACGTTTGTATTTTGAAGAGAGACTTGATCCAGCCGAGGATACAATTTCAGATGAGTAAGTTTAGTTTTAATTAGCTGACATGCTATTTTATATAAACATGTACACATTTTACTAGTGGGACTGTTTCCAGACTTGCCAGCCAGGATTCAGAGTATTAACATTTGAAATATGTCCTAATATTTCATGCAAGTTTTAGTTACATTTAAATGCTGTTTCGGCTAAAGCAGTCATTTATATTGTATGCTGTATGATATAAATATGATATGTAATATATCAAATGATATGAATGTTTAGAATATATATTAACTAGTGTTTATAATGCCTCATTATCATCAACAAAGCTTGTGCTTGCAATGTGTTCAGGTTAAATGAGTAAAAAGCACTTTAAATATGACCATATTAGTAAATCACCATCTTATAATGATTTCTGAATGATCATGTGACACTGAAGACTGCAGTAATGATGCTGAAAATTCAGCTTTGATCACAAATTGCATTTTACAATATATTTAAATAGAAAACTGTTCTTTTAAATTGTAAAAATATCACTGTTTTTACTGTATTTTGGATCAAATAAATGCAGTCTTGGTGAGCAGAAGAGACTTCATTTAACGGTAATGTAGGTCTAAAATTAAGTAAAGTCTTTATTTAAAGAAAATGTACAGTCAGATTATTTCTTTTAACTTAACACTTGATTTTGATCATTAAGTCTCCTCACATTCATTCTCTCTGTCACATTCCTCATTGATGGGCCCAGGGGAAGCGTCTTTTGTGTACTTAGGTGTAAATTACCTTAATATTCATGATAGTTCACACCTCCTCGCATATCGCCTTTCAACACTAAAATTGTCTTACAAAAGTTAAATTACTATATTGTTTTGTATGAATGAGTGATCAGGATGGTTTTCACATCATTTTGTAGCAAAAACTCTAGGCTACAAGATCCAGTTCTCAAAAGTCTTGTGGACAAATGTTTATTGTGGACAGTATGTGTTATATGACCTTATTTCAGTGACTTAAAATTGTAGTTTTTTTCAAAAACCACGCATAAATGTTATTTTCTCAAAAATACAAACATGTACACACATGTTGCTCAGATATTATTGTAGTCCAGTTTGTCCTGAATACAGTGTTATCAGACTTTAGACATTAATATGTTTTTAAGCAACTGAAAAAAGCACAAATGTCAAGGCATGTTAAAACTTCTCCAGGGCCCAAAACAGCCTCAGACCCCAGAGGGTTAAAGTTGAAGCACAGATTAGCAGGATAGCGCATCACAAAGTGGACTCCTTTTTGAATGAGCTGGGCAAAAATGTCGTTGAATGCCTGTCTCGCCTTCCTGACTTTGACCAGAGAATCCTGTGTGATAAAGATGTTACATCCATCATAGGTAAGACAACCCTTCTTCTTAGCTGCCGCCAGAATTGTACTCTTGTCTGTGTAGTTGTGGAGCTTAATCAGCACTGGTTGAGTGCGGTTAGTGTGCTGTGTGCTCGATCGATTTTGACAGCACCATGTTTTGTCTCCAGATACAGTAGCCTGGGCAACCATGTTTAAAAAAATGTAACAGGCTGACGACGCGCTGCACCTTCCTTCAGGCAATTTTCATCATCATTGGCTCTCTCTCAGTAAGAGACTGCATGTTTTTTTCCAAGCACTGCTATCTTGTTGTGAAGCTCCACCACTTTGTCCTCGGTCTGGGAAACACAACTCTCCACCTCTGTAATATGTTTCGTATTATCCTTTAATCGAGTTGTAATTGAGTCCAATGTCGAATCAAAACGAGCAAATTTCTCATCAAACAAAACACTTACGTTGTCAGTTACAACCTGTGCTAAGCTGGCCTGCTTTTCTGACAAACTTCCATCTTTGTTACCATGGATAGCAGCCGGCTGTCCATTTTCTGTTGTGCGACCCCTTCTAGTTTCTTATTGGGAAGCTGCGGAGCCTGTCCCTGACATGGTTGGGAGTTGGATGATGAAAATTGTCAGCAAAACAGCCACTAAATTTGGTTAACAAATAAGAAAATTGCGCGATGTTTGCGGGAGCTCTGCAAAAATGTGCCACTCAGAACAAGAGCATCACGTGACCCCCAAAAATGTCCTTATAATGATATATTCTAGCCCTCATTAGGCATATTATTTGCTTGTTGATTTAAATGTAAAGTTTTCAATGGCCAAACTATGTAATTATTCAGATTGAGATTATTTTATTACACGACTATCTGAAATATTCATAAATTATATGATTTGAAAATTGTGTCATCTAGTGGTCTGATATTTCTGAACAACATCCGTACACAGGGATTGCATGATTATCCCTTACATACAGAAAATATTACTGAAGTATTTGACCAAAACATGACATATGCCTACAGTATATTTTTATTTGGTTAGAAAAATATACCCTCACAAAGAATAATATGCCCCTGAAAATCTACGCCAGGAGGCAAATGTTGCCCCTAATGGAAAAGTTAATATTTAATACTGCTTCAATCCCTCAGTCTTGTTTTCATTCATGTCAACTTAAATAGTGTCTACCTAAGGTCCATTAGGTTGTGAATGCAAACTTTTGGCATGTGCGTCCTCTAGCGGTCATAAATTATATGACAGAATTGAAAGGAAAGTTTAGAGTTGTTTTTTTTTTTTTTTTTTTGGAAGTCAGTATTGTATTAAGATATTTTAAAACAGATGTTTAATAATGCTATTCAGTATTCATCTGTTACTGTAATTATCAGTTAAACCATTCTGTCTCCATTTCAGTAAGTCATGTGATAACATGCCAAAACTTTCACAGCCAATCTTGTGGAAACACCACAAAACTATTCTAAGGAAGTAAAAGAGAAAGTAAATGTTGAAAACAAGGAGGGCCATTTAGGTGATCTGCTTATTTAGGATGTACCTGCTGAGCTGCATTCTACTAAGCAGTGTCTTCGTTGTTGAAATAATAACAATCTGCAGTCTGCCATTGAGCTTGACAAAACTTGAACAAAACCTGAGCAAACATCTCGAGCGATGGCTTCACATACTTCAAATCAAGAAGAGGATATGTGCTGCCCCGTGTGCTGTGATTTCTTCACCGACCCAGTGGTTCTGGACTGCAGTCACAGCTTCTGCCGCACATGCATAGACATGAGCTGGAGCAGTCAGTTCAGAAAGACATGCCCTGTTTGTAGGAGAGTATGTTTAAATGAAAACCCCCCGAGCAATTTGGTCTTGAGGAACATTGTGGATAGTGTTAGGGACAGAAAAAAATTAAGTGTAGAATGCAGGGAGGAAAGGCAAGAATCCCAAGTAAGTATGAAGGAATCAACAGAGGGAACAGAGGGAAGAGAGAACTGTTGCAGTCTACATGGAGAGAGACTATTCTTCTTCTGCATGGACGACCAGGAAGCTTTGTGTATGGTGTGTCAGCAATATACCAGGCACAAGGAACATCACATAATTCCAGTGGAGGAAGCCACCCAAGAACTAAAGGTCAGAACAACATCCAAACAGATAGACATAAAGTGTTATTCAGTGAATTTATTCACTTTTTTGTCTTGTGATATGACCGTAATATCGATATAAACCATTATAAACTGCTTAAATACCAATTATCAGTTTATTATTTATTTATACAATTTAGAAAAAAAAATCACCCTATAATGAGATATGAATATTATATAATAAGTAGGGCAGTACAACAAAAAGAAGACTGGTTTGGCTACAATTAGTTATGAAATAATGTTCATGGTCAATGCAACACATTAACACCCCTGCCTCTACAGTAACACCAAGACAACCAGAGTGATCTCACAGTAAAATCAAAAAAAGTTGAGTTTTATTTAGCTAAACTCAGTCTATGCTTACCGAAATTTGAAACACTGCCCCTATGTTCCAAAGCGGTAAGCGTTGTTGGCCATATGCCCAATATTTTTCGGGAAAAATATCCACAGAGGGGCACCAAAAGCCAGTTGTTTTCAGCTGTACAGGATGCAATTCACTGAGAAAGAATGCATATTTTATGAATGATACAAACTTTAAACCTAACATCAGTGGAGTAAAAATTTTATGATAGTGTGGAAAATGCAACGACTGATTATACAAACACAATTACTTCCTGGTTTCAACAGGGATCTGATCCCCAGGTTTCCTGTGCTGCTGATTCGACACATTTCCATTCACAGGGGAACCTAAACTTGAAAAATTTGTCACAGATCTGATTTTATGAATAACAGTTTGAACGGCAAAAATCACAACAATCATTTTCGATTCAGAATTGGGCTAGTTTCATATGACAACATAAACTAAACTTATCTGGTGAAAACAAAACAAAACTCTTGATAAGAGGAGGGGACTTTGATTAACCAATGGTGCTATAATGAATTTCATTTAAGCAAAGTTTATAGCAACCTCAGCTGATCATTTAGAAAAGACAAGTTTGGTTTAAAGGGATAAATAACCCCAAAATGACCCCCCCCCCCCCCCCCCAAGAATGTCACGACTGCCGATTTCCATGCAATTGCCATTGCTCACTAGTGTGCACTGCGTTTAAATATAAACCAATTATTTATTCAGCAAAACTCATCTCAATCCACTATTCCAGGAGAAGGTCAGACTCTCATTAGAGCCACACAGGGAGGAACTATATATCTTTCGGAGGAAAAAGGATGAATGTTTCAGGATAACACAGCATATCAAGGTACTGAATGTACACTGGATAGGACACATCAAACAACCTCAGAATTTGGCTTTGATGGTTTTCTGACATCAGCAAAGTGTGAGATTTAATGTTCAACTGACAAAAATGTCTCTTCCCAGGAACAAACCAGATCCACTAAGAGTTTGATCAAAAAAGATTTTGAGCAGTTGCATCACTTCCTGCGACTAGAGGAAGCAGCACGGATTTCATCATTGGAGAATGAAGCTGAGGTGAAAAGTAACATCATGAAGAAGAAACTGGGGGAGCTCAGCAAAAAAGTAGAATCACTGTCCAACACCATCCAAACCAAAGAGAAAGACTTAGAAAGAGAAGATCTCCATTTCCTCCAGGTAACCAGCCAATTATGCAGAACTACAATGATTCTTGTGTGTCATTTACATCTAAAGTTAAGAATTGTTGTGATATTTTTCCTATTATAGGCTTATAAAATCTACAATGACAGGTAAAGTGAAGCTTTTAAATTTACATAATCTGTCCTAATTAATTAGACTTGTGTTATTGTGGAGTTTGTGTAAACCTTACCAACTCTTGTTTGCAGTGCTCTTTGCGATTTCCAGGAGATTATTTGCAATCTGCCAGATGCCCTTGTAGATGTAGCTAAGCACCTGGGAAACCTGAAGTTCAATGTGTGGAAGAAGATGCTGGGACAAGTGCAGTACAGTAAGTATTAGGCAGTAAGCATAAACAGTGTCTAAGCAGCAATACTGTACCCTACAGTATTTTTGCTACCTGTACCATGCGGAAAATATGTTGAAAATGCAGTTTATCAACACAGTCTTTTTCAATAAAGGCTTTTATGAAGCAACATATAATAATAGAAGACTGAGTGCACTGTATATTTGGCCACAGCAGGTTAAGATTTGTATCATTCCCCCCCAATGGCTGAAGCTGAAAGCGTTGATGAACGTTTGGGCGTGTGAGCACGCTTTAGTTTCTGAAATGTCCACTTTTTTAACTCTATCCCTTAACCCAAACCCTAACCCTAAACCAAACTTTCAGTTTTAGAGCAAAAATACAACCTCAGAAATGCGCTCACCATTTATTATGTAAACACAATTACTTCCTGGTTTCCATAGGACCAGAACCTGCGTTTCTGAGATTGCTTACTTAAAGCTCTTTTAGTAGCACCAGAGGAAAAGGTAAACATATTTTATTGATGCAAAAATGTCTGATGGGGGAATGGCACTTGTCAGTACTTTGGCAGAATGGGGTTGATTTCATGGTGCATAAACATTCAGACACAACATGTCGATTTCCTGTGTTTGATCATGTTATAAAATAAACATTATTTGGAAAGAAAAAAAAAATGTAATCTGTCAGGATTAATGCAAGTTATATTGTACATACTATCCTTTTAACTTTATGGATTTACATGGCTGCACAATTGTTAATTTGAATGCAAAATCCCATTCAGGTCCTGTAATTGTGGACCCAAACACTGCAGCTCCATGGCTAAAACTGTCAGAAGATTTAACCAGTGTGCAATATGGAGACTTGCAGGCAGACATTCCTGATAATCCAGAGCGCTTTGACCTCTGTGTTTGTGCTCTGGGTCATGAGACCATCGGCACAGGCACACACTGGTGGGATGTGCAGGTTGTGGGTAAGACGAAATGGGACATGGGGGTTGTGATGGAGTCGGTGAGCCGTAAAGGCATCCTGAAAGTCAACTCTGAGCGTGGATTCTGGGCACTGGCTTTAAGAGAGGGTGGCCAGTACAGTGCCTGCACTAAACCCTGGACTACGCTCCAACTGAAAAGAAAACCTCACAGGATTCGAGTCTGCTTGAACAATGATGATAAGGAGCTATCTTTTTATGACCCACTTGATATGACACATATCTACACCTTCACACACCTGCCCTCCGAAAAGCTCATCCCCTTCTTCTCTCCATGTGTGAAAAACCAGGGCGTTAACAAAGAGCCTTTGAGAATCCTCCCAATCAAGGTGGCAGTAACAATCACTCCAGAGCAGGCTGATTGAACTTACCCAGAGATGTTGAGTCTGTTTCATTTGTTCTGTGCTTGTCATGGGTCAACCTTTTAAAAAGTATTTGTATACAGTATGTGTAGTTGAAAAATAAATGTGTACATTAATTTTTCCAACATCAATTTGTTATTTACTGTAACTTCTCACCATTTATTTTAAGCTTTTCACCACATTTAAAAATAATTTTGTCTTTAATAATTTTGCCTTCACTAGTTAACTTGTGGTCTTGCAGATTGACAAATACATTTTTAAAAGTAAAAAATCCCATGTTGTCCCTCAAATAATATGAGATCATAAAGACTGCATGCACAATGCTGTTTAAAGTAGTTTTAGATGGATTTTAGCATGTCACACACCATGACAGTTGTGGCCATCAAAGTACCTTTAAGGTATGTGTAAAGCAGTTCAATGGAAAGGAGGAGGCGAGAACCGGCTTGACAACATAAATAATAGTTTTAATAATAAACTGAATGAAAAACACACAAACATAAACAGAACAGCTGCATGTCTCTCGAACCGTCATCACCGGCCACCTTTATCCCTCGCGCACCCCCATCAGGCTGATTGATACACCTTATTTCATGTTCTCAATTGATTTGTTTTTATGTATCTTGATTTTCTTTCAAATGTACATGCAAAACACTTTGAATTGCCATTGTGTATGAAATGTGCTAAATAAATAAACTTGCTTTGCCTTGCCTAGAGCAGTCATATTCAGCACTACAATTTCTCCCATTTATAAGTATACCAGTGATGCTTTACTATCTCTGGCTGCCATTGAATAGGTTTAATGCTAACAATTAGTATTTGACCTTCAAGTCCCTTGATTTAAATTTGTGTTATCTACATAAATTCAAAACACCAATATAAACAGGTGTTAGAATCAACAAAATAAGAACTTTACACTGCAGGACAGTAAAAATGGTTTCTGAGTTGATATGTGGATGAAAAATTAGTTTTCATCCACATGTTTTTCAGCAAATTTAGAAATATAGCATAAAAATGCTGAATGGAAACACCATTTATGCTCATTTGAGGGGAATCACTCATTTTGTTCAGTAAGAAGACATGGGCATAAACTACAATGGAATCACATTTAAAGAATATATTCCTATAGAATTAATTTAGGAATATAGAGGCGAATCAACAAAAAAAAAGTCATGTGTCTGTCTCTTCAAGCCATGTGAATATATTATTTGCTCAGAGAATAGCATCAATGTAATTGTATAGCATCTCAAATGTTGCGCTGGTCATTACAAAATGCAAAAAATGTCTTAAAAATCTAAAATCTGGCTTTGTATACATTTCCTTGCCTTTGGAAACAATTTTAAATTAACTACTTATTTTTTTTTATCAATCATATTTAAACAAGAGTCATATTTTAAGACAATAGCCCCCTAGGATATAGTCTAATCCTAGATACATGAGATTCTTATTTGCTATTCAACACTTGGGACATAACCACGAAGGCTATATTTCCACATATCGCATACAGATAAAGTTCATAATTGCTAAAAACACGTCAAAAACACATTGTTGTCCAATATGAAATTCCATGTTTACACATCATTTTTTATATTGTAATATCTTTTTTATGAGAAGACATTGAAAACATGGTATCACACCAACAGTTCATGTACAAGTCAAACATTTTGTAAACAATCCATTATGTTACAAAAAACAAAACACTATTTAAAAAGAACATCTTTTGTCTAAAAAATTAAATAAAAAATTGCTTTTAATAAAAGTGTTATCTGTCCTAAAAACCATATCAGCCCTGACCTTCTGAGCAAAGCTTTCAGTTACAGTCAGCCCATTCAAGAGTTTGAATGTTCATCTATTCTTGAGATAAAAGTGAAGGGTTAAACTGGTTTGGCTTGCTGTCCACAAAGGTGGGTCTCAAGTGAGAATTGAGCAGAGACTATTTAGCTCAAGACGGAGCACTTGTATTAAAATGAATTGGAGAAATTGGAATGCCTAATATGGCTGAGGTAGACAAGGAAGTCCCGCCTTACAGATAAAAGAGCCAATTAACTTCTAGATACAGACATCACCTGTCAGTCAACTCAAGTGCGCATGTGCAGGGGCGGACTTAGCACTATAGGCAAATGTAGGCATCCGCCTAGGGCCCCCAGAAGCCAAGGGATGGCTAAAAATACAAATAATATTTTTTGTTATTATCATTTATGCTAAATAACATCTGCTGAATTTTTTAAATATCACTGTTACAACACCAATGTGATTGATATTGCTGTTCTTTTCAGCACCATCAATGCAACCAACCCCCTTCCCCCTAAGATCAGGCTGTAATGGAATATTCCACGGTTGTTATGCCTCTACACAAGTTTGTAAACAGAATAAAGTCAGCCAAACCACTCAGACAGTTTTGTGTGATTTTCACTGTGTACTCTGTTGCAAGTAATAAGTTAAGTTACATTGTTGCTAGTTCAGGTTGGTTTGAATTTGTGGAGAGAAAAACGTTAACGGAATTGAGACATCCTAAGGTAACACTGTCTTTTCAAATGTATCAGATGGCTGTACAGCCTGCACCGCAACCCTCCACTGCTTCCACGAGCACAGCACTCACTATAGTCACCAATACACAGTGTTGATGATGATTATGATCTGGGCATTGACACAAAAAAAAAAATAGCCTTATTTAGCAGCGTAAATCTAGCAAAACATTTTATGTTTTCAAATTTGAAAGTTGATCAAAGCCTTCTGGAAGCATGCAAAATTTACTTTTAGTCTAATAATTTGGATATAGTTAATTCAAGGTCAAGCTGATGGAGTAAAAATGCATTAAAAAAGAGGGAGAGTGAGAAAAAAAAAAGTTCTTGTAGTGGTATAAATTGAAGTTCACAGTAGCCAGATTTTGTTTTTTTTATAATGTGTTGTCAGACATTATTATTCACTCCTTTATAGAAAGTTGCCACAACAAGGGGGAAATACTCAACTGCTGACACATTTGTTTGGACAGTTGAGTGCTGTCACAGAGACAGATGAGGTTTCTCAGGACATTCACTGTATATCAGAGTGTGGAGTGGAGGGGGGCGGGGCCGGGCCGGGCTAGAATGTGGCATGCCCGGTCCGGCCCCCCCTCCTCTCCACACAGTGGTATCTTTCAGGACGTAGGAATATTTTATCCATGGTATTCCATAAATTATAATAATAAGAAGAAGAAATTCTAAATAAGTGTGTATCGTTGAAGAGGGCCCCATAATCACTAAATCCGTTGCGCATGTGCATTAGTCGAACCAATCTGAAAAATAGTGCTTTTTAGCGTGACATGACCTAAGTTGTTTCCAGATTTGACTACTGATTTGAAATATGTTCTTTGATTGTAATCTTGACAAAACATTTTGGAGAGTTCAGGCTTTCCCCATTCAAGTAGATAGTAGCTGTACTTGTATGCTGCTTGTTTAGGTTGATAAAAGCTGCCCAGCCTGCCCGGGAGCATTCCAAAGATTGCTTCCGTGAGAACTAACTTGCCTTGAAGGGGACTTTGACTTGACTCACACACCAAGTTCCCCCATGGACTACATAAAGGAAGATAATACATTTAAATGGGTTAATGGAAGTGAATGTACACTGATATAATGTAAAATAAAGGTGAAGATGAGGTGGAGGAGGGATGCCGGAAGAATAGTCGCTGGAGAGAACCTTTTTACACATACTGTACTGTATCACAAATAGAGCACAGAACATACTAAAGTAAATCAAAAGCACATCATGGTGTCCAAACACTCGGAGACATAACACAGATTAATGCAGTGTTCTCATTCAGTAGTGTGAATTATGCCAGGAATGTGAGCTGTTATGAAATAATAGGGGTATTACAGATATCCTGTCTTCTTATCCCCTTAAAAAACAAGCGTTTTGTTCTTCATTTAATATTTTAAGTAAACAATGCATTCAAAAATATAAATGGTCAAAGAGGATCCCACATATTGTACAGTTTATATCAGAATTTTATTAGTATGTTGAAACATTGGAGAATGTAAGAAACACCAAAGCAAAGAAGACTCTGGACTGCAGATCTGCTTTGTTACAAATTTTACCTTCAATTACATTTGTAATGATGTGGCAGTCATCTCTAACACATCTCGAGATGTTGTTTACATGCACAACAATATGCAGATTACTCCCAAAAATCATCTTGATTAAAATAATCTGATAAAACAAAGAAATACGCATTTACATGACTGTGGCAGGGCGGAGAATGGGGTCGGGTCGTGATGATACACACCCGGTCCCGTATGAGGCTAATCAAGCAGCCGATGGCAGACGGTGGTGCGACGAGAGAGAGATCATTTACAGACATGTCCGTCGTCATGTGTTTGTGTCCTTTGTTTTAAGTTTATTATTAAAACCTTATTTATGTTGACAAGCTTGTTCTCGCCTCCTCCTTGCCCATCTAAGTCCTTTACAATGACATTTGACATAATTCTGTTAATCTCTGCTTTTGATGTCAAACTGTGAAGAGGCATGCAAACAACACATGCACACACTGAATAAGCTGGTAAGAACGGCGGTTAAGGTGTTTACATGCAATGTGAAATTGGCATAGTTGGCTAAAATCTACCTGCATCGATTAATTTTTCCGTACACGTTTACGACCTTACACTGATAAAGGAATGGTGTTTTATGCATTTACAAGAACACACGCATTGTCGGCAGTAATTGGTGTAAGAGCGTGCATGTAAACGCATTTCAGACACCTATCTACACCCAGTGTGGATGCACCATCACACAAAAGCCATTGTTTTCAGTTAGTCAGATGTCATAATAGAAATGTACAATTCACAGTCAACCATAATATTTTTTTTGTTATATTTTCCATGTGCAAATGTGTCCAATAATGAGTTTACTGAAATAGTGAGTACTATTTGAGAGTAATATTTGGCTGATCATGTGATCTTAAGTCGGCCCTTTTGAGATGGCCCGCAGCATGTAAAATTAAATAGCTTTTATAAAGCTACTGATATGAGTTAATGTCATGCAAGTGTGATTTCATTTTTTTTTTTCAAAAGTTCTATAAACAAACTTTTTAAATAAGGCAACAATTGCTCTCTGCAACTTAGAATTGCTAGAAGTAGTTTCTGGGACATTTGGTGATCAAATAAATGGTGCTCTTTGAATTCATTTTAATGCAAGTTTAAAACTTGACACATTTAACCAGGCTTGTCAGTAAGATGTCAGTTTATAATTTTCTGTTTATCAAAGCCAGGCTCATTGTGCTGCTTTATTGTATGGCATTGTCCAAACCTTGAAAATTTAAATGGACAAAAAATATTTGATCTTAGTTACTATGTTCTCTTTACACCAAAAGTTCAGTTTTCTTCACAATGAGTAATTATGTAACTTCAAACAATTAAATAAATATTAATTAATAAAATAAAATATGTAAAATGTAAAGAATATATGTTTAGCATATAAAAATAAATACAAATTATTAATTTAAATTATTAAATGATCTTATTTAAACTATGAAAAATAATATTATGCCAATATACTATATATCTTATAAGCAGCATTTCAAGGTTTATATTATTATATACAGTATTCTTGATGTATCCCTGTAGATACGTTTGTTTACACTTGTTAAACTTTGTGCATGTGTGTTTTAAACATGTGACCCTGTCACCCTGTCCCAATTCAGTTAGTGTATATATATATATTTATACCCGTATCTAGTGTATGTGTATTCTACATTGTGTGTATTGTGTACATTTGTTATGTAAATTGTTGTGTAGGTATGTGTACATTTGTTATGTAAATTGTTGTGTACATTTGTTATGTAAATTGTTTTGTGTAAATATGTTGTTTATTGTAAAGTGGTTTATGTCTCGTCACTGTCATTACTGCTATGTTGCTCGGAACTGCACACAAGAATTTCACCTGCTGTTGCACTCGTGTACACAGTAGTGTGACAATAAAGTGATTTGATTTGATTTGATTTGTGTGTCCACAAAAATATAAAAGAGGTAAAGCTCAGATTCCAATAAACATTTCAAAGAAGCTGGACAACAGTAAAATTACATCAGGGAAAAAAAAAAGAGAGAGAGTCAAGATAAAGGCCTGGTTCATTCTGTTCCTCTTGCTGCCTGTCTGCATGGGTACATTTAGCAATTCAAAAACATACATATTTTTCTTGTTTGACCAACTGACATCAAATCATAATAGGTGACAGTTGATAGTTGTATGTTTTGTTGTAAGTTGTGAAACCAATTTGCTGAGAATAGACAGATTTGTACTGATTTGTGTTTCTACAGGCTACAGCTATGATATAACTAGCAGTTATTTTTCTATTAAAGAGGCATTTTGATAACAACACATTGCAGTGTCCATATTATACATATCGATCATGAATTACTATAGTGATAACAATAGCAATGTGTGATTTAAAACAACTCCACAAAATAATTACACCAAGTACATGTAGTTCAGTAATATTGTTCAATTTGCAAACACAAATAACATGAATAGTGTATTGTAAAGTGTGGCTGTTAAGTGTTAAAATGTAATGACTGGTTAAGATGATTACGATAATAGTACTGTGGTGTCCCCATGATACAGAAGTGTTATCGGGTGGTTATATCATTTAACTTTAAAATAAAACATACTTTGAGAAATACAATTCTCTTAGAATATAACCATCTGAAGTACTTGACTTTGATTGGTTCATCACAACATTCTGTCCACAACAGGGGCAGGTCAGTTTCAAAATATGGTGACAAACATGTCCCTTGACTTTTCAATCATAAAAATGATTTCAAATAGTTAAAAAAAAAAATGTATAACCTAACCTTTCATTAAATAATGTTAAATGGTTATATCTTTGTACATATTTTTAAAAGAGTGATTTAGTGATTTCCCCACCATGTTGAAAAAGTTATTTATAAAAATGTTTACTGTACATTTTTCACATGGTTCATTTAATTATGTAATTGGTGTTACATTGTTCAATGTTCTTGTGAAAGATTTTTATTGGGGGGGTGTTTGATTTATTGATTTTAATCTCATTCGTGGTGTGTTCTGTTCTGTGATGCTACTGACACCATATTAGAAAGTTAGTTTAAGAGAATCTTTAAGAGTCACTGGTGTTACAAGCCTAGCTTGAGTCATTAAACAAAATAAAATAAGTCAAGTTGTCATTTATGAATAAATAATAATGTCAACATATTTTTTTAAAAAAATTACTCTGCGTTTATGGCCAAAATTTTAACTGAGTTAAAAATGTAAATATTTTGTCGCAAAGTCAATTTTTTTTAGAACGACCCGTTCAGTTCTAGAGTTAGTGGATTTTCAGGGCTTAGCCCAGACCTCTGTGTCACATCCTCTGCCATTTCCCAACCTAGTCATCAGATGTCGCAATCATCTGAATACTGACTGTGATGATTCTCAGATGTTTCTCATCAGCCTATTTAGTGTGGACTATTTAAGCAATGACTGCTCACTCAGTGCGATGTATTATTTGTTTCACACTTCAATTCTGAGTGTTTACTAAATTACTTTCTCTGTTGATTTTGGTCTATTACTTACTTTATGCCTTTTGGATTTTGTTCTTGGATTTTCCCAGTGTATTGATTTGCCTTTCTTTCTAACTTTTTTATTTATTTTTTGGCTTAATGAATCTCTGCACATGGATTCCAGCATACACTCTCCACCTGGTTCATCACAGAATACTTTGCATTCTTTGGATCCAACAGAGATTCATTCTACCCTGGCTAATTAGGCTTCTATGCTAACCGCTCACCATGTCCATTTGGTCATCTTATGGAGGTGATGAACAGATGTTTCTCTCCCGCTACACCTACTCCCTAACATGCAGAGAATCTTCAGCCCACTCCCAGCATATCACCGCAGACTACATTTAATCCCTGCCTGGCTCTGCCTGAGAAATTTGATGGTACCCCAGGGTCTTACAGAGGATTTCTACATCAATGCATGCTTTATATCACTCAACAGTCATATGCCTTTCCCACTGAGAAATATAAAGTGGCATTGATGTTGTCACTTGTCACTGGAAGAGCTTTGGATTGGTCAGCCATGATATGGGAAAGAGATAACTCAATTCGATCCTCATTGGAGGAATTTAAGAAACGCCTGCGAGAGGTTTTTGATCATCCACATGAAGGCACGGAAGCCGGTGAGCAACTGCACGCTCTACGAAAGGGACATCAAATGGCTGCAGATTATGCACTTACCTTTCTAACCTTGGCAGCTCAGTGTGGGTGGTCGGATGATCCCCTGAAATGTATCACTGTCCCTGCTCACACATAGCTGTGGATTTCATCACTGACCTGCCACTGTCCCAAGGTAACCCTCATTTTTACTATTATAGACAGATTTTCCAAAACTTGTAGCCTTGTTTCCCTCCCAAAATTGCCTACGGCTATGGAAACTGCTGAGAATTTCCTTCTCTCGAGACCTCCAGCTGAGACTCCCCTACCACAAACTCAGTCCCAAGTACATTGGTCCATTTCCAATTATTAGATAAATAAATCCTGTCACCTACAAACTCAAGCTGCCTACTTATTACCATATATTTCCCACTTTTCATGTGTCTATCTTGAAACCGGTCACTCAGGGGAGAGGCATGGAAAATACCAACAACCCACCACTCCCACCCATCAGAGTTGACAGTGAAGAGGCGTTTTTGGTTAAGAAATTGTTGGACTCTAGATGCAGAGGAGGAACCATCCAGTATCTGGTGCAATGGGAGGGATATGGCCCAGAGGACCGCTCTTGGGTGGTTGTGGAAGACATATTGAACCCCTCTCTGATATTTGATCTCCATCAAAGATACCCTCAAAGACCCACGCCCAGAAAACGAGTACGGACAGTAGAGTTTCTTGAGCGTTGAGACCCTCATCTGTTTTTTTTACCATTCTCTGGATTACCCCTTATGGAGGTGAGGGTGTGGTCGAGCATTCGTCTGGGGAGAATCCCCACATCTTTGTCACAGTGAGCGACAGGGGGAATAAAAGGGGGCCAGACCTCAGAGTGAGGGAGAGCCAAGCTTTAGAGCTGTGTGTGTGTGTGTGTGTGTGTGTGTGTGTGTGTGTGTGTGTGTGTGTGTGTGTTACAGAACTGTTCAGCTGAAAAGTGCATTGTTTGTGTGTAAATAAATGCACCTTTGAGTTGGATTCACCATTTCCTGCTTCCTCGAACTTGTTACACTGGTGCTGAAACCCAGGTTTAGAGGAAGGATATGCTGTCATGGATGTCAAGATGATCCAGAGGCCTACCTTGGCAGTGGGTGCAGGCCAAGGAGGACAGTGACACCAGGTTGATGACATCCTCGGTGGTGCTGAAGCAGATAATCTCCTGGTTGTCATCTCTCCCCAACTCTGTACATCCTGTTCCATTTCCTTGTAAATGGAGGGACATTCCCCCAAGACTGGCTCCCTGATAATGGAGGTTCTCTGCTTCCACAAACTCCATCTGTCCCCTCTCTTTGTCCTAGATGAAGGAGTGCACTGCCACGGGTGTGGGCATTAGGCTTGGGCCAGTCTGCTGGAGTTTCGGGGAGCTCAAAATTACTCGCAAAGTGGCAAGGGCAATGGACCATCTCAGCCTACTATAACTATAGAGAGAGGTGGTACCTTTATCCATGGAAACAGTAGTTCTGGAGAGGGAGGAGCTCAGACCGGAGGTGAATCTAAAAGCCAATCACTTCACCCCAGTCCCTTGTGGAGACCACCTCTCACCGTCACTATGTACAGAGGTTGTACAGGCTTGAATTTCTCTGACGTGTTCTCGCCTCTCCCCGGCTGCACTAATCTCATATAACACATGGCGACATCCCCAGGGGTATTGATACATAGTCGTCAATACTGCTTACCCGAACACAACAGGTAGTATGTGGAGAATTAAAGGCCATGTTCGAAATGGGCTTCAGCTCTGTGTTTTACAGAACTGTTCCACTTAAAAGTGTGTTGTTTGAGTGTAATAAATGTACCTTTTGAGTTGGATTCGCCGTCTCCCGCTTCCTCATTCCTTAAACCTGTTACATCCCTGTTTGTTTGGCTTAATAAATCTCTGCACATGGATTCCAGCACACACTCTCCACCTGGTTCACACTCTGTGGATACATCTGGGGCCATCCTTTGAAATATTCAATATAATAGACTTTATAATAAAGCAATATCAGACAAGCAAGTGTGCAGTATGGCCCTACATCAACACAGCTGTGATTCGGCTGCAGGTAATCACAGCCGTGCTAATGTAGGGCCATACAGCGCAATAGCGAGTGTGATATTGCTTTTATACAACAGTTTAAAGAACAAGTAAATTAAACTATGGCATATCACAAACGCATTTGTGAATTGAACTACTTTCTTATGCCACAAATCAGGATCTGCCATTGCTAGTTCAAAAGATGCACACTTCAGGACTAGTAACAACAGCTTGGTCTGTTTCTAATAAGTTATTGGTGAAACAAGCATGCGTGTGTGAGTTTTAGAGAGAGAGAGAGAGAGAGAGAGAGAGAGAGAGAGAGAGTGTGTGTGTGTATGTGTGTGTGTGATTGAGCTTGTGTGACTCCCAAGCAGTAGTGCAATGTTAGTCAGCTTAATGAAGATAATGGTAATTCTGGTATTTCCCTTAGAATTTCACAAGAGTCATTAGAAATCATTCTCTCCTCCGCCATGTTGATTACATTTCACAACATGGAAACTTCTGTAAAAGGTAAACGTCTTGAGTATGTTTTTGATTACTCCATCTGTTGTGTCTCTCAGCTGTGATAAGCTGTTAGATTAACTGTATTTCCCAGCTGTAGTAGAAATTTGAGCAATCATGGAGTGAGAGACAATGCCATGAATTGAAAGAAACCTCTCTCTGGCTGATGTGTGCTCCCTCAATATCTCATTACACATAAAAATGGTCTTTTGTCGCCACCTACTGTCTAAAGCCTTTAATGTCACAGGGAAAAATTAAGACACATATCCACTGTAGCTCTTTTATACATCTTTGCTGCTTTTAAGCTTTAGTTTAAAACGACACAAACACAAGCGGAGTGATACAAACAGTGAAGCGTCCGAGTGAAAATGGTGTGAAACATCACTACTCATGGAGCGTATCTCATCCAATCAGATTCGAGGACCGGAACTAACACGAGTTACAAGTTTACATGTTACATCTGTGAGGTGTAATTTATAAAGTAAATCTATATTACTGAAATTAAAAAGGTCCCACTAACTTTTGTTTCAACCTCAGATATGCTCAAATATCAAAAGTTGTTTGCTTTTAACACTATGTACTTCAAAACGTGACTCAAATAAACCACTATATTCTTAACCCACTAAAACTAAGATTTTCTGTTCAAAGTTATTGCCCATTGCCATGACAATGTGATGTCAACAAACTCTAAAACCTTAAAATGACTCTAAAAATGGCGATATAAACAACTTAACAGATCAAATAATTCATGAGTTATAACAGCAGAATTCATTTAATTGGTTGTAAGCTTCACATCTGTGATTTATAACCTAAAATAATTTGCCACATTCACTTCCAACCTCACTGTAACCTTGATTTTTGTTTCTTTTTTTTTTTTTTTTTTTTTTTTGAGAAAAGGATGGACGAGGCAAAATAATTATTAATAACCGTTTTTGGTAATCAGCATTATGCCACTAATGCTGTCGACTGAGCTTAACTTGTATTGACCACATAATATTCCTTTAAGTTGGTATTTGGTTTTATCCATACTGTAGAAAGTTTCATTATTTTACTTAATATTAAAATATATTTATATTTTAGAATCAACTTGATTCTGAAGCACTGGTGCTTTTAACATCACTACAAAATGATTTAGGGCAAAATGATTTAGTTGAAAAACATTTAGGGCTTAAGTCCCGTTAGCCCACCTCTAGCACTGCCCATTGTGGGCAAATTATTTTGTATAACAACCTTGTAACTGTACAATTGATCAAATTCCAAAATAACTGTGCTCTTTCATGTCTCTCATATCAATCTGTAATCTCTTTCCTTTCACATAAAAAAATACATAAACAGGGTCATATCAAAACAAAGCCCTTCAGGGTTATCCCTTACTTATACAATGGCACTGTTGTATTCTTTACTGATTGTTTGGCTGATGTTCCAAGCTTGTTGGTTAATTTTATGTAACTATAAAGATCACCCTATAGGGGTTTATTTTGTGATAATGGCCAGCCAACTTTCATTCATATACTATGATATTAAAATAGTACATGTCCAAAAAGCCATGGTGTTACAATGGTAACAAAGAATGGTTTTTGTAAAGGAAGTGAACTAAACAAACTAAAGGTATTTTTGTCTGTTTTGTGGTCCAGCCGATCACTACATTGAGTGCTATGGGGAGGACTTCCTGATGGTGAGGAATATGGTTCTCCAGTGCCGGAGTAAAGTTCCTCAGGCCTGTTACACCTTAATCTTTCAGTGTTTCTGTGAGAGCTAAACGGAAGGATGCGCAACAATGAAAAACAAGGAAACTGACATTATTTTAAATTCTTTGAGTGGACCAAAAAAAAAAAAAAAAAAAAAAAAAAAACTTGTGAAAAGAGTTTTAGAAAGTACCTTCATATTGACTATTAATGTGATAATTAATGGATGAATTAACCAGAAATCGGATTATAATATTTAAAAATGTATTAATAATTTGAGTGTATTATGTTTTGAACTTACTTTTAACTGACCTGATAACTCTTCCACGGGGACTGGAGAGAAAGGATGTGACAGCCTGGAATTCTGTCAAAGGAAAGGATGGATATGCTGTCAAGTGAACCGGTGCAATGCTTGATGCGCACCATAGAGGGAGCTGTAGAGTCAGCTAACCATAAACTCACATTTGTCATGCTGTCTGAAAGGTTGATAATTATTTCCTGATGTTTGAGTTTTCTCCAAGTTTTGAATAGAGTGACCAAACGTCTTCTTTTTCACAGAAATGTCATTTTTTTGGACAAGATAAAAAAAATTAAAAAAAGCTTCCGGATTCAAAATGTGCTTACAATATCCAGGATATGGCACTGTCTTCATATCGATGTGCACTCTACGGTTAGTAAAAGCATATATTCAGTGTATTTGATAATGGACATCAGTTTTCCCATGTTTACATGTACTTATGTGATCATGCTTGCTGAAAGCAGCAGTGTGCTGCTTCCAAGGTACTTTTTACACACACTCTCTCTCTGTGCACCCTGTGTGTGCGTGAGAGAGATTAACGGAGTGCTTTGCCAGTCTCTGCCAGAAATCTCAATAACATAAGGACACTTTTAGTAGTACGTACACTGTGAATTTGTAAAAAGAATACCAGTTTCACCAGATTCACGCTTACTACACATTGTCATTTTCAACTGAAAATGTTGACTATTTCGAGACAACATCCGATATACTACAAATTATGGAAATTTAAACTAATGTGACCGTTAGACATCTGCAGCACAACCTCAGTATGTGATCTCCCTTACAAAAAACCTTTGGGTTCAGGCAAACTAGCCGCAAACTTGCCACAAATTTGTTGCAAATTAGCCACTCATTATTTTCACATGCAAATGAGCTTGTGATTTACCACAAATGAATGCCAGAAGTTTGCAGCTCTTCGCCGGTAGTGATGAACCTGCACCAAACCTTTAGCAATGTAGATTTTGTCGCAATTTTGCCACAATGCTAATTTGCATGTGAAAATGATCAGTGGCAAATTTGCCATGAACTCTCGATTTTTAATTTTTTTTTTTTTTAAAGTGCTGTAAAGCTAGCACTTGTGTGTCATTGGCTAAAAAAATCGTCCGAAAATATAACGAACAAGAACGCAGGTCACGCCATGTGAGGGGAGAAACAAGTCCTGTATGTAGTTAGGGTTGTTGTCCACAGTGTTCTCATTTAGGACAACCAAAATATGGTCACCCTCAAGCAATCAAGCTAACATGCATACATAGCCAAATATGTTTGTGTATGTGTGTGTGTAAGAGAGAAATACTTTGGCCTGGTGAGTTATTTATTTAAACAATGAAAGAACACACATTCTTGTTGAGTCAGGAAGCCAGCCAGAGTGAACCCACATCTCTCTTAATGAGGTACACTGTAGAGTACACAAGTACACCACAACATAACCGCAATGAACTCTTTCTCATACTGGCAAAGATTGAAGAAATCGATAAAGAACATAAACATAATTCAAGGTCAATTCCACCATATGAAATTCTTGTTTACTGGTCCAAAAATCCAAGTTTAAAGGTGCACTAATGGTTGTATTAGTCATTTTTGTTTGTTTAGTAATAGTTTTCAGTTCTAATGGCATTGAAAAAAAGACATCATCGAAAGTCTTATTTGGTACAACAAAGTGTAGTATAATAGTTTACTTGGCAAGGAAGATGGCAAAGAGAGAGCAGGTCAGTCAAGAGCAGAAAGCCAATCATAACAGTGGGCATTTACATCAAATCTTAAAGGAGAAGCAGCACCAATACAAATATATGACACATTTTTATGCAAAAAAAGAAAAAGAAGAAAATTAACTAATATTAGAAGTGAACCTCAAGGAACATCATATTAATAACTGGAAAATAATAAAAACTGACATCTTAAATATAAATATTTTGAGCTGACAGAAGAAATCAGTCATTACAAGAATCAAAGCTGTTTTTAAACATTTTCTTTATTTTTTTTCAAATCTTCAGTATATTTTCTGCCCATTGACAGGAATGCATGAGACAGACTGGCTCAAAAATTGTCGAGAGAGAGGTTTAGCCTTTTTCATCTCTTGTTAACATAGAATTTTATCATTTACGTATTCAGGAACGTCAACATTGTGGTTTTCATTGTTTATCAAAAAGGCTTCTATTTGAAAAATTAGCTTCATCTCTGCACCTTTATGCAATGAGTATTTCATGAAATGACCTGCAAATAGAAAAGCATTTGGAAGTCCAGAGCTGCAGTCATGCCCAACATTTCCTCCAAGTGTAGATACAATCACCTGCTGAGAATCTAGACTGTATTTTCCCACCCTTGTGTATTACTTTCTCTCTCCCGGTGTATGTTTTGGAAATTAGCTCTTGGATATTACATATAAAAAATGAAATAAAACAGCTGGCTCCTCAATGGGTAACACAAATACATTGACATCAATGACTCCAACTCCACCTCATTTCAGGTATCGAACTGAGAGTGCACCGTATATCCACACTTGTGTGTTTTACTTTCTTAAACACCAAAACCCTTCACCAGTACAATTCCAGAATATTTCTCATTATCTTCAAAACCAATTGCCATCAATATGACATTCAAAAAACATTTCCGTTTGCAGTGCTCCATTCGGCTAACCATGCAATTCACTAACACGTTCTTGAAAGTGATACTGTACAAAGTCCAATGAAAAGCCATGGAGTCCAACTTGTTCTCTAAACTGAGCAATATCCAGGTAGAGCTACACCGGATATGGTGCAACAAATTCTGCTGATCTGAAATACGTTTCCATGCCACAAGGCCACTGTACCTGCATCTGCAGGTGAATAATCCCCCAGTTTTCTCACAGTCAAAAAAAAAGTCCCCTTTGAAATGAAAGAACGCATTCCCCCGTGCATTTCAGAGTACATTCCTTCCCAGAAAATAGTTATATACATACAGGTACACCAATATATACACAACAAAGCCAGCCTTGAATGCAATAACAAAGATGACAAAAATGTTTTAAAAAGATTTACAGTTCAATCCTCCCCTGCAACTACTGTAAAGCTTTTGAGGTTTGCCCTTTCTATTTATCAGTGTTTTCCTGTAATTTCAAGAGGTTGATGAATACAGACGTTGCACCCAGGTCTCAAAGACCAACATTTTTGCAAAATAATGTTTACGTGACTCGTTGTAGATACAGCGGCAGTTTCTTGGTGAAATGAACACTAGAGGTGCTGCAACACCAACAATTACTTTTATATACTTTCACACAAATCATGAGAAAAACGGCAGACCATCAGTTCATAAACACTTTTCTACGGTGGCCCAGGGGTGCACAACACAAAACAAATAAATAAAATAAAAAATAATAAAAACTCAACAAAATACAATTAAGCCACAAAACAACAAAATGATCAGACAGGAGAAGGCTTAATTTTGATGTGGCTTAATTCCATTGTGTTGTGGCTTAATTTAGTTGTTTTGTAGCTTTAATTGGGTTGGGTTATGTTGTGGCTTAATTCCATTGTATTACGGCTTAATTTAGTTGTTTTGTAGCTTTAACTGAGTTGTGTTTTGGCTTAATTTTGTTGACTGTTGTTGTGGTGTGGCTTAATTTTGTTGTGGCTTAATTTAGTTGTTTTGTAGCTTTAATTGGGTTGTGTTTTGGCTTAATTTTATTGACTGTTGTGGTGTGGCTTAATTTTATTGTGACTTAATTCCATTGTGTTGTGGCTTAATTTCATTTTGCTTTGTCTTTTCTGTTATGATGTGGCATACTTTTGTTATGTTGTTTCTTAATTTTATTGTATTGTCGATTAATTTTGTTGTGGCTTAATTTCATTGTGGTTTACTTTTGTTGTGGATTAATTTAGTAGTGATATTCATTTCCATTGTGTTTTCAGCTTTTATTTGCTTTGCTAATTTTGTTGTGTTATGCACCCCTGGGCCACCAGACTTTTCACACTGTTCCTTACTTACATCTTATGACATCAAAATGACTTGTAAGGCGATGCATTTTATCACTGATTTGCATTACATAATCAGCTACATTTATAGCTTGTGCAACTGCAATTAAGTTGTGCGGTAGCTTCTCATACAGCATTACATTTGCAATGCAAATAACTAGGATACGAGTCCTGAAATGTCAACACATGAGCCAAAAGTGTCATAGAATCACCACAAAATTACATGGCTGCTTCAGCGATTGCGTTTTTCATCTCATATTTGCTTTATATGACACTATCAGTTAGGTTTAGGTTTCAGGGAGGTAGGTTTGTTGATTAAAACTTTCACCCAACACAGTGAACATTTCATCTCTGAACTGCCGTTATATGTGCAATGAACCATGTAATGTAATTTTGCTAAACTGACACCACTGTCACGTGATTTGAATGAGATCAGGCTGACACCTTGAGATCAAGGACTGTCAACAGGACACACCTTCAGGAGTGCCATTTTGCATTAAAACTGCATGACAAGAAAAAAAAAAAAATATGAAAAAAACATTACAAAAAAACCACCATGACAAATCTTAGGTATTTGAACTAAGGCAATCTATGTGAAAACCTTCCGACGTGCTTAAAAAACAGGAGCAGTTCATGAAGCATTGGACTTAAAAAAGGTATAAAAAGTTAACTGCAGACCAGCTGAGGGGCACGTCCTGCAGGACAACTCGTTATCGCAACGCTATGTCTACAGCGAAAATGTTGTATAAACTTCACACCACACACCAAGTCCACATAAACAACCAGTTATCAGTCTGTCTATCTAAACTTTGCTAAAGCCACTAATCACATATTACTTCCATTTCATGCACTTGAACCAAAACAATCACCTGCATCAGACACATTTATGAATTTGAGGCAGTTGGGTATACAAATACCCACATACAATACTTTTGTGTAATTATATACACATTACATAAGATTGTCATTCGTTCAATAAAAAATAAGGAACAAAACTCAAACAACTGTAAATATGTATTTGAGCCAGGTTTCTTAATTCCACAAGTCAAAACTCAAATTCTGAGGATAAACCATGCATTCAATGTCTCATACTTTTATACATCCAGACTGCCCAAACAATGCATATTAGTACCATGGAAGTTACCTTCAGTAGCTGCTCTGAGAATTGTGTTCATGTCTCTTTTGGTGTAATATTGATGATTCAGGTTTGGGACAGGGTCACAAATCATCATCCAGACCAGCGATGGAGGCAACTTCACTTTGCAGGTGAGCCCTTGTGTCTCTCTGATATTGATTCTATTGTCTGAGATAAATTGTTTCGTGTCATGACATCGAGGCATGTAACACATTAGCTGCTCTTGAAATCTGCACTGCATGCGGTGTAATTTCCAATGAGCAGAAACATGTCTTTAACACTTACTCACATCCATCTGTTCATACATCGAGGCAAACATAATAAATGTTTAGGAGAGCATTCCATTGCAAAAAAAGTACTGTGGTGGTACCATGTATATGATTACCATATTTAGATACCAATTTGGTGAATTTTGGAGTTTTCAGAAATGTTTTGAGAGCCACAAGATGATGGTTGTCAAAAAGTGCACACATTTAACTTAATTCACCCTCCATGGTATTTTAAATTAGGCTACTTCAAAGAATACAATGGTACATGTTAAAAATATATCATGGTATTACCATAGCACATGTTCAAAAATTATGGTAATACCATAGTACATGTCCAAAAGCCATCCTAATACCATAGATAATACCAAGAAGGGGTGAAAAAACCTACTTTATTCCTTTAACTGTCTTTGTCTTTCGTGTCTTTCCAAAAGAGTGATCCTGAGAAACCGTGAGTGGAGGAAAGAGAGACAAAGAGAGAGCAACCCCTCTTTGCGGAATGAAAGAAGCGCCAACTCGCGAGCACATACACACTCACACTTAAGACTTGTTTAATCTTTTTTTTCTCTCATACCATAAAAAAACAAGAATATCTCAGTCCAATGAACAAAATGACAAGCAAAACAGTCCCAAAATGAAAACTAAAAACAGCCTCAGTGAGAAGACGGAGTCATCTAGATCAGAGGATTAAAATGGATCGTATGAACGCAGAGGAGATCTCTAGCACTAAAGAGAGACCTGGGTAATACGTGTGGGTGATATGGCATCATTAAACAGACAGATGAGACTTTTGATGAATTGATGATGTCTGTGTCATTTGAGACTAAAGCGGAGAAGTTTTGCCATGCAGGTCCCATTTTAAGACTAATCAGGCTTTTGAGCAATTATAAGCATATATGTGTGTAAGTGTTTGTTAGTGGCTGTGTTTGTGGTAAATGGAGTGCACTGCCAATTAAGCAGCAATAATTATGCAGTTCTCTGCCAAGTTCAAAATACTCAGTGCATAGCACATGCACCGCCAATGACAATGGCGAACTGCTGAAGCAGCCAATGAAATCTTCCTTGAGTTCGACCAATAAGCCAGGGGGACCTACCTGGCATATCCAAATAAGTACATCCTGTTGTTTTTGGCTCAGGGACAGTTGCTATGCAATCACCCACCAATGTTTACAGAGTGAGAGAACAATTTAAGATTTAAAGGTATAGTTCACCCAAAAAAGTCAGTTAACTCATGTTGTTCCAAGCCAGTACGCAGTGAGGTTTTCAGTGGAACACAAAAGGTGAATTTTAATATTGTGCATGAATCCTTTGAACTATTTTTATTGTTCTTTTTTTTTTGTAGCTTGACAGACCCAGTCCCCATTCACTTTCATTATATGGAAAAGAGTGGCCAGTACATTCTTTTATATTTCTCTTTTTGTGTTTAACAAAGGAAAGAAAGTCATACAGGTTTGGAATGACATGACAGTGAGTAAATTATGACAATTTTCATTTTTGGGCAAACTATCCCTTTAAGATTTACTTATTTAAGTGCAGAAACTATCAGAAATGTTATCATTTATTCAAAAGAGTAAAAATTTACCCAATGTATGTATATGCAACATGCCAAATATGCATGAATGTATGTATGCTCTGGTGTGCTTCTAATAAGGTTAAATCATAAAATATATTGAATCCAGGCTTTTGAAAGGTCTCATATTTCATTTCATTCAAAAAACAGTTACAGATGTATGTGTGCATGTGTGTTAGTGTTTGTATGGTTGTGTGTGTACGACTAGGTAAACTTTTTGGTACGCTTGAGTGTCAGTGTGCATCTTTTCAAAAGCTTTAAAAGGGACAATTCACCCAAAGATAACAATTCTGTCATCATCGTATGACTCTTTCTTCTGTGGAACAAAATATTTTAAACAATGTTCATAGATAATAGAAAATTACTGAAAATGTCTCCTTTTTTGATTTTGGAGCAACATGAGGGGGTTCATTTTAATTGTTGGGTGAACTATCCCTTTAACCACACATTACAAATCCCTCTCAGCATCCAATCCAAACCACTGCCTCAATGACCACATGTATTGAACAAAATGTCAACATAACAAACTAAGACACAAAACACAATGAAAACATTGAAAGGATGATAAAAAAAAATTAGTAGATCCTGCTTTTGTACTCCAACAGAAAGGCTTCAGTGACATGCTGTTGCCTTTGGACAGGGAATCGAGCAGTCAAGAAAAGAGGGCGGAGCCTCCTTCTTACAAGGGTGGATTAAAGGGTGTGCCCTCGTCACTAGGCGTGGCTGTATCGTCGCTAGGATCTAGGCTGTCCTTGGGGCTCAGGGTGCTGTCAGACGTGGGCGTGGCCTCATCCGAAGGGGGCGGGGTTTCAGGCAAGCCATCCTGCTGTCCATTAGGAGTGGGTGTGTTCAAGGATTCGGTGGGCGTGGGAGGGGGTGTGTTGGTGTTGGGTTGGGTGCTGATGGGTATAGAGACCGGCACCTGCACAGGCTCATTAGGGATCGGGGGGACACTGGGTATCGATGCCAGGTTGCGAGGTGTAGAGTTGTGCAGCAGGGATTCACTCAGGCCTAAGCTGGAGTCACTGGGCACCAGAGCAGAGATCTTCTCCACTAGACGCCACTGCATGACGCTCATGTCCTTTCCACCGGTTGAAATCAGGTGAAAGTCACTATGCATGAAGCTTACATTTGTCACGTGACTGCTGTGGGCACTGTACTTGTGACTTGGGGCCTGCAATTAAAAAAGGTCATAGGAATATCACTCAGATCTTCAAACAACTTATGTAAATTATAACATAGTTTATAAAGTTTGAAAAAAGTAGCTTACAATATTTTATTACAACGTAATTACACAGATTTTTGGACTACTCAACTATAATTGGCCAATCGCAGCATTCTGCAGTCAAATATTTTTGTACAATGGTTGCTTTAAGTTGCCTTTTTGATGGATATGAGTTTGGTAGATCTAATTCCTCTGTTATAGTCTGGAATTTGTGCGTTTACGCTTCAGTTTCACGTGAATTGAAAGTTCACGTTTAGTTTGTGGTACCTGGCCATTAAAGCACATCGTGGCCACTGTCTGTAACCATGGCAACAGCTCCAGCGTTTTCACATTTAGGCTTACAAAATCTTACGAAAAATCGTTTATATTATATATTTATACATTATATATTTTTGCCATGTGTAAATAAAGTATTTCATGTTTTTTAACTGTGGATTGTAAATTCTTCTGGTTAAATGAACAGTGATAATTTTAATCATGGTTATTTGTAAAACTGTATAATCCCGTCATCCCTAATTCAAAGCATACTCTTAAATATTTGTACACTGTATCATATCAAACATTAAGCTTACTGTTTCATAAAAAAATTACCCTTACCTACTCATCTGTCTGCTTTCTTTACCATGAAAACCAACTGATAATTTCTACGGACGCCTTTAAATACATCACATGAGTCATATGAGTCAGTGAAGATGCTAATGTTTTCTAAATTCATACGTTTTGTGTGGGTTACAGACCTACAGATCAACATTGCACGTTGTCAGCCACAGACTGTCTTGGTGTTTTATTCCTGCAGGGGGCGCTTGACGCTTGAAAACCAAATCTTCCATTCATCTGCATTTAAATCTAAGAACGCTTTACATCCATTTGGAGACATTTTACACTGGATAGTTATTTTTAATAAAAAGTGATAATTGCAAGGATTCATACCTGTGAATGAAATCTGCCTCAGCATTATTTAAAAGCAATTTTAAAACTCAACATCCAGTAATAATAAACAACTGAGAGTCATGCATCCTGGCCAGCGCTGAGAAAAGTAACAGGTACCACGTGATTCCGCCATCTAGTTTTTTTGTCTCAATATGACAAACTCACGGCCACACAATTGCAAGGTATGTCAAACGAAATGATTTTCAGCATTGATAAAAATATATAAACAAGGACAGATGCATGATGGTAAAACGTACAGTAATATCACTGTGACACAGAGCCTCTTGTAGCTTATTGCTTTAGTAATGTTAATGGCTCTCTAAAATATGTCAACAAACATGTGATGTACTGGTGTGACTGACTGACCTTCGGTCTCGAGCAGGGGTACTGGAAGAGATGCACTTTACAGAAGTCATCAGCCAGAGCGATCACCTTCCTGTTGTGAGATCGCACAAGAGCATTGATGTCTGTCCCATCAGAGCCCTCCGGCCAAACACCTATAACACGACAAACACACATTAATATACAATGCCTAGAAATAACATGAATCAGGCTTGTACAGGTTTTATGGAGCTAAACACTTTATTAAGACCTTAATCTAAAAAAAACAAATTAAAGGGGTCATGACATGCCTTTTTAATTATTTTAATGTGTTCCTTAATGTTCATTCATAATATTAGTAAAGTTTTTAGAATTCTTTTTAAAGATCATTTTCCACCCTCATTGTGATCCTCTGTCAGATACGCTATGTTTTGGTGCTGCTTCTCCTTTAAGATTTGACAGTAAACACCCACTGTTCTGATTGGCTCTCTGCTCTTGACTGACTTGCTCACTTCTTGCCAGCTCACTCCTCACTACTACTGGGCGGGGCTTCGGAAGTTATAAGGTAAAGTAGTAGTCATTGACGTGTTGTTGTGAAGGTGGTCAGATGCAAATGTCCACCACAGTGTGACATCACAATGCGAAGGAAGTAGAGAACGAGTTGTTTTGGCAGCTTGGTTTCAACAAATGCTCTTTTTTGCAGTAAGGAGGAAGTTTTGAATACTGAAACTTACAGTGTGTGTCTATAGTAAAATGCAAGATAACCATTATTATTATTTATTTTTTAAGACCTGCTGACTTAAATGGATAGTTCATTTACTCAACTTCATTCCAAACCAATATGTTTTTCAGGAACACAACAGGACATGTTAGGGACTGATAGCCTTATACAATGAAAGTGAATGGTGATTTGGCCACATCCACAACTCAGTTTTCAGTTTCCTAACATCGTTTTCCAAATTATGTGATAATAGAGAGCATTTTCGAAACGCTCCATTTTAGGTAGAGGAAAATGCTGTTCTAGTGTGGATGAGAGTCGTAAACACCCAAAACACCCACAAATGAAAATTCTCTCATCATTTACTCAACCTCATGCCATACCAGATGTGTATGACTTTCTTTCATCAGCTGATCATCAGCTTTCATCAGCTTCTTTCATCAGCTCAAGTGAAGATCTTTAGAAGAATATTTCAGCTCTTTTGGTCCATATGATGCAAGTGAATGGGTGCCAACATTTTGAAGCTCCAAAAATCACATAAGGCAGCATAAAGGTTATCCATAAGACTCCAGTGGGTAAATCAATATCTTCTATTATAGGTGTGGGTGAGAAACGTATCACTTTTAAATTCTTCTTCTTGTGTTTTTGTTATTGACATTCTTTATGCATATTGGCCCCTACTGGGCAGGGAGAAGATCTTCTAACAAAAAAAAAAGACTGATATTGACATTTAATATTGATCTGTTTCTCACCCACACCTATCAAACCACTTCTAAAGATATGGATTAGAATACACACTTTTAAGATGCATGCATGTACTTTTTGGAGCATCAAAATGTTGTATACATTTACTTGCATTTTATGGACCTACAGAGCTAAAATATTCTTCTAAAAATCATCATTTGTGTGCATAATCCCTTTAATGTCATTTTCAGTAGCATGGCAGTAGCTCAGCTGTTTTAATAATGATTTAGTTTTCACTAATGATTTTTTTCTCCAGTCATACAGGCCTGCAAGTACATCATAAGGCATGCTATGCTGGCCGATAAAGTGATAATTGTGGGCTGAGCTAGTTTTGTTTTTTGTAATCACCCTGGCTAAAATTAGATAGAGCATAAGTAAGTCAAAATATAAAGATCAGACAGGATTTCAGAGACGCAAAGACAATAAAAGTGAGAGGATATATGCTGCAACAGGAGAGCAGCTGACTTCAAATTAGCCTTCAAAATAAGGTTGACAAACATTTTCACTGTGTGTTGATGTACTTCTCTATAATTCGTGGACAAAATTGTCCCTAGAAATGAGCTAAATCTGATAAACCTTACTCTTAAAGTTCTCATAATGCATTACTCTGCAGATACTGACCAAAGACGTGGAATCCGAGCACACAGGTATACGTGGCCCAGTCGATGTCCTTGCACTCAGAACGGTTACGAATCAACTTACAACCGTTTGGAATGTCCCCTGAGGAAAAGAGATAACAAGATGTAATGCTGCAAAATGGAAAGTTTCAACAATCCTTGGTCCAAAAGAAAGAAAAAGACAGACATGTTCTGTCTGAGAGAGAGACTACAGCATGAGTAATCTGGCATTGTACAGTATGCTGTGTTCCTGCATCTCATTAACCATTGCTATTGCGGTCGTCCACTTACAGTAAAGGATTTCGTAGTCTCCTGAGTTGGACATGATGAACTTGTTGTCGGGGGACCAGTCAAGATGTGTAATGTAGCTGGAATGTCCCTGATGAGAGAGGAGGAAAGATTTGAAAATGACAAGAGAGAAAGAAAACATTTCAATCAGAGCATTTATAGTTGAAATTAAATACTTCTGGCAAGTGGACATGTCCTGTGGTGTGACGTGACACGTTATATCCCAAGTCTTCTGAAGCTGAAGATTTTTGAAGATTTTTATGGCAACCAATATTATGTCACAAATGCTCTAACTCATGCACAGGGAGGGAATCTCTGTTTGTCTGACTTGGCACTGACCCGTCTGAGCCCTTGGAGTCAACAGGCTTCCCTACCATATATGCATAGACATACACACTCACACGCAGTCTATGTGTCTGTGAGAAACAGGGTGGAACTACGCCTCAGACACATGTGTCAGCTTCAATAAAACCACAATGCCTGCATTCCCACTGAACATTAGAAGTGTCAAGCAGTCAAGAATGTTGAAAGAAGGGCGCACTTTTATGAATTTTTCTATGATCACATTGAATTTACATTCTCAATTAAATTCTGAATGGCGCATGTCCCTGATTGGATGCTCAAATGAACAGAGCAATGTTTTGAAAGTTCTACGGAGACGGTGTTTACACTTCATGGTGAAATCAACCTACCAATAGCTTAATTCTAATTGGCGATAGGAGAGAGTTTTGTAACAATGGACAAAATTAGACACTTCAGCTTTAAGGGAGCAGGATGAATTAGAAGAACAGTGGTATGATTCAGGATGTGTTGGTGGGGTCCAGTCAAGTGAGACGAGACCCAGTTCAGACACGGACAAATCATCATGCACGGTAAAGTTTTATTCTCTACTCCATCCTGACCTTATGACTTCAGAAGGGAATAGTGAAAATAGGCAAAAATATAGTCATAAAAGAATTGTAATATAAAGCAATGTATCACTTATAGGTCAACAGCAAACAAGAATATCCAAGATGATGAAAAGAAGAATCTTTTAAAAATATAGTTTAAATCGCATGTGCCAAGTTCTTTGAAATGTTTAAATTTTAATTGAGAAAACATGTTCATTATAGAAGAGGTGTATTGAAGTCTTTGCCGGTATGAATTGAATTGTTAATACATTTTAGCAATAGATCTGAAAAAAAGACAGCATCATTTTAACCTTATAGAAAAAAATCCCAATTCACAATAATAATGTGTAATTTCTCTTTTTCTGTCTCTAGGAGATTGTCTGGGCAGCAGCGTCTTTTGGTTTAACACACTGAAAGCAGTAAAACTGTCATTTTTACAGTGTGGTCAGAGACTCATTCTTACTAAATCACACACACACACACTCACAGACATTCCTCCCTGTTTTACTGTTTGTAAATGGTGAACAGACTGACCACAATGACTGTGACAACATCATGAACTTCTGTTGACTACTGTATATTTTAACCGATTTAAGAAAAGATGCATCTGAAATGTGTTAAAACATGTCACCATTAACTAGGCTCCTTGTCTTTTTAAAACTCTCGTTAGATTTCATAGAATACTAGAATACTTCTAAAAGCGAGACTGGGGCAAGTGAAATGTACTATGTACATCACCATAGAAAAAATAAATAAATAGTTTTATCCTATTGGCAAACACATTGTTTCTTGTTTTAAGCATAGACCTCACTAAATGATGTTGCATTTCAGGACTAAGGATTAGTTCACCGAAAAATGAAAATTCTCATGATTTGCTCACCCTCATGCCATCCCAGAAGAAAAAAAGAATTCAATTCTTTTGCTGAACACAAACAAAGATTTTTAGAAGAATATTTCAGCTCTGTAGGTCCATACAATTAAAGTGAATGGTGATCAGACCTTTGAAGCTCCATAAAGCACATAAAGACAGCATAAAATATCCCATACAACTTCAGTGATTTAATCCATGTCTTCTGAAGAGATATGATAGATGTGGGTGAGAAACAGATCAATGTTTAAGTCCTTTTTTACTTTAAATCATCTTTTGTATTTGGCGACTTACATTCTTCATACATATCATCACCAACTAGGAAAGGAGGACAATTTATAGTAAAAAAAGGACTTAAACATTGATCTGTTTCTCACCCACACCTATCATATCACTTCAGAAGACATGGATTAGACATGGATTAAAACACTGGATTTCTTTTTTTTCTGCCTTAACGTGCTTTTTGGAGCTTAACAATTCTGGTCACCATTCACTGGCATTGAATGGACCAACAGAGCAGAGATATTCTTAAAAAAAATCTTCATTTGTGTTCAGCAGAAGAAAGAAAGTCATACACATCTGGGAATGCATGTGTTCACCGTGCACTATTTTTATGTTGGATGAGGAAAAGTTACATACGTATTTAGCGTCATAATGGTCGAAGGAAAGAAGCAAATGGACACACATTTCTGCTATAGCCCCTTACATAAACAATTTTCAATCTACAATCCTTATCCAATTTAATTATTAAAGATACAAGTTATTTTATGGAGGCTGCACTCAAAAATCCACCTGGCTCAAAATTCCTCCGGAGTTAGCGTTGGTGAATAAGTGGGTGGAGCTTTGTTAAAGGTAAATTATGTGAAAAAAAGGAGAGTTCAAATTTTTGTAATCATGAAGAAGGGGCAATTTGACAGAAACTCACAGTGCATTTCCCATATCTGCTGTACTTGCGTCCCTTATCCGACACTGTGTAGAGGTAAATGAAGTTATCATGTGATCCCACTGCCAGCAGAGTGCCATCTGAGGAGAGACAGAAAAACAAAGAGTGAGAGACAGGGAGATGTAGTGATTTGGCTTCATGCTCTAGTAACGTGCACATGCTGGATTTCTGTTAGGATGCCGCCTAAGTAGAAAGTAGAACGCAAGGCAGATCACTACCTGCTAAAAACCAATTCAGCAAAAATACTGTTTCTTTGTAGGTATCTTAGGGCAGACTTTGCATCAGGAGTGCACCTATGAGGCCTTAAAATACTGCCTATGTAGGCAGCTCACTAGTTTTTTTTAAACTGATACACACTATTGCACGAAACACACACACCACTCTCACTCACCGACAGAGTAGCGCATGACTGACAGCTGCTCATTGCCGTCTGTGTGGATGGCCACCAGGTCTCTCGTCTCCGCATCTAGAGCATACCACCTAAAAGACAAAAAATGTAATCACAGGTATCAAAAATATTTGTATTTTTAATAGTGAACACGTCTATGAAAAAATCCCAAAAGAGCTGATCTAGTTGTTGAGATCACTTACTTCCCTGAGTGAGTACCAATGGCAACAACAGATCCACTGGGATGGAAGTCTGCGCAGTGCCCGTGCTCCTACAGACACAATGTACAGGCCATCAATACTGTCACACTCAAACCATCTGGGGTTCTATGAGCTAAACTGTTTTGTAAAAGGATAGTTTCAAAAATGATTTAAAAACTGATTGGAAGAGCCGCGTTTACATGTCCACACATCAGCTGAATTATATATGCATGCGCTAAATGTTGGGAGCCATAAAAAGCATACATTTAGGCTGATTAACTATATTACAAGGCTAACATATTATGATATTAAGGCATTATTAAAAACATTCTGTATGTACTTATTTATTTGAACAATTCGCTTTGTGTCCAGTCTAACAACAACTTAACCATAATAAAATGACTGTTGCACATGACCTCGATCGACTTACTGCTTAAAGTCAGCATGAAATCATTAAAAGATTGACCCTGTTTCCTGGTCTTCATCAGTTCAAGTTACTCCAAATAATGAAAAACAAATGTTCATAGCTCTTACGTCCAGCAGTCTGGTCCATTCCAGCATGTGGTCCACTGAGCTCCACAGACACACCTGCCTGTCCTGGGCACAGGTGAGGAAAAGGTCTTTGAAGGGGTGGGCAGCCAAACCCCAAAGTTCATCTGTGTGTCCCTACAAACACAAGCACCTATGAAACTACAATTCAGACTTCAGGTGAACAGCAGAAAATATGTTTGACAACTTTCAGCTCTGGTTTTGTGTATGTTATTGTAATTAACCCTATAATGCTGTGTGTATCAAATATGACACACAATGTATGACGGTCCTTTTTCACTCTCTGTTCAAGCTGATAATTTGTTTTAAATATCCCCTTTTTAAATGTCAATATAGTGTTTGGTGCATAAAATACATCTGATAAAAATTGTTTATTGAAAAAAAAAAAATCAATAAATAAAAAAAAATAAATATATATATATATGTGTGTGTGTGTGTGTGTGTGTGTGTGTGTGGGTTGATGTCTGAAACCATCAACCCACACAAGTGGCTTGTTGTGTGCGTTGCCACGGAGACATAGCGCATGTGGAGGCTTCACGCCATTCACCGCGGCATCCACGCGCCCCACCGAGAACGAACCACATTATAGCGTCCATGAGGAGGTTAACCCAACATGACTATACCCTCCCTAGCAACCGGGCCAATTTGGTTGCTTAGGAGACCTGGCTGGAGTCACTCAGCACACCCTGGGATTCGAACTAGTGAATTCCAAAGGTGGCTACCCAGGCCCCCGAAACAATAACATGAATGGAACTATGGGAATTATGTTGTGACTAAAAAAATCCAAAATAAATCAAATGTTTTATATTTTAGCATCTTCAAAGTAGTCACCCTTTGCCTAGAATTTGCAGACATGTACTCTTGACATTTTCTCAACCAACTTCTTGAGGTATTTATTGGGCACTTATTGGCTGATTTTCTTTATTATTTGGTCAAAGTCATCAATTTCGGAAACTTTATATTTTTAATAAAATTTTTGTTTTATAATTAAATTAATATGTTGGCACAATTATATTTTTGTCTACAAAACTAATTTCAAGTATTTAAGCATACAACTTCACATCAAAAGATTTTTAAGATCATGATAAACATTTCAGTCAAGTGTTTCAAATGTTTTGACTGGTAGTGTGTGTATATGTATATATATATATATATATATATATATATATATATATATATATATATATATAAACAAAAACATTTACGATTTATTTTTATAGTTTGTCTAGTGGTACTAAAAACAGTGTAATGTCAAACAATTAGTATTTTCTTTCATATGTCAGGCTTTAAAGGGTTAAGAGGGAAGGCTTACCTGCACCTCTACCTGGAAACCTTCGTTGAAGGTGCCGCGCAGAATGAAGTTGCGAGATGTTCCCACCAGAAACTGCTCTCCCTTGCCCTCGGCTACCGCACGAATTGTTCCATACTGATCTGGGACCTGCAGAAAAGAAACATGCATTCTATTTTTTAAAAGATTTTATAAGAGCATGTTACGCTTCACTTTGCAATTAAATGAGTGAATCAATAAAGGCCCCACTCCATTTCAACTCTTATTTCAGCCAAAATGTCTGTATTTGGCCATTTTTTCTTTGTCAATATGTGTTCAGCTGCCAATGCCAAATAAAATGATTCTGGAGACATTTAATACCCTCCATGTAGAAGATTTAGCCATTTAATTCAAGAAGGTCCAAAAAAATGTAAGAATCATTTACCACCATATTTGGTCATTTATGCAGGGGTTTTCAAATGTTTTGATGCCAAGGACCTCCATATATGATGATCCCTTCCAAAAATATAAGTATTTTCATGTATATAGATCCATTTAAAGTGTTTGAGAATTTAAGTAATTATTATATTCAAATAAATAAACAATACAATGTTTTAAAAAATACAATTATTGGCTTTAAATAATAATTAATTCAAAAATGTACATAGTACTACTAAAGGGGAAAAAAAAAGACTTTTTAGCCCACTTTTAGAATAATTATACAAACCCTGTCAAAATCTGAAAAAAATCTAATAAATAAAAAAATCTGTAGTCTTTAGAAAGCAGAAGGAAACAGTAATAATGTCAAATTTGGTAAATATTTATTTTTACTGAAATTTTTGCAGCCCTTTTTCTCTGACATTTTGTCGCAGACCCTTTCGTACCACATTGCGGCCCCTCAGGTGGTCCCTAGATCCCAGTTTGAAAACCACTGATTTATGACATCTGCTGGGTTAGTACATAAAGTATGTAAAAAATATGACATTAATACCATAGTTGGAGTAAAAAAATGTAAATGCTCAACTTGTTTCATGGGTCCTTGTGTACTTAAAGTAGAGGGTCAAATATCCATGTAGTAAATATTTGGTATCCCTTAGTTTTTATTATTAAAGAAATAGTTCACACAAAAAAGAAAATACTCTCATGATTTACTCACCCTGCTGGCATCCTAGATGTGTATGAATTTATTTCTATTGTAGAACACAAATTAAAATCCACATAAAGGCATCATAAAAGTAATCCATATAACTCCAGTGGTTCAATCCACGTGTTAAGACACAATATGATAGAAGTGGGTAAGAAACAGGTCAATATTTAAATAACTTTTTTAATCATAAATTCTCCTCCCTGTCCAGTAGGGGGCAATATGCATGAAGAATGTGAATAGTAAAAGTGAAAGTGAAGATTGACTGAGCAGGGAGGATAATTTATAATAAAAAAGGACTTAGATATTTTTCTTTTTTCAAAAGTTGCATTTTATGGACCTACAGGGCTGAGATATTCTTCTACAAATCTTAATTTGTGTTTTGCAAAAGAAAGAAAATTATCCACATATGGGAAGGCATGAGGGTGAGTAAATGATGAGAGATTTCGTTTTTTTCTGGCGGGGGTGAATATTCCTTTAATATTTTTCTTCATCCATGGAATTCTATTGAGGCTTATGCAACTGTATGGTACAAAGCGGAGAGTCTCAACTTATACCAAGGTAAATTTGAGGACCCTCTAGTGCCACCAACACTTTCAAGTTGCCCTTTTCAAAATGTTGGAAAATTAGCTAAAAAAGCAAAACTTTGCCAAAAAGGATGTGAGGTTATATCTTTGCAAAACTTTGGCATTTTAAAATGATTTTAGTCACTGTCATTGCCACCATTCCCTGATAGCACACAAGCACCTACTGATGAAGAAATCTGAAGAAAAAAGTATATGCTGGATTAAATGAGTCTAATTAATCATATTTATATAATATATATATAGTATGTGTGTGTGTGTGTGTGTGTGTGTGTGTGTGTGTGTGGTTTTGCGCAGACCTCTATGTCTCTCTCCGGATTCAGGTTGTGGTCCCACAGAATAATCTTGTGGTCTTTGCCGCCCCCGGTGAGCAGAGTGCCGTTCCTCATCTGACACAATGTGAAGACGCTGCCGTCATGAGCTTTAATCTGACGGCTGATCTGAAATGCTCCTGTGAGAGAGATAGAAGGTTAGACAGATGGAGACCAACCCACACAATTTCTGGGAAGAGAATACCACAAATATCCCTCCAGGCAAATGTGGTTTATGTGCAAGACAGTTTTGCCATTGGGGATGTGAGTGGGCTGTTAGGTGTGTGTGTGTGTGTGTGTGTGCCAATGAGACCAGGGTGCATGTGTGTGATGATTCTGCATTCTGAAAATTCCTAAAGATTATCACTTCTCTCTGTAATAATACTGATAGATCTGTGCAGAGAGCAAACCAAGGGAAAGCAGAGCTTATAAACTGGTAGTTTTAGAACCAAGAATGAGTCACAAATCGGTGGTGATAGGGTTGCAGAAAGTTGGAAAAAAAACAAAAAACATTGCTAAATGCAAATACTAAAAAACATCGAACTATAAAATCATGCTTTATTAAATATGACTGTACAAAATTCCTTTTTAAAGAACAGAAAAATTGCTTCCCACATCCTTCTCACTGTTGAAGCCTCGCTTTCAATAAAATTGGCACAGATTCATCAGAGCCAATGTACGCAGATGCCAACATGGTCAGGTTGCGTGACATGCCCTTATCCTTGAAAAGCATGAACAAAACTACACAAGGTTAACAACGTAGACTACTTTAAATACAGGTTCACTTGTGGGGAGGATAACAAATAGTTGTAGCCATTTACAATGTGTTTGGTGTGGAGAGTAACTGTCTATCGAGAGCATGAGTACTTTGAAACTGAAAACATGTTGTCTTCATTGTCTATTTTTCTGTTTTTGCATATTGTTGGGCCTATGTTGTTTATGGTCATATTAATACATTTCAAAGATTGATTTTAAGGACATGTTTAAATACAAATGAAATCTGCCATGAATACAGGCAGATAAGCCTCATCTTTATAAATCAAGCAGGGTCACAAAATTAACCATTTAAAGGCATAGGCCTACAGTATAACACTTAAAGAACATAGTTATCATGAGTAAAGGTGCGCAGTACCTTTCAAAGTGTGTTCTCCAAATATCCCATATAACAATGACTTGCCTCAGACTGTTGCGACAGCGCACATGTAATCTGAGACTGTTTCTGTAACACATTGTTTATTATTATAGACATTATAACTAATTAATGCATTCAGTAATTGATGTATCAAATCTTCATAGTCACACCAATGCACCCCTAATATTAAGCGTCAATAAATAAATATAAATTTGTCAATTCATTTGGGTGTGCAGGCTAACGTGTTGGGTGGCATATGCACACCCAAGCACACCAGTGGCTATGCAGCAAAACCAGTTTAGAGTGCTAAACTAGACCAAACGATGCACACATAGTCACAAACTGAAGTTGAGACTTTTGAGTGTGTTGTTGAACAGACTGTCATAACACACTGAAAGTCAGTGAAACACGCCTGTGTTCCACACTTCTACAATTTCAAGATATTTAAAAACTAGGTCTCTAGAACAGATGTAGGGACAGGAAATAAGACAGACATGGCCAGACGAGGACACAACATATGTCTAATGATTTAAAGAGGAAAGACAGAAATGAACTTCAGCAGCTGGTGAAGTCGATTTGTAGTTGAAACATAACTTGTCTATAGACATTATATATAATGTGTGTATATATATATATATATATATATATATATATATATATATATATATTATTATTATTATTATTAATACTTTTGTTATATTTTGATGCAATGAAAATAAAGGAAAATATATATATATATATATATATATATATATATATATTTATTTATCATGATTTTTGGCTTAAATTGATATGAATATTTACATTTTTATTACCTTTTTGACTTCACTAGTTCATTTTAAAAGTCCTGCATGTTATTTTTTAATATATGAATGAGTTAATTAATAAAATCATAAAAGCTGCATGCATAATCGTTATCATAGAGGAAACAAAAATGCTGCTTAAAAATACTTTTTGATGGAAAACAGCATGACACTCCACAGGACATGACAACTTTTTAATGTAAGCTACCCTTAAGCCATTGAAACTGATCAGAGCAGTCCATATGAACACTTCACAAGAGGAGGGAGTTACTTGGGTAAAGCATGGGATCATTTACATAAATTGTGCGATTATCTGACACTACAATCTGCAGTTATTTTAGTATTGACTTTCCATTATGAAAATCCTTTTTTTTTTTTTTTTTTTTTCTAACAGTCAGCATTTGTGAATTGTGCCACACAAACTGTTAAAGGGACAGTTCACCAAAAAATTCTCTCATCATTTACTCACCCTCAGCCATCCCAGATGTGTATGACTTTCTGTCCTCTACAGAACATGTATGAAGTTTTTAAAAAGAAAATCTCAGCTCTGTGGGTCCATACAATGCAAGTAAATGGTTGCCAAAACTTAGAAGTGCAAAAATCACATAAAGGCAGCTGAAAAGAAATCCATCCGACTCCAGTGGTTTAATCCATGTCTTCAGAAGTAATATGATAGGTGTGAGTGAGAAACAGATCAATGTTCAAGTAATTTTTTAATATATATATATATATATATTCTCCTCCCTGCCAAGTAGCTGGCGGTATGTACAAAGAATGCCAGTCACCCAAAAACAAACGAGGAACAATGTGAAAGTGTAAGTGTATATTTATAGTAAAAAAGGACTTAAATATTGATCTGTTTCTCACCCACACCTATCATATTGCTTCAGGAATACACTACCGTTCAAAAGTTTGGGGTCACTTACTCATTCTTTATTTATTTATTTATTTCACATTTTAGAATAATAGTAGTCAGCAAAACTATGGAATAATAGAAATGGAAATATGGGAATTATTTTGTGACCAAAAAATCCAAAATAAATCCAAAACTATGTAATATTTTAGCATCTTCAAAGTAGTCACCCTTTGCCTAGATTTTGTAGACATGTACTCGTGACATTTTCTCAACCAACTTCTTGAGGAATCACCCCGGGATGCTTTTTAAACAGTATTGAAGGAGTTCCCATCTATGTTGGGCACTTATTGGCTTCTTTTCTTCATATTTTGATCCAAGTCATCCATTTCAAAAACTTTTTTTTTTTTTAGGAAATTTTAGATTTGTAATTAAATAAATGTATATGTTTTGGCAGAATAATATTTTGTCTACAAAGTTAATTTCAAACTTTTAAGCATACACCTTCAGATCAAAAGATTTTTAAGATCATGAGAAACATTTCAGACAAGTGACCCCAAACTTTTGAACGGTAGTGTATATGGACTTAACTACTGGAGTCTTGTGGATTTATTTTATGCTGACCTTCAAATTTCTGGCCAAAATTAATTAGCATTGTGTGGACCTACAGAGCTGAAATATTCTTCTAAAATCTTTGTTTGTGTTCTGCAGAAGAAAGAAAGTCACACATATCTGGGATGACATGAGGGCGAGAAAATACAAATTTTAGGTGAACTATCCTTTTAAAATCAGATATGGAAAAAAAAAAATCAGTGCTATGACCTTCTTAAACATCATAAACATGTTTATCAGAAACTAGTTTGATTTGATTTCTCATCATTTTACCTCTTTACAACTTTTAGTGATTTATTGGGCTCAATGCCATACAGTAGTAGTTGTTGTGCTGTCCTGCAGGGGGTGTTATGTCATAGCAGTGTACTGCACACAGTGAGAGGTGTAAATAAAGGAGTGATAAATGAGCAGGAGTTGGCAGAGTTTCAGTCTGTGGTTCAGCCAATCCAGTTCCACAGCATGCCATTGAAAACCATTACCACTCCAGGATCAACAGAGACAAAACTGTCTGTCAACTTCTGCACACACACACACACGCACGCACGCACACACGCACACACATGCACATACATGCAAACACAGTTTCTGTCCCACATCGAGAGTTGTGGACTGCCAAGACTTCACAGTCATTCTCTGCCTAATGTATACCACATCATTTTAAGTTCTAGATGTTTCTCATTCTGTCCTTTCTCAACTGAGATGAATGCATTTGCTTTCTTGTTCTGTTGCTCTCAAAACAGAGCTTCTATGACTAACTAAACAGACAATACAGTGTTACGGAAACATTATCGAGAATTGTGAGAATTGTGTGGAATTGAAGATTTGGTATTTTGACAACCCTAGGTGCTACCCATTTATTTTGGATGTACTATGGTAATATTTGGTAGACATATTTCTGCTGAGAAAAGAAAGTCATACACACATCTGGGATGGCATGAGGGTGAGTAAATGATGAGAAGTTTCATTTTTGAGTGAACTATTCCTTTAAATGCTGGTGATGATAGAAAAATGTGAGTAATGATAATGTGAAGGATTGTGGCTCTAGCATGTTGCCAGTGGTAATGGTGTCGCCATGTGTGTGCGAGATACGTGTGACGTGTATCTACCTTTCGGTCCTTTTCCTGGTGCTGGTTCAGCTGTGCTACGGGTCCATATCAGCAGGATTCCTCCCGAGTCCCCGGTCAGGATATCTCCATTACTGAGGAAGGCCAAACACTGCACAAACTTGGGCTTCTCATATTTCTGTCACACAGAAGGAAAGAATGTAAAGTCAGGTTGGACTAACTCTGTACAAGCCTGTATTTTGTGTGTCAAACAGTCTAGTGAAACTAGCAGGGCAATCTTTGGAGGGGCATTTTGAATTTTAGGGTGGGCAGTAGGTTCTCTTTTAGAATGACTGGGTCCAATCCGACTCGGCCTATTGCTTTAAAATAGCAAAATGATATGAGATATACAAGAGTGTGTGTGTGTGTGTGGGTGTGTGTGTGTGTGTGTGTGTGTGTGTGTGTGTGTGTGTGTGTGTGTGTGTGTGTCCTTACACCAAAGATGCCTTGTTTACGGGTCAGTGAGGATCCGCTCCAGGTCCAGAAGAAGATGTGGGACTTTCCACAAGTGACAATGGTGTTGGCATCAGTGGGGTGAAACTCCACTGCTAACACCACTTCGTTAGTGGTCTAAAAACATTGATAAAACCATTACATGAAGAACAGAGAGAGAAGAGAAAGCGCAAGAGGAAGGTGTGGAGAAAGGGACAGACGACTTGGCACAACATGAAAGTATGAGACCGAATGTGAAAATAAATAAGATGAAAAAAAAACTATTTCAAAGATGGCAGGATAAGGAGAAGGAAATAAGTCAAGGAAAAGAAGTTGAATATGAAAAGAAGAAATAAATTAAGTTAAAATAATAGTGTTTTAACATGTGAGAAAAGAGGAATTGGATGAATAAAAAGGAGTGTGTGCACTTACCTTAATCTCAGCGATTTTTGATTTCTTCTGCCAGTCCCACACAGTGAGCATGTGCTCGTTAGAGTCATCAATTACACTGAGGTGAGTGCCTGAGTCCTACACACACACACAGTACATGGAATACTCAGATGATCTACTTTATTTGCTAAAATTTGCAGTATACAACCAGAGTACACTGTGCGGGATACTGTAATTCACACTGCAATGCAAATGACTCGATCTTTGACATATGAACTGAAAACAACACTGACCATGATCTTCACAAACTGAGACTCATTTGTGTGATTCATTTTTTTGATTGGACATTTTTACACAAAACTGGATTTAAAAAAATGCTAAATTACTATATTTCTTTTCTAACATTTAATTTATTAATTTCTTAATTAAACATCTTTCTGAAGTAATAGTGCAACAAGAGTGCGGTCCAGAGACTACAATTACTGCAGCTTAAAACTTTTATCGCTGCATACCATTTTTTACAATATAGTATGTAGTAAACAGTATTGACTGATGTATTTAGCAGGCACTGTGTTAGCATTCCAACGATTTCAGACAGCTGACGGACAGAAACAGAAGACTCACAGCTTTAGAGAAAGCAAGGGATCCTACTCCTCTCTCAAATGTACCGAGACCGATGATCTGCAGAGTGGACAAACTGATGGAGTCCCACACTCTCACATGAGGCTGAAGCGGCTGCAAACATCACAGAAAGACGAGAATTCCTTCTGATGTCATTTTTTATGGCTAAACATATTGTAGCTTTGTTATCTTATGATCTTATGTTTAAAGTGCAAGTTATTGTGTGTAACAGGTGAAATCACTCCACAAAATAAGTAAATGATGTTTGTTATTATTATTACTTATGTAACCACTTATGCAAACATATGCAAACAAAAGTAAGTGTGACCGATTCAAGTTTGTTTTACAGTGTTTGAAAGTGAAAGATGAGAAAATCAAACAAATGCAAGCTAAATACTGTTTAATCTTGCACTTTTAGAAACTCTGTTCTTTTGTCAAAGCAGAATACAATCTAGCCAGTTATTCTTGGTTGCCTGTTACTGATCACTACACCTCAGAAAACAGAAAATTAACCAACCAAGAATTGAATAGATAATTTTCCATGGCCAGAGGAGAGATAAAAAGTAAAATACCTTCTGTTCACTGAATTAAAACAAACACAGGTTTGTGTCATCTTACATACAAGTTTTATAAGAATTATACTAGTAAAACTCACCCTGCCATCCTTATCCACTCCTGCAATCTGTCCTGTGGCAATGCGGATTTTATCTGGGTGAACAGCAAGACTACAAGAGACAAATACAGATAAGGCAACCGGTCTGTTATTTACGCTTGATGTGACCGTACACCTTTAGTGTTCTAAATCTGATCCACGTGTTTAACAATTTGAAAAATAAATTATAATGAATATCAGGATCATAGATGATGATTGGTCAGCGGTCCATCCATGATAAATACACAAAATATTAACAGCTGTGATGCAAAACACCACATCACTGCACAGCATCCATAGAGTCAGAAGCTATGGTATATCTTCTATTGGAATGATGCTACTTACTGAATTTGCATAGTAAAATAATGTTTTAATAGATAACATGACATTAATGTTGTGATATAAAAAGGGTCTAAAACAGTAAAAGTATGTTCAAAGAAGCCCCTGTGAGAAGAGTACAATTTGATTTGATTTCCATAGAGATTTTTCTCATTATTTTGAATCAGTTATACACATTATGTTGTTTTATGTTGCATATGATGCTTTAGAGTTATTGTTAAAGGGATTATTTTAGAATCGTGAGTTTTACCCTGATGTTGTTGTCTATGTGTGGGTAACATTGTGCCATTTTTGATGACATTGAAGTCATCATGAGGCCTTCTATTTTATATGTATGTATTATTATGGTAGATATCTATATATACTCTTAGCACAAAGCAAGTTATTAAAGTAAATCATGTAGGTTGGGATACAAACATTTTAGCAGTTAATGATACAGTTATCATACAGATATAAATATATATCATATAGCTGGGTGGTTAAAGTAACTTTCTTTGCATTTTCATATTTTTCAGAAAAACTGCTGGATGGAAACATCAAGATGCGACCAAAATCTCTAAAATAAACATAAAAAATGTATATGCTCACTTGAGGTGTATTACTTTTTTATTTGAAAAGAATTAATGCACATAAACTATAATGGAAAAACATTTACAGAATAAACACCTATTGAATTTATTAGGAATTAAAAAGAGTCATGTGACTGAATAACCCGTTCATAACTGGACTAACCAGTGGACCAGTTGTTGCATCTGAAATGCTGCTCTGGTTCCTTGAAAAATATATTATAGATCCAAGCGGTAAAGACGTTAGGGTGGCGGAACGCACACACAAAGTGTTCCCAGAACCGTGTGACGTGCTGTCGCTCCCAGACATGAGCCAAGTTCTTAAGAGTGTTTTGTCTGTGCGTTCTAAACCACAAGTATTTTATTAATAAAAGAGTGTGTCTACAATTTCTCCGGAAGTGACGATTTTGTTCTTTTGAACACATGAGATGGAAACATGGCTTAATTCGCACATTGTTTTTGCGATATTATGATTTTTCGCGTAAATGAATTTTGCAGCTTCAATGGAAACTTAGCTAAAGACAAACCTGAAGCAAGGTCACCATATTTTTTAAAGAGAATTTCTGGCAACCACAGCTTCCATTTTTGCACAGTAAACTTAACTGGATATTTTTACACTGTGTGCTTACTTTTAAACCTCTATTATCACACCAGCTCATTTTGATTTGTGCAGGGCTCACAGAGGACATGTCCTGTCATTTTCATCCTCTAGTTACAGGCATAAGCCTGTTTAGTGAGAGCACAGCTCAGATGGCCTTCGTGAGAATGAGCGGGGCATCCTGTAACTCAATGTATGCGTCTATCAGAAATCTGAAATGATTCTCACCATTTGACACAGTCAGTGTGTCCCAAGTAGTGGCGCTGTGTCCGCTCCTCATAGTTAAAGAGCACGACCACAGAGGCGATGAAATATACAATCTCCCCAGTAGGGAGCAAGTACACATTTGCACGGCAGTCACGTCCCCTGTAACCATATCTGCATGACTGAGTCAAGGAGAAAACAGGCAAGACAAAATTACCTTAAAATAACTGAAAACGTCAGATAAAGTCTGACTGAGAACACTTGTGCAAATGGTTCTATTTTGTTTTGTTATCTAATTAAATACAAAATCATTATTGAACACAAAATTTGTAATTTTGGATTACAAATTACATTTTAAGCATAACATCTTAAATAAAAATGTTTAATTGAAAAAAAAAAAGGAAATTATCGATATGTTGCATTGTAATTTAATTTTGTATTTAATATTTTAGTAAATATTATATATTTTCCCCTTATTAATTGTAATACATTTTAAAATCATTTATTTCTAATTAATGTCTATGTTGACTAATGTCTATTAAACTTTTCTCATTTTCTTTTTCATTTCTCATGTAAAGCACGGAAATGTGCTATTTAAATAAAACATTTAAAAATGCAGACAGTATGCAGCATGTTAGAAAGGATACACCCACTCCAGCTTGAGTCTCTCTGGTGGAAGTTCGGTGCGGACATCATCGTAATTCTCCACATCTGATGGAATGAACATTGTGATGGGTCGTCCTCGCATGAACATTTTGATATAGTCTCCCTCTGTGCAGAGATCAAAGGTGAAAGGTCAGAAAGCGAGTGGTGCCTTTTGTAACTGATGAAGAAATGAATTAACAGTTGTAGTGTGTCTCAGCTGGTAAGCCAGTTTACAAAACATTCGTATATCTAAAACAAGACCTTTATTGGTTAGTGTGAATTACAGTACATGCATTTGTGGCATACTTTTCAAAACGGCTCCACAGTTTAAAAAAAAAAAAAAGTATGAAGCAAAAATCACAGAAACAAGCAACGCACTTACAATGAAGTTAAAATAATCAAACTTCAATATCATAACCATGTAAAGCAAGTAAACCCAGCAACTTTCACATGATACACCTAAGAATGCCAGAAAGAGACTGTATACATGGAGCCAACTCACAGTATCTAAGTCAGTAACACAAAACCAAAAGTTCATCTACCTAAAGTATTTTCAGTATATAATTTTCCACCCACAAAAAGGAAATTTTACACTTGTTTACAGCTCAAATAATCAATTTTTACAGAAAAATTCACATTAAGTACATGCTGCAACACAATTATAATTTTGGCTTTTCTGCTTTTAGTTTCCCCATTTACTTCTATTGTATGTGCGTTGCCTTAACAGCGATTTTTGCTTTTCTGAGGAACAAGTTCAAATGATGTCCGTGTCAATAAAACAGTATGCCACAGATGCTGCCTATAGAGCTTAACTTTGTTAAAACCCAGAAGATCTTGAAGGTGTCAGTATAGCTTACATGCTCTGAGCCCAAATACCCAAGCAAACAAACAAAACCTGAAGCATCAAGCAAGTGCAAAGGCTAGAGCGATGATGATGATGATGATGCCCAAACTCAGCTATGCTTTAATAAAGAAAAGAAGAGTAAAGCAGAAACATCAGGGTGGTGAAGAGATTTCGGTTTTCTCTCATCTCCAGTGTTATGATGAATAAAATGTCATCTTCAGGTACAAAACATAAATAATGTAAAATATTTCCACTGTATGGTGTTTATTGCTGAACAATATTTGTGGTCTTAACCAAAGACAACATTTAAAAGCAGTTTAACTCGATACAAATCTGCAGCACCAAATTCTGATGTTTACTTCCTTAAGAGTATTCATTCTTTTAAAAAGGTACTCTGTGTGCATGCCAAGTGTGTTGCAATATAATATAGTCGATATTAAGATAAAGCAGATTTAATAAATTCATTTAAAATAAAGATTAAAAAATGCATCTGTAATACAGTATTATTTCATTTTAGAGTAAAAAAAATTATGCAATACTATGACTTTTAATTTTAAATCAGCATTAAATTCAGTGTAATAAATAATACAATGCACAATGATATATTAAATAATACATAAACTACTACTATATATATATATATATATATATATATATATATATATATATATATATATATATATATATATATATATATATATATATATATATATACATACATATACATACACACACATTACATTTTTTGGGTGACTGACATGTTCTTGACAGGTTTATGATCCATACACTCTAAGAAAAGAATTTACTCAATAAGGTACATGTCACCTTGTTGGGTGGTAACCTTGTTTTGGGAACATATTTGTACCCCTATGGAGACTCAGTTACGATTGATTCCCAGGGAGGAATGTACTGAAATTGTATTTACCATTTTAAAGGAACAAAGTGGCAGAAAGAGAGATGAAGAAAAAGCAGGAGAGGTGAATGATCGATCATTGATCTTTCAGATTGATCAGCATGTTATTCAGAGAATTAAAGTGGAATTAAAGCAAGAGATGCTTATATTCCAGCCTGAAGCAGGTAGGGGTAAACGCGTTTTCGGCGGGTTAGGGCCCTGCAGAGAGGAAGGCCTTACCTTGACTGTTTTTTTCACGGGTTGACATTTTAGCTGGTTATGGGACAGAAATAATAATCTCTCAACAAACACACATGGAATAACAGACAATGCTCAACTCTATTGGTTTAACAATGATGACAGAGGACTGTCAACAGTTTCAAGATAGGCGTGATAATTGAAAAGGTTTGAAGAAACAAGTGAGGAACCACAAGGCACAGGAATGTAGTTGCATGTATCTTTGCCAAGATTAAATTGACTTGCAAGTGTTGCTCAGCCCAGAGCTAAATCCAGCCCCAAGATAAGGTTGTTCCAAGGCACGCTTGGCCCGTGACCACTGGCATGAGCCCGATGTGAAGAATAGTTTTCAGTGTCATTGCTAATCTTGCCCTGGTGCAAGGCCAACTACAAAGAGGTGGCATCATGCTCGCTCCCTTTTTATTTGCACTTATGAAACAAGTTTCAACACTTTGGCAACAGGGTCCCATCTTAAATGTTCTGGAAGATTTTACATTACAAAGTAAATGTGATTTTCACAAAGATTTAATAGGTTATATATTGCACAAGGCATTTTTGGCATATCAATTAAGATTGCACCTCTGAAATACAGGAAATGGGAACATATAAGGAACAAAAATTATGCTAAAACATTAAAGGACATACAGTATAAAAGGCAAAATGAGAATTTACCTTGGCTTATGACTGGATCTCTGTGTCTAAAGAGGATATAGAGAAAAAAAACATCCGAGTATTGATAAAACATCACTTTCAAAACTGGCACTAACCCCCCCCCCCCCCCCCAACCCCCCAATTTCAATTGCCCCGCCCTAAAACTTGAGGTAATGTAGCAATTTTATGGCATCACATTTTGTTAGGACAGGATGTAACAGCTACAATAAATTTTTTGTTTCATCATTTGGATGATTTGAGTGTACCTATGTGGGTCTTATAGGACAAAGGGGACAGAAGGAGCCTTGCACTTACTTCTCTGCATTCTTCGCCACTTTGGCAAGCAGTTTGGAGGTGGAGGCTGCTTTTACCAACTTATTCCTGTTCTCATCTGCACTGTCCCATGTGCTGCTCTGAGAACGTTCCATTCCTCCACCACGCTTTGCACTGCTACCCCTGCTGGTGACAGGAAATTACACAAGAATAACACACAAGTTCCCTTATGGCTCAGTAAACTTGACATTGCGTGCTAATGCAAACTAGTTGAAACCTCTCTACAATTACGCTAATATTCTGATATTGGCAATGGTGCTTGAGCCCTGCCCTTCTAGGGGCGAAGCTGTCTGCTATAAAAGCAGGTGCACAAGCACCATTCCCCGTTCTTCCTTCAAGACAACGATTCATCTCTCGTCTAGAATCCATCTACTGCTTTGCTGTTGACTACACGAGTCAGCAGGTGGAATCTTCATGGCAACGAGAAGACTCTCCGCTCCCCTGCAGTGTTCTGGTGAACATCACTCCGCCTCGCCGCTTGATGCTTCGCTGGTGAAGGGGCCGCTTCAGCATCCTGATTTGCCGCAGCACTTTAGCAGGTGTTGTGCATGGCGGGACCGTGAGGTCGAGCAGGATAAATTTGAGGTGGACCTAGTGCCGACACACGCCCCGTGAGCACCTCATTCTCCATGCGTCTATGCATGGCCTCGTCTCGTTCGGTGGTTCTGGCGCTGGAGATGATGACGATGTCAAGTCTCTCGCTGCATCAGGCAAGTGGTCACTGGATGATGCTACCGCCCCTCCTCCCAGTGAGGGCGAGGAGCGTGAACGCGCCACTGACAAGGAGATGCTTCACATCCTTTCAAGGGCGGTCGAAGAGCTCGAAATCGAGTGGTGTCCTCCAGAGGAGTCTACACAATTTTGCCTTGATGAATGGTTTCTGCAGTCCAGACGGCATCAAGCGACCACGTATCTTAGATCTACCCTGTTCTTCCCTGAAGTTCATAATGAACTATCAAAATCCCGGCACGCTATCAACATCCTCTCCAGTGTGGATCATGGTTGTGCCCAACTGCCCCCTGAAAGATGCGGTAGCGCTCTGCCCTGTGAGTAGCAGGGCGTGGAACTCATGCCCTGATCATCTTTCTAAGCTGTGTCGACTAATGTCCGCACTGACTGGAAGAGCATACTCGCTGGTGGGCCAAACTGGTTCAGCACTCCACTCGATGACGGTGCTCCAAGTTTTCCAAGCTAAGTTCCTCAAACAAATGGACGACCAAGGCTACAATCCAGAGACGTTCAAAGAGTGTCGCACCGCTACAGACTTAGCGCTGCGAGCCACCAGTCACTGCAAAGGCCATTGGCAAGTCAATGAGCAACCTGGTGTTTTTCACATCTGGCTGACCCTTACAGAAATGCCTGACACAGGACAGCCACACTATTTGATGGTCTGGTGTCTCCAGCTGGCCTTTTTGGAGGCTCTGTGAATACAATTGCTGAGCGCTACATCACGACTCAACAATCACTGGCTATGAGACATTTTATATCAAAATGGAACAGCTCTACATCACAACCGGCTCACTCTCGCTCTGTCTCGGTCCAGCGCCCAGCTAAAAACAACCACATCAGCTGCCTCAGCACTGCCAAATGTCGCCGGCAAGCTGCTGGTAAAGACACACAAGCCATATTGTAGAGAGGTTTCAACTAGATTGTGTGGAAGGACACTCCCTTATACATTAGCATGCAATGTCTTGTTCCCTTCATCTCAGGGAACCAAGGTTACGTATGTAACCGAGACGTACTCCATTTTTAGCAAGGAAGCCATAGCAGAGAGGCTGAAAAACAAGTCTAAGGGAGAGGGTAAAGTTTAGGGTTAAGTTTAGAGGAGCGGTATTGTGAGCTTGTAGGTGAACAATCTGTAAATCTACGGTATATCAGTGGTTTTCAGCTGGAAACCACTGATAGTCTGTTCTTATAGGGTTGTGGACAGCAGAGGAAAAAACTATGCTAAATGCAAATATACAAATTTAACGAACAATGTAATTGTCAATAGTTTGGATGGTGAATTAAATAGACTTAACTTTTAAAATAGAGTAACAAATTCTCGCCATGCTTTGTTGAGGTAAAGGGTCATTCATCCAATCAAACTCTATGGTATTTTTTTGCAAATTCATCTGTCAATGATAATACCACTAATACTAATACAATATATTGCCCAGTGGTCAGTCACATTTCTGCTGTTCTTTATGCATTTACAAATAGTCAATTGGCCTTTGGAGTTAATGGTAATAAATTAATAAATTTCAAAGTTATGGACATTTTTATTTTATACTTTTGTATGATAAATGAATATACTGAGTTTGGTCATAACTTGATATCCAATGTCAATGTCCTGAGGTAAAAAATATAAATATAAAACATCTTATTTTGCTTGGCTGCCACATATAGCCTACCATTAGAACAATAAACAATATTGAAAAAACATTTATTCCATTAATTATGAATCTTTATTGGTGTCTTTTATCATAATTCAAAATAATTATAATTTAAAAATAATAATAAAAGGCAACAAGTCACTTGGGTCCACATGCTACTGTGATTTTACTGGTAAGGGAATTTGCAGCACTCTGCAAAACACAAAGATTTTTAAAAGAATATTTTCAGCTCTCAATATTTGCATTGTATGGACCTACATAAATATCTCTAAATATCTTTGTGTTCGCAGAAGACAGAATGTCAGACATCTGGGATGGCACAAGGGTGAGTAGATGATAAAATAATTTTCATTTTTGGGCAACTGTGGTAAAATCACTGTAATGAGCAGTGTCTCCTGGCTAATTGATTTAGAGAACCACTAATCTAACTCTAATATTCCCTCTTAGTTGAAGAGGAGAAACTGCTTTTGGCTATCAATTATAGAGTTTACTTTGCTAGAATTGCAAAGACAAGCTAATTCCATCCATTTCCTCCAAACACAAATTACCACTCCTCTTTGTTCATTTAAAAATGTAAGCCAAAAAACAACCAATGCCACCCCTTAGTAGTACAAGTCACAGTTTGGGAATGCAGTCACTCAGGTAAAAGATCCATGCATATACAGTACATTATGCCAGGCAAGGCACATCAGATTAAGCATAAACCAATCAATATTTAGTACACACAGGAGATCTGAGAACTTCAAACCCAGTCCTTTGGTGAGTTGCATGAGATTGTTTCAGGAAACAGATGCCACACAGCAAAGCTTAAGGAAAAAGAATGTGGAGGTAGATGTAGTCTACATGTTTGAGAAACATGTTTGAGATTTAAAAAGAGAAAAAAGGTGTAATCCTGGCACAAAGCTGTATGCAAGAAGAAATGTTAACAGTACAAAAATAAACTTGATTTCCAGGACCACCCCTACTACGCCACCATTTACTAGCTATATAAAAATATAGTCTGGGGTTAAGTGCACAAGTCTCTTGCTCAAGTGCACAATGGTGATCATGGCTTGCTTCTTGATTCTTCTCGGGCCATGAAACAACAATCTTCCAGTTACTAGTTACTAGTCCTGAGCTGTTTCCGCCACACTAAACCCCCAACTTAGGACTCAGCAGAAAACATGCCCCTAAAGAGGAACGTCTGAGTAGGAGTGATCCGAAAATGTACAAACGCATACACAAAAGGCTGTAATTCAGTAGCATAGTACCTCCAACCTCGCGAACAGGGGAGTGAGAAAGCAGGTAGGGAACGGATAGTGCCCCGGGGCAGAGCAGACACACTTCCACATGTGAAAAATTGTCTTGGGTTCTACGTATGGGATCACTTGTAAGGGATATAGGTTTAATGATGTAAATTCCTAAAATATGTGAGACAAACACAACGCAAGTATGCATTGAATTCTCAACGTTGCCACGAGGGATGCTACAGTTGGGATGCTTAGGCTAGTCTAACCTAATAATACCTTATTTATTCAGCACAGATAGTACCAACAATCCTTTTGTGAGGGTTCTCCATCATTTTAGCACGCGGTCTACCTGCAATTGCCTTCTCAGTTCTTTCTGAGGAAATGTTTCAAAAACACACTGTACTAACCACAAAACCCTCAACAGTTGACACTAGTGAGGCATGCAAAAACTGTGCATGTGCAAAGTCTTGTGCTAGTGTAAGCGAAACCCTTATTGTCCCCTTCTCCATTCACACAAGACATTTTTGCAGATGCTTTTTCTAACCAATTTGCTTACTGTGGCCAGACCCTGGCTAATAATCTGCTCCTTGCGCTGTCAAACAAACATGGATCAGACCATGAAATGACATTAAGGACGAGTTTGGTTTTCCACTTCTCTTTAGCTAATAGGATGGGACAGCTTGCTTGGCTAATTTGAATAACTCAGCAGGATAGTTTTGGGGTTGTTAAGTACAGACTAGAAGGTCAGTTAATGGTATTTTAGCATAAGTGGGCTAATGTGTTAGCCTGATTATTTTGTTTTGTTAATCAAGCACCAATGGTCTCTGAGCTGGAGGTCTGCAACCCGACGGGACCCGAGAACCTGATGGGTTTTGGGACAGGTTCGGGTTCGTTTTTCCAAGTAGGACTTCGTGTCGGGTCAGGTTCGTAATTAATGAAGAAATAAACATGTTTACCACACACACGCACACGCTCTAACTCACAGACGAACGTGACTAACGGACAAGTTAGGGGCCGTTCACACAGAAATGTGTTTTTGAGCACATCTGTTCTGTTTTCCCATTGTTTAAATACATGCTGGACAATGTCTTTCAAATTTGCATAGCATCTTGCTTTTTCTTCAGCGTCTCGCACAGGACCAGCATATTTTAAACACCATGTCAAGTTAAAAAAGATCTTCAAATTGCCAAAAACGCATGTTGAGACATCTGCGCTCTGTTTCATTATTTGTGCTGTGTCTAGATTGTTTTTAGCGCCGTTATCACAAAGATTCAACATTCTAAACAAGTTCAGGCTGCATAGAGGGAACTGTTGCATCGTTTCATATTGTTCCAGATTGTTCCGCACCAAGTGAAGTTTCATTAAATAAATGGTAAGTCGATGCTTTTTCCCCTTCTGCTCTAGTGTACTAAGGGGCTGCCGTGCCTTGTTAAAACTGTGTATGTTTACTGTTTCAGCACTGTTACGAAATATGAATGTTGCCTATATGCTTACATAAAATATAGCCTATTGCAACAGTACTTGCTAGGAGAAGTAATTAGATATTAAGCAATTTCGGGTTATGGCTTAAAATCTGACGGTATCGTTCGGGCCTCATAGGGTCTAATATGATGCAATGTGGGACACACACACAAACAAAAACTGGTAGAAACAAGATTGAAAGATTTAAGGCATTATTTACTAGAAATCCAGTTGTTTGCCATAGCTGTTAAATCTAATGTGTTGCCATTAGACACATTGCATCAGGTAATAACGCGTGGCCACTGTATTCCTATCATTTAATTCCCAAAAAGCTGTATCTTTCATCCATTTACAGTAAAAAAAATAAATAAATTGAGAAATGTGAAAAACGCCTATAAAGAAATCATTCTGTCAGAGTGTTGTGAAGATTTAAACACAAGTCAGACATGTAAAAACTATATGAAGGACTACGGACTAACCGACTAACATTTTATAATTGAGAACTAGATATCATGGTTGAGGTTTTAAGCCAATGAGCATTAAGCTGTGATGTCAGAAAGTGTTTACAAGTCAAGCTTTTAGTTTGCGCAGGAGAGCAACTGAGGTGCCTGGCTCTAAAAACTGCTGCTGTACTCTGACCTACGCCAGCATAACACCACAGTAAATCACACTGTATTTGTAACTGGCATGCAACCGGGGGTGTTCACTGGTGATTGGTTCTGTGCAGAATTTGTTTCTCCAACGAGTCGACTGAGCTTAATATTAATTGAGGAAGTGTGTCTGCCCTGCCCCTTGGCTCTTAGTAAATACATTGCGAAACAACTGCAAGCTGATAGCCAATACGGTGATGTTGCCAAAAACTGCATGGCTGTTGGGAGGAACCTTTTGGCTGAGGCTGACCCCTTGTTCTCCGAGGTCTGTCTTTGGGGTGGTGGGGGGTGAGGGGAGGGGGGATTGCTGGAAGGGGACGGAGCCTGAGAGGTGCTGGGTGTTGAGGGGGGTTTATCATTAGCCTGTGGTGGCTCTTCTTTCTCCTTGATCCTCTCCATCTGAGGCTTGTCTTTTTTCCGCTCAACATCACTGCAAAAACAACATGCACGTCAACAGAGGAAGACTTGATGCACATTAGGGGAGCGGAGGGGCTCAATATTGAGGTATAAAATGTTAAAGACATTTAAAATTTACATTTATGGGTAAACTTGAATATATTTCTTCAGGCTAAAAGAACACCACACATTATTCATATAATTAGACGTCTTTGAGAAAGCTGGACGTCCCAGATTAGAACAGATTATCTGAAATGTTCTTTCATTTTCTCCATAGAATTGTTTTTTTTTTATTATTGTTAAATATACTGTATAGTTAAATCCTTGAACCAAACTAGGCAGCTCCAAGATGAAGTAACACACTATAACATTTGCTCCTAAGCAAAAAGTTTTCTGAAATATAAAGGGAAATGTCCAAAAGTGAGTAATTAAATTTTTTTAGGACATGAATTATGTAAGCCAATAAAAAAATGACAATATCATATAAAACTATTGACTACAAGTCAGACATTTTTATTTATAAATTACAATATATTTTAAATATATAGCAAAATATATAAATATATACAATTGCATAAGTAGTTTTATGAGTATAGTGAGACTGGCTCGATTTATGTCAATTCTTCATGGGATTGGGCGGTCACTAGTAGGCTTGTTTGGTGTGATTCTCATCTCTGTGGTAACAGAAAATTCTCTGATTGGTGGATTGCTCTTGAGGATTATGGGTAGTGTAGTTTTGCAATGTAACTTCCCATAACATTTGTTTTAAAAATGTAAATCACATTGATTTGACTCACTTAACAACTTCTGAGTTTATGGTAGTTCTGTCTTGAAAAGTTTATAAATAATTGCTAAAATACACATTTTCAATGGAGGAAATGAATGTAATTTTACTTCCAGTACATACAATTTAACACTAGACACTGACACATTTTGTCAGGAAATAGCAAACAATGTACTTGTACAGCACCAAAAAACATTTGTGTAAAAGGTGGGTATCATATTCGGTCAACAGGACATATAAATGAGTGCTACCACAATTCTAAATGCTAAAAGATATGTAGCACTTTTTTTTTCAGGCAGGACAAAACAACCCAAATCCTGAGAAGACAATAATGTTATGTTGGCATTGCAAAAATACAATAACAGTGATTATCAATACTTGTAACTTTAAATATATGGTTTTGAAAGTAGTTAAAACTTTATGGCTGATTTTTAACAAATTATATTTCCAATAAGAATAAAATGTGGCTTTAAAAAGGCAAAATACAACAGTCTAAAGTTGATGGGGTTATTTAAGATCACTGTCGGTGTAATGCTAAATTTATGACAATGTTAGAATGGATGCAGACATTTAAATGGTTAAACGTGTCTAAATCATTTGCATATTTGGGTAGTTTGTACCTCTTGGCTGCAGAGGACAGTGTCTCTTTCTTGGCTACAGAAACCGTGGAGACATCTCTGTGAGATTTACGGGTGCTGGAACTGCCATTGGCGATACAGGACATAGAATAAGCCTCACGCAGTGGGGTCTGACCTGCAGGAGACAAACAATCATCCTCAGTCTTAACTGAAAAGTCTATCTTGTGGGTCCATCTATATAAAAGTTAAAAATGTTGACACATTGCCATCATTCATTACATTTATTCATATTTTTTATTAGACAATGTACAAGACAATTTCAAAGAGACACAGGAGACATTAGACAAAGCAGGAAGCAAGACAACAAGAGACAACAATTAAATTGCATGACAAGATGGTATAAGGGGGACAACATCTAGATTAAAGAGGGCAGTCTCCAGACAAGCTAACTGGATTAATGATCTGATTTACTAGTCTACCACTGATGCTTAAAGAAATACAACATCTCAAAAACCAAATCGCTTGCAGAGTGCGATAGTGGGAAACACGTCCAAAAACTTTTTGGTGTCTAACATGAAATATCTGTTCATAGTGGGGACCAAAAGTCTGACACCACACTGAAAATACTGTATGTTTCATTAAAACCTGGAAAGTTTTAGTATTTTGAGGAAAAAAAAAAAGACAAAACGAAGAGAAAATATTTCAGATTCTGCACTATTTCTAGGTCACTAAGTACATTTTTTACATTGATGTTGCGTTGCGTTAGGTCAGATTTTGTCATTTGGAAATTCCTGTACACCTTCAGACAAATTGTTATGCTAACATTTGTATAAAATAAGAGTCACAGATATTTTGACCCTACCATAGTTGAGGCACACAGACACACGTCAAACTAACATTTGCCCTTCTTGTTGTTGTCCGACTAAAAAGGCTACAGAACACAGTAAGGTGTCCCCTTGGGCTTGGTACGGTATTCTCAGGCTACAATTCAGGGTCATGATTGCAATGCTTTGCATCAGCCATGCTATTTAAAACTTTGCATGTGGAAGGGTCTGATTTAGATACTTGGCTTATAACTGGTCACTTTATTTGACCCTGTTTTCTTTCCGAGAGAGACGGCTGCCTATTTAACTATTGTGCTACTTCACCCTGCAGCTCTTGCATGGTGGATTCGATTAATTGTTTCTCCCCAGGGCGCGTGTCTGTGTGTGTATTATCTCAAAACGATGCGCCGTCTGTGCCACATGGCTCAGCTTCACTCTGATTCTCTGATTATTTTTATTTTTTTGCAAGTGAACCCATGCTAGCTGGTTTATTCTTATAGTCAAAATTTACACCTAGTGTTGTTCTAAACCTTTGTTACTTTTTTTTTGTGAAACAAAAAAAGGAAAATGTAGGCAGACTGAATAAATAATTCTCATTTTTGGGTGAACTGTTCTTTTAGGAATCTTAATCTTTGACACCTCATGTCTGTTCTTTCTCAAATTTGTATCTCTGTAATACGTGACTGTAAAGAACCTCAATGCCATAAAACAGATCATGTTTAAAAATGTGTTTATATAAGTGAGTGCATGTATAAAAATCTACCTAAATTCTCTGGGATGATGTTTGTGTGTTTGGAAACTTTGACCACTCGAGCTTCAGGTGACCTTATCCGTGTGTACTGCATATGTGATTTTGTCTGTGTCAGTGTGTGTTTATGTCTGCAGAGCCGCACAGGAACTCCTAATGTGACCTAACTCACACAGGAAACCAAGGAAATATCTGCCTTTTATCCACAGCCTGTCTATGGCTTCTCGGTTCCCAACCCACAGGCATTCACCATCACTTTCAGACTGGAAATAAAGCAAAAACTTACTTATGTGTAAAACAATTCTTAAAATTCCATTCAAAACAATTAATGTAAATGTCTGTTGTTTCTCAATTGTATTGTTGACTTTACCAGATACAGACTTTTAATATTAAACAATGAAAGGCCATTAAACAAATACAAATTATTAAACATTTAAAAGTATGATCATCTTAACAAAGACGGAAATAAACAAACCGTTTACTATTTTTAAAAATATTTATATAAATACAAGAGCTCTCAATTGATTACATTTTATTAAATTAAGCGCATGTCAATGTTTATTGCCATGTGCCACTAAATAAAGATGGTTTATAATGTAATAATCATAAATAAAATATATAATAAATATCACATTTCAGACAATTCAATTAGAACTCCAGTGTTGGGTAAGTTACTCTAAAAAATGAATTACTAACTAACTACTAATTACATCTTCTACAGTATAATTAGATTACAGTACTAATTACTCTGTCTGAAAAGTAATTGCATTACTTATTATTAATTACTTTCTGAAACCCTGATCATCCTTGACCAGATGGAAAATACAAGGTTACACATGAAAATGTTCTTTTAACTCTTTCAAATAAATCATATAAAATCAATTTAATTATTCATGAACTGGCCAAAGAATTTAAGGGGGCTGCATTAAATTAGAAAATGTACATTTTAAAATTAGACGTTTAATTTAGATTTTAAATTCACTATTGTTTTATATAGAATTGTTCTATAGTCTATACAGTATTTAACACAATTACATCAGATGTAACTAATTAAATTACTACATTAATTAATACATTACTTTTTAAATGAAAAAGTCATTTAATTACAGTAATTCTTTACTTAGTAATGCATTACACCCAACACTGTAGATAAAATCATATACAGTATATTGTGGCAACAGACAAGTAAAGCATTTTACAATCCAAAAAGTGTCTTTAAAAGTCAAAGTATTGATTGTTTAATTTCCATATTATTGAACTTAATCCTAATATTAGCCTGCATCCCTCTGCTCTATTTTTAATTGTTGGTCCATGTACTCATTTGTCTGACAGGATTTTGTAGCGTCTCAATTTGGTTGTGTTGCATCTCAATAGTTTTCAGCTCCTCTAGTCATAAGCACTGTATTTTTAGGACACTGTGTCAAATTGAACATGGTTTGAAACTTTAAAAAATGCATCCTGAGATCCCAGTCCAGCTGTCTTTGAGAACAAAAGTGCACCGTGTTGCCTGCTCATTGGATTGACGAGGCCTGTTGGCTGTACAGCTGGTGTGCTGACTGCCCCCTGCTGCATCAAGTTAGTACATCAAGCTTGAACAGCTCTGATGGTAGTAACATTCTTATACAAAATGTACATACAGGTCGGGAGGCATGATTAATTTTCTTTTATATATATACAAATTGTCATTTTCATTTCAGAATGCTATTAAACAATCCAGAACTTGAGATGTGGAGGAAACTACATTATAGTGGAAATGTCCATGACTACCAGATAAAAATGCCAAAAATGACAAAATTCTTCAGTGATGCATTGGACATTGTCAGTAGACAAATCAAATAATCTAGTGAGAGTTTTCGAAGTGTCCACTGGGCCAAGAGTGCCCATAGAGAAGAAACACCCTCATACTGTATGAAAGAAGAGACTTTTAATTGCAATAAAGACACTTCAGTACAAGCCAAAACAAAGCAGTCCACCTTACTAAACCAATGTCAGAAATGAACAACATGGCATTCTTCAAAAACAGACTTAATTCTTACCAGATGCATGCTTCATATAACGAACAGAATTAAACACCACTTCAATGTACATTATTAACCACTAACTCTGAAAATAGCCTGTGCTTCCCTTTTCCTTACAGAATTCAAAAGGCAGTCTAAGCCTTTTCACATACATCTTCCTGATAGCAGCTGATTAGGGAAAAAATGAGGTTTGGGAGGAGACCTGAATGGAAAGAGTGAGACTTGAGGAAAGACATTAGCATGGAGGACTGATCAAGGGAAAAGCGAGGGAACTGATATAAATAAGTGCGATAGGAACAGGGAGCCTTAAAAGGGTCATGAAATGAGGAATTACATTTTCCTTGATCTTTTCACATGTAAGAGGTCATTGTACAATAGAAACATACTGTAAGTTTTAGAAGTCAAAGGTTTTTTTTTTTTGTATATATAATTAATAATAATAATACATTCAAAGCAGTAAGTCCCAATTTCCTGCAACAATGCAAACCATGCCGCTTTGAAGTTTGCAGTCTTTGTATTAAGCTAAGACGTCAATCAGTGACGTTTAGATCCTCAATTTGTCAAAAGTCTTTTTACTGTACGAATTTGCCACTTAAAGTTCACCAAACTTGAACTTCTACATACTGTATACTGTATGCATGAGCATGAATGGAAGTGAATGGAACACAAAGTGTAGTGTGACTGTACCTTTTGTCCAGCACAGGTGGGTGGGAGTTGTCATTGAAACAAATTGCAGGTGTGGATGCTTTCTCTCACATTCTTCCACACAAATAGATCTGCCATCGTTTTACAGATCCAACAGGGAATGGGAAAATAGTGGGCAGTGAATGGACACAAGTGTAAGATAACGCAGGTGTATGATTTTCTGCCTCTAATCTCTCCTGTCCACCCATAAACTAGAATTTATCTGCTTCAGTCTTCTACTCGCTAGTTGAGTATGTTTGTTTTTGCATGGGTGTGCATGTACTTTACCTTCAGTTTTAAGGCGTGAGAGTGTGATGGGAGACATCCGACAAATCAGAAAAATGACCACATTATGGGAATAGTTCACCAAAAGTAATTTGCTCTTTCCCATACAGCGAAAGTGGATTTTGAATATGATGCCAAGTTTAAAGGACAAAAAAGCAATATCAAACTTATCAGAAAACTAGTCAGGTAAGAAGTCACGGCATAGCAAGTTTGAACATACTGAACCACAAAAGAGATTTGAAATCTTTGGCAAAAGTGATTTCAAGATGATCCATGTAAAGCTATTGTATAGCTTTAGAAGACTAGAAATAAGTGGTATGTACAACTGTATGATGCTTGTAAATTGCGTTAAAGGAATAGTTCACCTAAAAATTTAATTTCTCTAATGATTTACTCACCCTCATGCCATCCCAGATGTGTAGGTCTTTTTTTTCTTCTGCAGAACACAAACTGAGATTTTTACAAGAATGTTTCAGCTCTGTAGATCCATACAACGCAAGTGAATTGGTGCCAAAACTTTGAAGTTCCAAAAAGCACATAAAGGCAGCATAAAAACAATCCATACAACTGTGAGAAAAGTGAGAAACAGATCAATATTTAAGTTCATTTTTGCAATAACTTCACACCCCTGCCCAGTAGATGATGATATGCATGATGATTGTGAATCGCCAAAAACAAAAGAAGAATGTGAAAGTGAAAATTTGTAGCAAAAAAAGGACTTGCATATTGATCTGTTTCTCACCTACACCTATCGAATTGCTTATGAAGATATGGATTTAACCACTGGAGTTGGATGGACCACTGAGTATGGATTCCTTTTATGCTGACTTTATGTGCTTTTTGAAGATTCTGGTCAATATTCACTTGCATTGAATGGACCAACAGAGCTGAGATATTCTTCTAAAAATCTTTGTTTGTGTTCTGTAGAAGACAGAAAGTCATTCACATCTGGGCTGACATGAGGGTGAGTAAATGATGAGAGCATTTTCATTTTTGGCTGAACTATCCCTTTAAAAACAAGACATACTGCACCTTAGAGTTGTGTATAAGTTTGTTGCATACTCCAGCATGCCGACATGTGTGCGTGAGAGAGAGAGAAAATACATGGGAGGAAGTCTGTGTGCTTTATACGGTGTGTGTTAAACGGAGAACAAAGCGAAGTCGGTTTTAATGGTCAAACATTAAAATAATTTCCCTAAAGCACATGGAGAGATCACACACGCATTCACACAGCTGCTATTCACATGGAAACGTTGTATGCTGTGGGTCAAGGCTGGACTGAAACTGTTAACAGATCTGGGTCTGGCCTCGCTCCTACACTTCCTCCATGTAAATAGTTTGAGGATGACTGGAGGCTGAGACAGACGCACACACAGCAGCGCTCGGTTACCTTTGCTGCTCTGCTGTTTCTTGGCAGCGGCCGCGGAGTCTTCAGACAGAGCGAGACGTCGGAGCACGTCTGCCAGTGCGGCCTTCATCACCATCAGCTCATCTTCCTGCTGCTGCACCCGTAGCTCCAGAGACGACAGGCGGTCCTGCACATCTGACGTGCTCGTTGCAGAGATACTGTCATCTGGGAGAGGAAGAGAAAATGAAGAGTTCATAAAAGGTCTTACTCATCACATATAGTAGAGATGACCTTCTATTATTAAAGGAATGTTCTGGGTTCAATATCACAGGATTTGTGGCATAATGTTGATTACCTCAACAATTTATTTCAACTTGCCCCTCCTTTCCGTTAAATGATAAATCAAACTATTCATGGCATTATTTTTGAAAACATCCTCACTATACAACACTTTTCAGAAATACCTACAACTTTTACACAGTATTGTATGTCTAATATCAAAGGTCTATATCACTTTGTGCTAACATTTATCAGTACACTTACATATAGATGCTTTCAAAAGCTAACAGACATGCACTAAAA
>JAVLUX010000021.1:32727440-32917440 GCA_032164185.1 Moxostoma hubbsi
AAAAAAATGTACTACAATTGCACCATAGTACTGAAAAAGAGCTTTTTTTTTAGATGGAAAGGGAATAAGTTTATGGGTCAGTCCATCTGAAATGGTCTAATATTTGGAGCGCTCCCACCAGTTTTTTATTTATTTATTTATTTTGTTTTATTTCACTTGGTTCAACCACGGCGGCCATGTTTATGTCATGGCACACTGCAAATTGGTCCCACCAGGCACAAGGAAAACCTGAATATCTCAGCTCAGGATGGTCCAAACTCCATGGAACAAAAATTGATCTCTAGAGCACATTACAAGGTACATGTACATATATATATATATATATATATAAACATTTTGCACATTCTTGTTCATTAGACTTAGAACTTAAGTCATTAATTAATACTCAAGATTGCTCAAAGTTCCACTTTTAGGGTCAACTTATAATGGAAAGGGGTCGAGTCTCAATCCTAAATGTTTTTTTTTTTTTTTTTGTACATATCAGGTTTGAGACTTCTCTTATTTTGAAAAAAAAAAAATATATGGGCTGAGAAAGTGTTTTAACATTTCCCCTCAATTTTGGGTTGATAATCTCTTTTGGGGTGAACAGACAGGAACCTGAAATTTTCACAGAAATGAGTGCTCTATTAGTAGCATTCTGCTGTGAAAATGTTGAGTTTGAGATTCCACTGGTTACAGAGGGCTTGTAGAAATCTGGGGAAAGGCTTACTTTATTATTTTGAGAAATTAACAGATATAATATAAGCATTACAAATAATAAAAGTGAAGAGTATTCATTGGTAAAAATGCATGTAATGGAGTTGGAGGGACAATTAAGCGAGAAAATTTCACTTCCTCACCCCATAAACATACATGAATAAGAGTCTCAAACCTGAAATGTTCTGCATGCACACTATACTTCACTAGGTACCCCCTAACAAAATTAAGACTGAGACTCCCTTCTCATTATAAATTGACCCTAAATGTGAAACTTATAGCAATCTTGGGCCAGTGTTACTTTAGTTTTGGACTTTTAATTTAGTTTTTATTTCTATTTTATATCAATCTGTTATTCCAAATTTGTTTTAGTTTTTGCTAGTTTTCACAGTTTGTCTGTTAGTTTTCTGTTTCAGTTTATGTCGTTTTTATTTTATTTTATTTGTTATAGTTAATGAAAATGGTTTTATTTTGTTTTTATTGTAGTTTTCGTAAACTATAATAACACTGTCTTGAGTATTAATTAATGACTTAAGTTCTAAGTCTAATGATCAAGAATATGCAAAATGTTTATATATATATATATATATATATATATATATATATATATATATATATATATATATATATATATGTACATGTACCTTGTAATGTGCTCTAGAGATGGAGCTAGGACCATCCTGAGCTGAGATTCTGAGGTTTCTGTAAACAGCTGTATAACCAATATGTTTTGTGCGCCATGACACAAATATGGCCGCCGTGATGAGCTCTATAACCAAAATGAGGTCTAGATCAGTACTGCAGAGTAAAGTGCAGTGCAATTATTGCCCTAACCAAAGCTCAAATGGTCAACGTGTGACAGATAAAAGGTGGGAAAGTAACGGGGAAGTTGTGCAAGGCCTTGTGAAGGGGTCTGAGTCAATTGAGGTGAACTAATACAGGAAGTGACCTTAAAAGATGTGGCTGATATGAGTGAAAGTGCAGAAAAAAAAATTACAGTTTTGCTAAATGAGTAGCGGTGATGTGCCTTTACTGAGGGGTGAAATCTGTCACTCCATCTGTATTGACATTACATCATTACACAACTGAACCCGAAACTCATGCTTACGGAATATACTGTATATGGAGTTCTATTAATGTTTCTGAAGTAAATGTCAGTGTTGCTTGCCTGGCGTTATGACTCATTTTAGCAAATTACTAAGTTATTTCTTACCGGCCCCAGTCAAATGACCCAACACCCAAATCTCTATGATATTCTGGGTAGGGTTGCACAAGCTGTGTATAAGTTCTCATGTAAGTTAGGACGTAAAGTTCACATTAAGGGCTTAGTAACTACTAGTTAGTTTGTAAGTAATTCAGTGCTTAATTTGGTTGCACCACATGTTCTTAAGGCAAGACTTAACTATTAGGTTTTAAGCTCTCCATAAAGTAATGCGTAGTCGCATAATTTGACGTTTACCTGAATTGATCCAATAAGCAGCCTTCAAATTTAAACACAGAAGTATTAAAAAGCTGTGCATTTCAGTTTTATCTCATTACGGTTGATATTCAAACCTTGTAACCTGTAACTGTCAGCTGTAATAAATAAAATTTCCATTAAAATACGATACGTAATAAAAGTAGATTTGATAAATAGTATATTTGCCCTATGTAAATAACAATATATAGGAACTGTAAATACGTATTACTACAACAGGCTGGAAAAATAGACATTTATTAATTTTAATATCCTATATATATTTGAATGTGTTGAAACTTGACACCGGGTGACACACCCTAAAAACGGCACCGTTTGATCGGTTTCTTGCTGAAGAAACGCTGAAAAGTACTTTTATGAGGGAGTTTTTTTCTCCCTCATAAATGTAAATGAGTGTAAATGTCAACTTCATACTGTATGTCGAAAGGATTGAAGCTTGCCTTGCAAAACATGAGCTCATTGATGTCAAAATATCAGTCTGCTTTTTTTCTTCCATTCTTTACTCCTGGTCGGAGTCTTCCGTAAATATGTAGTTTATACATTGGGTTACATTCTACCCAAGTTTAATGGTGCAAATATTTAGTAGATTTACAATATTAAGGCAATTAATCCACACAAATATTTTGTCATAATTGTGCAGCCCTAATATTTGCTTTACTAACCACCACTAATGAATAAGTAGAACTAAATAAATAGATTAATTCATTTATAACAATAATCACTGGTATTAGTGGCCCACATCTGTCATCATGGGACAGCCATACTGTGTGATATTTTAAAATCATAGACTTATAATAAAATAAATAAAAATTCAGTTGAAACAGAAAGGGTAAGTAACATAGCTTCTCACCTGATTGGCTGTGTGAATGAGACCTAGTCCTTTCTTCAGGATTGATTCACTGATTATATCAAAATCCATGCCAAAAGGTCACTGACTGAAAAACGAAATCATTTGAAGCATTTTCTCTCTTGGGAAAACAGGAAACTTTATTACACAGAGAGTAAAATCAGCGAACGATTTAGGTACGATTCATCTGCGCTAAAACTACCACAAACTGCGCTAAAACGTTGGTGGCATCCAAGTGTTCATTCAACTTGCATGTTCTAACTTTAAAAACATTTGTTTAATTAAAAAAAATAAAAAAATGGCTAAATTATAAAGGTTCTGGTTGCTGCCAATTGATAGATTTTCCAAGCATATCTAATTAAATGGATACACTGTGCAATAATTCAGAAAAAACACTACAATTCACCAAGAGCTGTAGCAGGCTTCCAGTGGTGTGAATGACTATCTAACATTGTTTTTTTTTATTATTATTATTTTTATTTATTTTTTTAAATATTGAATAATGCATATGTATAATTCCACATCCTGGGAAAATCTCACCTAGAGTCAGCATATCTAATAGCAGCCTTCTACAGCCTTTACAATATGAAAAATAATATCTTGGTAAAATTAAAAAAAATATATAATTGAACACTGTACTCATAATTGGACATGCTGGCTTCAAATGTAGAAAGTGAACCATCACGCCAGCAGTCTACTGCAAACTTTACAATGAGAAAACGCTTTTTTAATAACAGTGTTTGTTATGTTAGAATAGAGTTTAATAATAGCATAAGAACCAACGTTTTAGCGCAGTTTGTGGAATTCTTTGGCGATCCCTTACACACCGTAGACAAACATCGTAAAAAAATTTCCTGCTCGCAGTTTTTGCTCTCTTTGTTATAAAGTGCCCCATCACTGTTTCACTGAGTGACAAACCACTCACAATTTTCAGTAATTGAGCATTTGGAATGAATTTTGAAATAATCATGCAAGTGGGCAGAGAACCAGGAAAGGAGGAAAGGAGGTATTTTCCACACAGCCAATCAGATGAGAAGCTATGGCACCTACCCTATCCGTTTCGACTGAATTGCTGCTGTGTTTTCTGATTTGCTTGTTGTTGTTTTGTTTCTGGATTTGGGGCTGTATTTTCTGATTTGCCGTTGTGTTTTACAATTTGTTGTTGTGTTTCGGAATTATTTTGTTTTTAGATTTGTTTTCCTTTCACTTTATGGCCACCGTACTTGACACACAGATACACACATAGTCGCCGTCACACAAAACCACAAACACTCTGTCACACGTGTGGGGCCCGGGAATGAGATTAGATATTGAGAAGTGGGGCAGAGCAATGCTGTGACATGCATTTTCAGCACCTCTTCTCTCCTCTTAGATAATGGACAGACTGAGCGGTTGATGTTGAAGACAAAACAGAGGCTGTGTGACGAAAGCTGCAAGCATGCATACTTGAAGATTCACAACATTCCACAGTAAACAAAGATGCACAGATATCCGTGAAAGCTTTACGGCCAATAAGCATGCTACCATATTGCTCCTGCAATTTCTGTATTCACATCATCCTTCAAGGTGCTTAAAAAGTATGCCATGCCCTTACCATGGTGCATGTCTTAAAACATTTAATTTTTTTTATTCCATATAGTATTACCAAAAAATTAAGGTAATTAAAAATTGCCAGTTTCTCTGGGTGTGTTTGTGTAAAAGAAAATTTTTGTTTAATTCTATAAAGTACTGACAACATTTCTCACAAATTCTAAATTAAAATATTGTCATTTAGAACAACTCATTTGTGAATTGTGAAGGATGCATGAATCAAGCCACGTACAAGGTTATCATGGAGAAAACCAGCTTCCTTCTATTCTGACAATGGGCATTGGATCGTTTTTCCAGCAGGACAATGATCCATGCCACACAGTCAGGTCAATCAAGGTGTGGAAGGAGGAGCACCATATCAAGACCCTGTCATAGCCAGCCCAATCTCCAGACATGAACCCCACTGAAAACCTCTGGAATGTGATCAAGAGGAAGATGGATGCTTACAAGCATCAAACAAAGCAGAGCTGATTGAATTTAACCAGGAGTGGCATAAAGTCCCCAAACAGCAATGTGAAAGACTGGTGGAGATCATGCAAAGATGCATGAAAGCTGTGACTGGAAATCAGAATCAGAATTAGCATTATTGCCATGCATGCTTACACATACAAGGAATTTTTCATGGTGACAGAAGCTTCCAGTGCACAAACAATACAGCAACAAGACAAAGAGATGATAATAATAATAATAATAATAATAATAATAATAATAATAATAATAATAATAATAAAAGCCAATAGAAAATATTAGTTAATTCATTATATATTATAAGTATATATGTATATAAAAATACACAATAAGACAATATTATATTATAGATAGATAGATAGATAGATAGATAGATAGATAGATAGATAGATAGATAGATAGATAGATAGATAGATAGATAGATAGATATACAAATCTGTTATATACAGTGCAAGGGGATGTAATGCAGAAGAGGTAGCATATGTTAAATAAATATAACTGGCTGTGTATTGCATGTAATTATTGCTCAATGGGTCAGTTTTAACTGTTCATGAGATGGATAGCCTGAGGGAAAAAACTGTTCTTGTACCTGACAGTTCTGGTGCTCAGTGCTCAGTAGCGCCGGCCAGAAGGCAACAGTTTAAAAAGGTAGTGGGCAGGGTGAGTGGGGTCCAGAGTGATTTTTCCAGCCCTTTTCCTCACTCTGGAAGTGTACCGTTTTTTTAAGGGAGGGCAGGTGGCAACCAATAATCTGCTCAGCAGTCCGAACTGTCCTCTGTAGCTTTCTGATGTCCGATTTTGATGCTGAACAAAACCAGACAGTTATTGAAGTGCAGAGTACAGACTCAATGACTGATTAGTAGAACTGTTTCAGCAGCGCCTGTGGCAGGTTGAACTTCTATGGAGTGGTGGTGGCGTAGTGGGCTAAATCACATAACTGTTAAGCAGAAGGTTGCCGATTCGATCCCCACAGCCACCACCATTTTGTCCTTGAGGAAGGCACTTAACTCCAGGTTGCTCCGGGGAGATTGTCCCTGTAATAAGTGCACTATAATTCGCTTTGGATGAAAGCATCTGCCAAATGCATAAATGTAAATGTCCTCAACTGGCGAAGGAAGTACAACATCTGCTGGGCCTTTATCACAATCAATGAGTCAATGTGGGTCTCCCCACTTCAGTTCCTGTGATATCTGAATGACTCAACTGCTGCCACAGTCATGCTTATAATGGTGAGCAGGGTCCCTCCTGTTCCTCCAAAAGTCCACAATCATCTCCACTTTTGAGCGTGTTCAGCTCCAGGTTGTTATGACTGTACAAGTAAGCCAGCCGTTCAATCTCCCTTCTGTATACAGACTCATCATCATCATCTTAGATTAAGCCGATAAAAGTAGTGTCCTCTGCAAACTTCAGGAGCTTGACAGGGGGGCCCTTGGAGGTGCAGTAGTTGGTAAACAGGTTGAATAGTAGTGTAGAAAGCACATTCCTGGGATGAACCAGTGCTGATCGTACATGTGCTGGAAGTGAATTTCCCCAGTATCACGAGAATATATATATGGTACGATTTATATATATATATATATATATATATATATATATATATATATATATATATATATATGGTAATACTGTATGTAACTTTTGGTAAATTATATCTTCTTCTCATGGCTTTGTTGCTGTGTGTTAAAATGAATTTCTCTCTGTGTAGACATCCAGACAAACATAACAGCTAGCGTGTTTGCACAAGGTTTGGACATCTATTGAGAGTGAAATTTATAGACACACACCATCAGTGGTTGTCTATCTGTGAAAGCTGTCTGAGAGTGGGGATTTCTCCCTGCTGGAATCAAGCCTGACATACAACTCCAGTGCCAAATACAAGAAGACAGTTGAAACCACACCTGTGTGTGTTTGTGTATTTGTACTGCATATATTTTCTGTACGCTTATGAAAGATATGACAAGATAAAATGTTTGAAGGATAGATATAAGAGAGAGAGAGTGAGAGGGAAAGAAAGAGAGAGAGAGAGAGAGAGAGAGAGAGAGAGAGAGAGAGAGAGAGAGAGAGAGAGAGAGAGAGAGAGAGATAGCATTGGTAGTTTAATTGTTACAATAGATTTACTTTTTATTGCTCATGTTTATTTAAAGGTGAGGTGTGTAATTTCTGCACCACTAGCGACGCCAAACAGAATTGTAAAAATAATAATGTTTCAAAAAGTTATCCCAAACAGTCCCCCTATTTGCCATTGGCTAATAAAACAAATAGTCCTGCCTCCAAACCTGCTATGTTGGGCTGGTTGGGATGCTCAAACAAATAGACCATGTTTTAAAAGCACCACAGAGCCACAGTGTTTACAGTTTAAGGGAATAATATCCCAGCATATTAAGCTGGGACATGAGAATGTATATTAAAATTAACCTTAGAGAAAAGAGGAGTCTGAGACAGGACAAAGGCAAGAGAGATCATTAGAAAAGAAGACACAATGGATGAGAATATGCTTCTAAAATAATACAAATTAAGACAACTAGATATCTTGTTAAGAATTATCTTTGTTATGACTCTACCATTTGTGTGACACGCGCTGACATGCTCTGAACTAGTGTTGTCAAAAATACCGTTACTCCGGTACCAAGTCGGTACTCAAACAAAAACATTTTTATGATACCAGAATTTCTGAAGGTACTGGAGTACCGAGTACTGGGTCTACCTGGTTCCCATGCAGAGTCGGGAACTTTCGAACGCTCACAACAAGCAAAAGATGACAAGCAAAGCTGCTGCGGAGTCTCAACTGAATCTTGTCGAAAAGAAAAGTGGAAAAATCCAGTTTTGGAAATTCTTGGGATTTGAGGCTGATGCAAAGTGAAACATCATAGATCAGCAAAAACCTATTTGTAAACGCTGCTTTCACAATTTTCTGACTAAAGGAGGAAACACATCAAACTTAATAAAGCACCTGAAATACAGACACCCGGATTTAATCAAGCAAATAAAGCAGGTGAGTTTAAAAGCATATTATCATTTGTATTACGGCTGAAACTTTTAGTCTTTAAAGGAAACGCCCCAGCGTTACATTTTAAATGCAGTTATATTTAATGCGTTATAGCTTTATTAAAGTTCAAATAATACAGAAGTAGATCATGTTAATAACTATAAACTCAGAAACTGTTCTTCTATGAGTTGAGCAAATGTCCCGATCTAAGGGGGAGAGATTGAAACTGCACCCGGCTGAGAGAGACTCTGCCTCGGAGACGCTCATCCCTCGAGCACGCACATTTAATGCAGCTAGATTAGAACGCGATGGCTTGCGATTTATTTAATCATAATATATGTCACTGTGCATTTCTTATCATGAAGAAAATTGGCAATATGCAGCTTTATTAATATGAGAGCACTTTGCACATTAGTTTGGAAATTGTTTTTTATTCATTCTATTGTTTGCTTGTTTATTTTTGTTGTTTTTTTTAGTACTTGGTAAAAACTTAAAGTAAAAGTTGCACAAGTTGAAGCAAATCTTATATAAGTGTTCAAAAATACTTTAAGCATACATTGTACAGTTTTGTTATAATTCAAAAATTCTATATTTAACTTAGTGTTGCTCAATGGTATATTTTTGTTCTTAGTTCTGCTGCTAATGTTTTGTTAACTTTGTTAATAAAAGAATGTTGTTCAGTAACCTGTTTTTGTGTTTTGCTTTGGTACCGAAAATGGTATCGAGTACCGTGAAATTTCACTGGTATTGGTACAGACTACTGAAATTTTGGTACAGTGACAACACTACTCTGAACACTGGCTGAATACATATTTTGTCAGATTCACATATGGTGCGACAAATAAATAAACATGCACTAGTCAAACTTTAACTGTCTTTTTTCTTGTTTCTTTATCATACATTTACTACAAAGAAAGGAAGTAACACCCTGACCATTGGCAGTATTCGGTCAACACTCGGGCATGGAACTCAAAGTGTGTGTGTGTTCCTGCTTCACATCCTCAGTATTAACAAAGCCAACACACACACACACACACACACACACACACAATTATGCACACACTTTTACAAGGGCCCCAGGGCTGTTCACTATGAACAAGACACCGAAAGCAGAAAATGCAACTGTAATATCTATATAAAGTCTTAAAGTTATCATTGTGTAGTTTGATTAAATATGATTGTAAAATGCATTAGTTATCATGAACTAACAATGAACAATAACATTTAACAGCATTTACTAATCTGTCTTCATTTATAGAAATACAGTTGTTCATTGTTTGATCTTGGGATGTGCAAAACTACCAAGTTTCCTTTTTAAGCACAAGCTAGAATCATGCAAAAACCCTCTAAAGAAGTCGCATCTATTAATTAATTTGAGAGTTGCGTCTCCCATTAAAACAACCACCACTAAAAATGTTAAAGGGGTCATGAAATGCAATTTTTTAGAATTGTATTATCTTCCCTGATATCCACTGTCAGTAAAGTTGTTTGCACCAAAACTTTCATAGTTTAGTTAAAATATTATTATTTTCCACTCTGTTTCTAGCCCTTTGTCTCAAACGCTCGATTTTGGCACCAGCATCTCCTTTAAACTTCAATGTAAACTCCCACTGTTCTGATTGGCTAACATTGTGCAGCCCCTCAAATTCAGCCATATTTGAAACTCAATCAGAAGAGAATAGACAAGCTCTTCACAACATTATAAATCTAAATTTCAGGGTTTACACACAACACACAACCAACACATTGCATCTGAACTGTTCACTCAAGCACATCAGCACCATAATATCAAACAGTCATGACATATTAAATATTCATGAATGAACCTTATTACTCACAATTTTGCAGTCAAGTCCAAGTGTTTTTAACTGCCCCATTCTTCTTCAAAAACAGTTCCTGGTTCACAAGCAGTCCACGCTGATATTCGCACATACAAAGTCCATAGCATGGTGAAACATGATGCACACACATAGGTGCACTGAGGTGCAGATCACCAGAAACTCCAACTAGTGGTTCCAACAGAAGTCCAACTAGTGCTTTTTAACACACACCAACAATTAAAAATAGTTTTAGTTTTAACTTGACACCTTATCTTTTAAAAGCGGCATGATAAACATGACAATGGTCAAAGATGTCTGTGTAATGTATGTAATATGCACAACAAACTTCAAAATAGTAAAGATGGGTCCCCTTTTGGTGTTCAAGAATAGTTGGTCACACTACAGGCCTGTCGTCTAACTCTCTCTCTCTCTCTCTCTCTCTCTCTCCGTTTATGATACTAACTGAACACCAGTGGGTGGGGGCCAAAGGTGTGATTACATGTTGTGGGGTGTGTAAATACAACTGAGCAATGTCTTGTGACATCACAAACACACAATTTTCAAAATAAGAGGTTTCAAAAAGAGTGGGAACTATAAATGCTTTTTTTTTTGGACTGGGGAGGAAGTTTTGAGTTCTGAAAATTACAGTATGTTTTTATAGTAGAGTTACCTATTATATGTCTAAATATTTAGGGAAATTAGATTTTCCATTTCATGGCCCCTTTAATGCTAGTCGTCCACCCCACTAATTTACTAGTCGATTAGCCGACCACCATGGCACATCCCTAGTTTGTTCATGTTAATTCATATTGTATTAGCTCATGTTAACATATACCAATCGTAATACTATAAATGCATGAGTATATGTAGAAATTAACATTAACCAAGATGTCTTAAGTGCTGTAATAGATGGATGGACAGACAGACAGACAGATAGATTACAATAAAAAAAACTATTAAAAAAAGATCACACTTAAAAGTGTGTTATGTCAGAGCAGCCCTAAAGTTTGGTGGGTGTAGCTTGAAAGTTCTTGGAGGAGTTTTACGCTCAATATAAAGTAGGAGATTTGATCGTCTGCAACAAGAAAACCAAAAGTCAGAATTCTTCGAAAAGATAACGCTACCCAAGTCAGAATATGATGAAGGTCTGTACCAAATTTGGTATATGTAACTTGAAAGCTGTAGGATGAGTTACATTTAGAAATGTTGGTCGCTGGTTTGATTTCGAAAAAAATACAACACAAGTTTGTATGTTGTCTTTTGTTCAGATTAACCAACTTCAGTCTTAATTGTGGCTTAAACTAACCATACACTCTATTAGAGTGCTCACTGTCCATTCACACTTTAACAGCCAAGACAAACATTCAAATCAATGGCTTACTCACTAACACACACAAACTCACAGCTGAGGTGCGTTCAGCATTGATATAGAAAGGTCAGAGCGCTACACACTACTTTCTCTCCATGTGGTGAGCAAAGGGGAATCTCCAAACGACAGAAAATGATTACATTTGTGCTAATATATTGTGCCCACATGCACACACACATGCACACACACACACACGCATCTCGGTATAGACTCATTCCCATCCCTGCTTTGCATTACCGGTGCAGTGGTGGTTCAGCACAGCCGTAGTGTTACACACTGGAACTAAACCTGTCGGGCTGTCTTCCATTCTTTCCTTGCGTGTGTACTTCTTCTGCGACCCTCAAGACAGCGTGTAGACTTCTATGCAAATTCCTTGTGTCCTGTGTTATTTCCTGCCTCTGCCTACAGTTGGTCTTGCCGGTGTCTCCCTGTGGTCCCACACACTGTCTCACTATCGCATTGTTTCTTCCTCGGTTCGTGCTGCACACGTATGCCTACTCACACAAAAGCCAGGGTGAGCGCGAGGGTTAAAGAGAACAAGGGAAACTCGGGGAGGAGGAGATAAAGAGATAAAAAAAGAAAATCTTGTTGAAGGGAGTGGCTAAAGCTCCCACACTCACAGTGTTAACCTATGCAAAGACACACATAGACAGACACACACGGTCTATATTCTTGTACTGTGCAGTGGGATGAGGGGGAGGGTAGTGGGAAGAGAGAGGTGGAGACCACGTGGAGGTGTCAAAAGCTGCAGTGAAAACTGGCCACACACACACACACAAGGCAAATTACATTGGCTCTCCAACACTCATTCAAACACTTTCAAAAACAGAGACAATATTTCTTATAGACATTTTATTGAAAACTTTGTACCCCTTTTGCTTTAAAGACATCATCTACTTGAACTGGCATGAGAATGTGTAAAAGAGCTTTTGTGTGCTTGACTAGAAGCAAGGCAATCTGACCTTTTGTACAAAGGAGTTAACATGGTCAATGTCACAAATATGTTTGAATTAGTGACCTAGAAATAGTACGACTCATTACTATTCATTGTTTATCATTTCCAAAACACTAAAAAAATTCCCAGATGTTCAATGTGGTCTCAGAGTTTTAACCCAACTGGGAATCAATCAAAATGCATTTTGTAAATTCTGATTCCACATAACTGCTGAGACTGTTCTAACTAACACTGTACAGAGTACATTTCACTTCCTGCTCTCAGTAGTTTTCATGGCCAGTAACAAACTTTCAATCAGTTACACTTCAGATACGTAGAGAACCAGTGACGTGCACAGACCTTAGCAGGGGCGGAAGGTTAAAAAGGGGCACTAAAACCATGTTCTTGGAATACCATGACAGTATCATGAAATATGAACTTGATCAATCATTCAGTACCATGGCATAACCCTGATAACATGGTGCACGGTGTGTAGGCACGATGAGTAAGTGTGAGGGCGAGGCGATCAAATGTCTTCCGAATGCTACGAGGTCCTTCAATAACTTAAAACATGCGAGTAAGAGCAGTGCCCCCATAGGTTGTGCCCTTCCACAAGACAATTAGTGACGGGTACATTCATACAGTAATGCTATGTTTCCTTCAGAGTACCCACTTCAAGGGCACTTCAGAGTGAGTATAGGGCATAAAGAGGAGTGCGCTCTTAAAGGCACCTCTGCTTAATTTTCTTTAATACGCCCACGATTTACAAAGAAATCTCATAACAACACATTAAAACTGTTATTGTGAGATTATGACGAGATTTTAATAATGTTTTATTTAATTATTTTAAATCATTATTAAAATGTCTCCCCTTTTTCAGGACAACCAAAAGGGCACCTTTTGATTTGTGAACGAAAGGGGCAGGGGCAAACGTTTTAGACACTTGTGACAAATGTTGCATGGTGAGGATGTCTTCAAAATTAAATAGTTTTCATTTATCAATTAAGCGAAATACAAAGTCCAGTAAAGTCCAGATCTCAGCAGGAAACCGATGGAGTGCGTACTCCGGGTGGGGAAGGAGGTATTGCCCCAAGTGAAGGAGTTCAAGTACCTCGGGGTCTTGTTCACAAGTGAGGGGACAATGGAGCGGGAGGTTGGCCGGAGAATCGGGGCAGCGGGGGCGGTATTGCATTCGCTCTATCGCACCGTTGTCACGAAAAGAGAGCTGAGCCGGAAGGCAAAGCTCTCGATCTACCGGTCAATTTTTGTTCCTACCCTCACCTATGGTCATGAAGGTTGGGTCATGACCGAAAGAACTAGGTCGCGAGTACAAGCGGCTGAAATGGGCTTCCTCAGAAGGGTGGCGGGCTTCTCCCTTAGAGATAGGGTGAGGAGCTCAGTCATCCGCGAGGAGCTCAGAGTAGAGCCGCTGCTCCTTTGCGTGGAAAGGAGTCAGTTGAGGTGGTTTAGGCATCTGGTAAGGATGCCCCCTGGGCGCCTCCCTAGGGAGGTGTTTCAGGCACGTCCAGCTGGGAGGAGGCCTCGGGGAAGACCCAGGACTAGGTGGAGAGATTACATCTCCACACTGGCCTGGGAACGCCTCGGGGTCCCCCAGTCAGAGCTGGTTAATGTGGCTCGGGATAGGGAAGTTTGGGGCCCCCTGCTGGAGCTGCTGCCCCCGCGACCCGACTTCAGATAAGCGGTTGAAGATGGATGGATGGATGGACAAAGTCCAGTAAGCAAGTTGCTTCTGTCTCTTCATGTAATCCCAGACTGACAAAACAATGTTGAGATCTGGGCTCTGTGGGACCAATCTCACAGTTGTAGGGCTCCTTGTTCTATTCAATTCTAATTGCAAAGGGAATGTTGAAATTTAAAATGTATATTTCCTACTGATACACTAAAAGCAGAATAAAGTAGCAATCTTAAGACAAATGTATTTGTGAAAAATATAATGCACCTCTGTACATAACTCAGAGTAATGTGATTCAATCCTACAATCTCAGAATATCCTGACTGATGGACAGACTGACCGCTAGACGAACAGATGGATAAAACGCCTACATTTTTGCTAAGTGATTTTTTTCGCAGCTTGTTGTCAGTATTACAGCACTCCAGATGAAATGAACACTAGAGGCGCTACAACAACAATGACTTTTATTCCTTTTCACACAAAATTCACACAAATTACAATTAAAATGGCGGATTATTCATTCATAAACACGTATTTTTCGCCCTTATCTTCACGCAATGCTATCTTACAACATCCACAGTAAACACTTTAACTATAGTGCATGACTTGTAAGGCGACGCATTTTAACGATAGCATTACATAACCAACTGCACTTACAAGAATTTCCAGTACGCTCCAATTCTGCGGTAGCTCAACTAATAGAGTGTTGCACTTGGTATGTAAATGACAGGGATACAAGTCCTGAAGAACAAGCCACATGTGTCGAAAGTTACATAGAAGCACCACAAAATGACATGGTTGTTTCAGCCATTGAGTTTTTCATCTCATATCTGCTTTTATGACACTACCATATAGGTTTAGGTTTAAGGTTTAGGGTACATGGGTCAGTTTTTTTGATTCAGAGCATAAACCCTACAAACCTCTTCTGTTTGGGGGAACATTTAACTGACTTTTAGAGCCAAGCAGTGGACATTACACATCAGAACAACCACGGTGCGTGTAAGGGACCACATAATGTCATTTTGCAAAAATGTTGCCAAAGTCATGCAACTTTCATGAGATCAGGCTTCCATCTGTACATGACCAGCACCTGATCTCAATCCCATTCATCCCCTAACTCACTTATTTTGCAAAACAACGCAAGCGATTGACATGTCCATGAGCATTTATGAGCACAAGTTGTTATCTGTAGGTCTTTCAGAGTCTTAAGGATGTGAATAAAATATATGTGCATTTTTTTTAACGCATGTGCAGTTGTTTCCCTCACGTTTGATCTCTGAGTTTCAGTGGTAACTGTGCTTTGGCGGGCTGGCCTTCAAAACCAACACCGCTGTATGTTAATCTAAAATATAAGGAGAGAGAGCAGCATAGCTGAAGCATTTCAAAAGGAATGAAATGTAAAATTATCCTTCGCATTTAGTTTGTGAAGGGGCCAGCTTTTCGCCGAGGAGAGCTAGAAAACAATAAGAATGGGAGCAAGAGCGAGAAAAGGAGAGAGCGCATTCCTTCAGCAGACAGCTGCCAAATTGGAAGAAAAAACAACAACAAAAATTTACTGGTAAGAGGCCAGAAGGAGAGCCAAAGAGAGGGGGAGAGAGGAGAATGGAGGGGAGGAAGGATATTGTGGCCACGTCCACCACAATATTTCAGCACAAACAGCCCTAAAACTAAAAAGACAAGAGATTGGGATGATAATCACAAAGCGAGTCAAGCGAGAACAGATGGAATGGAACGTCGAATTGCACAAGGATACAAGTGCCATACTGACACATTTACAGACAAGCAGGGAAAAGAAAGTAGGTCAAAGGCCAACCAAAGGGACTCTCAACCTCCTACTCTCATTCTCATATGCACACACATGCCAAAACACTGAATGACTTCATTTTGGTTAGCTTACAATTAAATCAAGCATGGTGAACAGCAATCACAGACTATGCCATGTGAACGATAAAAAAAAAATACATAATCCTGGTTGATGTGAAGAAATGTAGGCTCTTAGCAGGTGTGTTCATGCAGATGTGATGTATCTCATTTAGAAGGAAAAGGTGACGTTACACTAGGGGAAATTTTAGTGATATGATCCTTTTGGTCTAGTAATTATATTCACAGCAGTAGAAGGCTGGTTATACAAGTAGGGTCAAACAGGGCATGTTAATAAATGTGTGTGTGTGTGTGTGTGTGTGTGTGTGTGTGTGTCAGACCCTCAGGCAAGTTTAACATGGTTAAAACTGCAGCACATAGGTGTGCAGACACTCTAATTAAAAACTCTGACATATAACATGAGTACTGTGGTGTATACCTAGTGTTAAACAGGTAAAAAAGGGCAATATATCATTTAAAAAAAAAGACCTTATGAAATGGCTTGAAGAGTGTAGTTTCCTTTACTGTGTGTCCATGTTTTCTATTGAAACAGGAAGTTGTGCACGACATACTGAAGGGCTTATTCCTTTTATTTTAGTAGCCAATAGCCTTAGTTTATGTCACAGCCATGAACCATGACTTGCTACTTTGCAAGTGATAGGAGCAGGAGGGGCAGGATCTTTCTCATTCTAATGAGCATTTTATTGGACAGCAATTTGGATACGTGCCTAAGTGCAAGATGTGTCATCTACATTTTTGTTCCATTATCCCAGAAGAAAAAGACTGTCCATTTAAAATGTGTATATACTGCATGTTTAAAGTTAACTTGTCAACTTTTAGGGACACACCAGCAATAGATGGCCAAAAAATAAATAAAAATGGTTACAATTATGGACTAAAGCCCCAAAAATTCTAATTTCTCCAACTTAGAAAAACTATGGCCTCCTCAAGCTGGGAAACAGTAAGATACCCCAACAATAGACAAACTAGACAAATAGACAAATGCACAAATCCCTAAGCAAGGCCTAAAATATAACTTGCATCCACCTGCTGCAGACACGAGGCATGTGCCACTTCCCATCTCCCAGCATGCCTCAGTAGTCGCGTGTCGCGTGGCGTGGCCAGGCAGCGGTGAGCATAGTCATATTGAGAAAGGAAACCGAGAGTAGTCAGAGACCAAAAGACCTCTCAGTTAAATAGAGATGACAGGAAAGCAGCCGGTGACACACAGGAAAGAGAGAGTGTACAAAGAATGAAAGCTGTTCGTACTTTCGTTGAAGCATCTGCACGAACACCCAGACACCTTTCCACAAACACACATTGCTGCAGAGATATCAACGATTCCAGCAGTTAATGTAATAATGGCACAGAGGCTCTTTTGAGTAAGCATGAGCTAGTGGTCGTTTAGTGGACACATTAATCCAACGCGACTTACAAGACACTTATTGCAGAGACAGTCCCCCTCAAGCAGTCTGAGGTTAACACTGTATCCTAACTAGACGTAAAAGTCAGTCTGTCTGTCCACACTGTAAATAAAAAAAAAACTGTGCATGGGTTAGGGTTAGGTACTGAGAACTAGTTATCATTCAGAACCAGCTCAATTTTCTAAAAAGCAAAAATATTCATGACTAAACGTTAACGTTTCTCGGATGTGCATTCTTCTGCCATTGTGGATAAAACACTTTGCTCAAATACTCTGACAGTGTTTCCTGCACTCCCATTCAGCCACACTGCAGCACCACTACTCAAACAGCAGTGCGAAATATACACACGACCAGTGATGACAGATTCTCGAAGAAATTACTCTTATGAGCAGGTCATTTTGAATCAAAACTGCAAAACATACAGCATGACCAGTGTAGTCCGTTTCACAAATAAATGAACTCATAAGAGTCATTTTGTTTAAATGCAAAACATAGAGTGCGTGCAGTGTAGTCTGATTCTCAAGCAAATTAGTTAGTTCTTTTAAATATACATCCAAAGCATACAGAATAGCTGCAGAAATCAAAACAAGCCACTGACAAAATGCTTTCAGGCCACTAAATGGCATGTAAGGGGAAAAAAAAAAAAACATATTGTGGATGGTCACTTTACATATCGGTCAGACAGTCTCTTCCTTTCAAAGTGTGTGGTTCTTGGCCAGAATAAGCTCCAATGTGGACATGACTTTATGCTGTAACTCAATTGTCTGGCTAGATGAGACTTATCTTATATCAATAAATGTGATGGCACTGTGCTTGCATTGATTAAATCTGGTGTAAACGATAAAAAAAGCAGTGAAAGTGATGAAATTCTCAGTGTCTCAACAAAAGCTCTTTACTGGTGACTCATAACACCCACTGAGGCCTGACAAAAATATTTTTCAAGGGCACATTCCCAAAGATCCTCTCAGTTCGTACAGCTGTGATATACAGGGGAAGGTATAGTTCAAGCATGCTTTCACTTGAATAGTTGAAGACATATCACACATCTATTTAAAAAGATCTCCAATTTGCAATAACAATATGGTATATGTCCTTCTTAAATGCCCAAAGCTTTACATTCATCTGCCTAGCTATTTGATGTATTACATTATTATTACTTTAGGCTCATTTTGGGCTTTAATTGGCTCCATATCTCTCCATCATTCCCCTACATAACTCACACTGAGGCTAATGGTTTTTGACAATGACACATTTGGGCATGTCTAAATAGCAGGTTTCAGGCTTACACGATATTTAAGAGGGATGCCAATATAATGAGTTACTGAACATCAGTTTAGCTCTCTGGTGGAAGGGAGAGGTGCCAGCATTGTTTTATCAGTGCTCTGGAGTCTCAGACAGCACACCTGCAGATCTTTTACTGATCAATAGATCCACAATTCACACAAAAAAGGCAAGTGCTCACCAAAATTAGAAGCTTAAATTAGATTGACTATAGTAACAGCCTCAGTCAGCACGCCCACAATTTGTGTACTAACCATTTGACACTTACAGCACACAAAATTGGAAACACTTTCTCAGTCCAGTCAGACCAAATCTGATTGGCTGACTTCTACAGGATTTCCGAGAGCCTAGTTTGCACTGGTCCGCGTGAAAGCATGAGTTAAGTTCACAAGGTTCCATGTTGATACAATGAGTGCTTCTAAGGACTAAATAATCACAGAATTTGGGGGCCTGGGTAGCACAGTGGTAAAGACGCTGGCTACCACCCCTGGAGTTCGCTAGTTCAAATCCCAGGGTGTGCTGTGTGACTCCAGCCGGTTCTCCCAAGCAACCAAATTGGCCTGGATGCTAGGGAGGGTAGAGTCACACGGGTAACCTCCCCGTGATCACTATAATGTGGTTCGCTCTCGGTGGGGCGCGTTGTGAGTTGTGCGAGGATGCCGCGGTGGATGGCGTGAAGCCTCCACATGTGCCATGTCTCTGTGGCAACGCACTCAACAAGCCAGGTGTAAGATGCGCATGTTGACAGTCTCAGACGTGGAGGCAGCTGAGATTCGTCCTCCGCCACCTGGATTGAGGCGAGTCACTACGCCACTATGAGGACTTGCAGCGCATTGGGAATTCCAATTTGGGAGAAAAGGGAAAAAAAAAATTAATAAAAAAAAAAAAAAAACTGAATTTATTCAGCATTTGGTTTGATGGACGTATAAGAAAGTAAAGCAGATATCCATGAGCAGAGCAGCATATTCTGCTTTATTTACTTATGTCTGTGAAATACTCTTTGATGAGGTTTTTGTGCTGTACATTCACTCTATAAATTCTTTGATTTTCTCCCCAGTATTCTTTTGTGCAATCGTCCACGGTATCTTGCGCATCATTATATAAATGTGTTATTTTCCCATGCCGGTCTTTAATTAAGGTATGAGACGTCTCTGATAATCCGTCCCTAATTACCATGTCTTGACAAACCCAACTGTGATTGGTCACTTTACATGTCAGTTAAATGGCAATTTTCTTGCCTAAGTGGGCGGTTCTTTGCCAATTTAAACTGCGATAAACCTTTTGCTAGTCAAAGGTCTGGCTACACGATTGACGACTATACAACTTCTGGGAGACAAGGTGCACACATTTCTATCAGTCAGTGTTGGGCAGAAATATACTACATGTAATCAAATCAAGCATTGGTAATTGTAATTAGATTACATTATATTTTTATTTGTGCACAGTCAGATTAGTTACTTTTTTGGATTATATGATTACATATTGTTTACATGACCTATCAGTCTTGACTTTCAAAGAATGTAATGTTTAACTGATTTTCAATGTTCAATCTTACTAATGTTTAATGGAATAAGTGTCAATTATTGGTACTTAATACACATAATAGTACTTAAAAAATGCTAAAGGTTTTCATATTAGATTACCTCAAATTGTAATCTAAAAACTGATTACAATTTTAGTTGTGTAATTTGTAGGGCTGTCCATTTAATGTGTTAATTTAATGTGATTAGTTATATTATTTTATATAAAAAAATAAATAAATAAAAAATTCATGCAATTAATCTTGACTCTTGACCCTTACATAAATTCTATAATAAAAGTACATATTTTTCTACCATCAAAGCATTTCACGCTTGAAGTACATGTAATATGTAACATGTTTTTATGAGCTGCATCAGCAGGGGGCAGTCGGCACGCCTCAACAAACCTCACAAGAAGCACAGCCACAGACAGAGAGCAATGACACATTCTTGACACCTGGACAAAGCACAACAGAATCCAGGGAACTCAAGAAGTGATTTTAATTGATTCAGCTACTTTAAACTTGGCACAGCACCTTAAAATGTGTTATGGCACTAAAAACCAGGGAGACGTTCCAAAATCATCCATCTGACTCAGATGGAACATGTAAGAACAGGACAGATTGACGAACTCAATTGCAAAATGGATTGCTGTCGACTGCAGGCTTATCTTTAATGATATGGGAATAAAACAAACAATGTATCGACTTCTAAAGTCACTTTTTGCATTGTCTAAACTCATCTACTATATTAATGGAATATATTTCAATCTGAATTATACAATAGAATATAATTTATTTGGATTATTATGCATTATTTATATTAAATTATGGGATTAATTTGATTAATTAACCGGCATGCCATGTTATGTAATTAATTTGATTTAAAAGTTTACATTGATTGACAGCCCAAGTAATTTGAAGTAAGTACCAGATTCCATTAAGAAATCAGTCCATCGAAAAACAAAGGCGTGTTTACAACTTTGAAAATTAATATTAAGGAAGAACTAAACTATGAATTTGTCAATTTGCAATCAAACTTTTACAAAATATTTGTATTTTTAAAGAGATAAAAGAAACCACAGAAAGCTGTGGTTATGTGGTTTTTTTATAAAATGAAGACAAAGCAGAAAAGAACAGAGGCAAATATTAAATATCTTAAATAGCACCAGAGACTCGTTTACAGTACTCAGACCTCCATCAATCCACCCCGTGAAGAAAGAGGTTTGTTTTGCCACACTAAATTAGAACAAGAGTGAGAGAGAGCCACAAATACACCAACTCACATTCATGCCTATGCACAGCTGGCTTCCACAGAGTGATAAGGACATTTGAGGTCAAACCAGAGAATGGCAGCTATGAGCAGTGGGAGTTATAAGACAGAGAGAGGCAGAGAGACAGACAGACACACACAGCAGGGGATGACAGAAAAGAAAGAGATACAGAGAGAGAGGACCCATAATTGGGTCAGACTGATAAAACAAGATATGTTCTACATACAGCAATCAAATGCAAACTAGCATTTAGGAAAATGCCTCCCACCTCACACTAGTCTTATGTAGTCAAACTTTTGGCTACTGACAAAGTCTTGTCCACATTGAGGCTTAGGTCACCTACACACTGCTAAAAGTTCAGATACTGCATTTGACAAATAGGAATGTGTAAGCTATCTTTGGAGGGTGTAGATTCATCCAGCGAATTGGATGTACAAAAGCACAACTGGACCCACCTCTCTGATATTCTCATTGATCAACAGATGCCAATGGCAGTGCGTTGGAGCAAAAGTTTAAAAGTTCTCAACTTTTGGTTGCATTATGTTTTGTCACTTTCACAAGCTGGTGTTTTTGTGGGTTTTGTGATGTACGCATAGAGAGCACATGACTTTCTGTTGCACTCACATCCAGATAATAGAATGTGTTATACAATATACAGTCATAGATGGAAATTGTGTCCCCCTTGGGTAGATATATGTAATGCATGATTAAAGGTTTCTGTCACTAATTCCTGTTGTAGCTGATCCCATAAATACAGTCAGTAAATGAAATCGAAAAAAGATGGGACAGTATTTAATAAGCTAATAAAAACAAAAAGTTTTTTTTTTTTTTAATTATAATCACTTTTTCATAATTGAAAGCACTACAACTAAACATTAAATTATGTTTTACCTTATGAATTTCATAGTTTTTTTTTTTTTTTTATGTATAGTCATTTCAAATCAGATGATTGCAGCACACTCCAAAAAATCTGAGACGGGTAATTTAAGACTAATAACAATAAGTTAAAATATCAAGAATATGTGAAGCAGGAGATTTTAAGCAGGTGAGGCAATCATGTCATAGCATATAAGGAGCCTCCAAAAACAGCCTAGTCCTTCAAGAGCAAAGATCAATGAGAGTTGTCAATTTGCCAACAGATTCTCCAGCACATAATCCACTTTGAGAACAATGTTCCCCAAATTCAAATTGGAAGGATTTTGGCCATTTCAGCCTCTACAGTGCAAGATATAGTTAAAAGATTCAAGGAATCTGGTCAAATCATGGTGCGTAAAGCAAGGCAAGACGAAAACCACTTCTGAATGCGTATGATCTCTGATCCCTCAGACATCACTGTCTTAAAACACATTATTCATCTGTAATGACATATATTAATCCTTAGTCAACACCATTCACCACTGCATCCACAGATGCAAGTTAAGACTTTACTGTGTAAAGCAGAAGCCCTACATCAACACTGTCCAAAAGCGCTGCCTAATTCTCTGGTCTCTGTCTCATCTTAGATGGAAAGTAGAACAGTGGAACTGTGTTTTTTGGTCCAATGAGCCCACATTTCAAATAGATTTTGAAAAACACAGCCACCGTGTTCTCCGGGCCAAAGAGGAAAAGGACCATCCAAGCTGTTGTCAGTGTCAGGTCCAAATGCCAGTGTCTATATGGGCCAGGGGTGTGTCAGTGCCCATGGCATGGGTAACTAGCACATCTGTGAGGGCACCATTAATGCAGACAGATATGTAAAAATTTTGGAGCAGCATACTGCCACCCAGCACAGTCTTTTCCAGGGACATCCCATAATTTTCAGCAGGACAACTTAAAACCACATACTGCCCGAATAAGCAGTGTGAGTGCTAGATTGGCCTGCCTGCAGCCCTGACCATCTCCAATTGAGAATGTGTGGTGCATTATGAAGCGCACAATAAGGCAATGAAGACCCATAATTGTGCAGCTGAAGACCTCCTTAATGGATGAACAGGGGAAAATTCAACTTGTCTTCAGTACCTAAATGCTTAATAGGTGTTATTAGAAGAAATGGTGATGTTTCACATTGGTAAACACTCGACTGTTCCAGTTTTTTTGGAGTGTTGCAATCATCTAATTTTAAACTACTGTTCATTAAATGAAAACAATGAAGGGTGAATATAATTTACAAATCACCCCTTTTTGTTTTTATTAGCATTTTTCATACTGTCACAACTTTTTTTGGAATTGGGGTTGCAGGATAACGTAACCATAGGGAATGGATGATGAAATGCTTAGCAAGCTAGGCCTATTTGGTTAGCATGCTAGCCAAAAATGCAAATAGAAACATTTCATTTGGCAACATTTTATTTAGTTTTATAATTTGATATGTAATATATAGCTTAAACAACATTAATTTATGTACTTTCATGATTGAGAATACATAAATCTTCAAGCAACTGAGGGATTTCCAATCATGCACCAAACAGAATTTCCAAAACAACTACTCAGGCAATGAAAACACTTTGGGGTCCTACGGGGACAGGATTTAATGGAGGGTACTAAATAGTGCATGACGCAGGCTAGGAATGTTTGTGACCTTGATATTGTTTTTTTTTTTTGTTTGTTTTTTCTTCACTAATGATTTTTTTAGAACTGTCAAATTGTATAAATAAAGCAATTATCTCATTCCACTATCTGTTGCACATTCATTATGGATTTAGACATTTTGGGTAAACATAACAGTGGTTCAAGTGCTGCCAGCATTAGGGTTGCAACCTGTCCTGTATAAGCTGGTACTGGAGGTCAACAGATAGTGGATTTTTCCAGATACGATAACTAAGGTGGCGGAAAAGACTGATATCCGATTAATCAGCCTAACATTGTTTTAAAAACTTTACTGTATAGAATGATAAAAAAAAAATTGGTCTTACTATAAAGGGCACAGACATTGATACTCCAAAATGAATTTAAAAAAAGCAGTTTATTGTGCAACCAAAATTCCAATATTAACCAGAATATTTCTGATTTGGTGCATATCAAGGGACTTTTAACTATAAACAAGCCAGCGGAGACTCTAATTTTAAAATCAACAGAGACTGGTAAATAGGATATTGTAACAGAGGCAAAAGTATTTACCAAATATGCTTTTTTTAGCCTATATATTTCACTAGATGAAGAGTTGTGTGTATATTTCACAAGATGAGGTATATTGATGAGCAATAATAAAAACAAAACCTCCAAACAAAAGCAACTATCAGCACCAATCAATCAGTAAAAGCCATATATAAGGTCTAACACAAGCTGGGACGTCCTATATTTTGGCCGAAATGCAGACCGTAGACACTTGCGGGGGACCCCGTCCTTTATATAAATGCTCAAAATGCTCTAGTGTCCCGTGTCTTGTAAAAATTTGGCAACCCTAGTCAGCACCTTAACCCCTCTGAATCAATACATGATAATGACAGATGTCCTTTGTTAATAATTGTGACTCAAACAACGTTTACAACTAGTCCATCCGGATAGCGCTTAAGATTTTACAAAATGTAAAGTAGACATACAGCAATAGTGAACGACCACACACACAACATAGTACATCTCGGAATTGAGATCTAAAAGCTTTTATAGCTTGATTTGGCCGCAAATTCCAGCTTTCAGCTGCATTTCAACCAAAGCCTCTTCTTTGAAGGAACCCAGTAGAACCGAGAGACCTTGAGCAGAAGTTACACAGAGGCAGTGTCTGTTTTTCAGAATAGTTTTAGCATAATTCATACAAGCTGGTAGAACTAAATAATTCACTTGTAAGAGATATCAGTGTGTTTGTGTGCTTACAAGCACTGCAGCATTGACTCTGGGCCATTATAGCAACAGGTATGGCCCTTGGTAGCAGCAATTTTAAATCTAAACATAATTAAGTCTCTTTGTTATCACAAAGCCACACAAATCCCACAGTACAGCTTACAAATTGAAGAAGCAATGCTTACTGTCTCTGAAAGCTGGGATCTCTGCATCCCTGCGGTGCCTCAGCAAATGTGTGTATGTGCTTTTAGAGTGTGTGTGTGGGTGCGCATTTGGCTGCCCACTCCTGCACCCTTCGGCAGCATCGGCTGCATTCCTTGCATCCCTGTTTCCAATTAGCCTGGAAGAGTACTGCAGTATGGAGTGGCCATGAGAACTGAGTGTAAACAATACTACTATAAAACAGTGTTAAGCCACGATGTTCTATGCAATATTTGTTTTCACTTAGATTTGTTGTGGACCGGAAAAAGTTGGCTGTACATTTCTTGGTTGTATTTCTCTTCATCAGTCCTGAGAAAAGAAAAGCAAATTGCTACTTGAGGCAGTTGTAACAGCTACTGCACGCTGTCCTGTGCTTTTCGGTTAAATGCACCAAAGGATTTTTGCCTGCGATGCCAGATGCAAAAGACCACCACATTTACACGCAGACAGAGCAAATAAAGCTTTTGATCTTTTGACAATCCATTAAAAAATCTGGAGGCATAAACTTCAATCCACAATGTTTCAAACCCATCTGAAGTTTGTGCATGTACATAATGAAAATGGCAAATGGTTTGATGCCATAATCCAACAATTCCTCTCATGCAAAGCCACGAAAACGTTGTGTTTTGCTGTCATACATCATAAGCCATGTGGTTTTCTGGATTGTATGCTACAAACTCTGTGCACTCAATAAGACTCAGAAAAGCTGTGATCAATCATTCAGCAAATTCAACAAGTATATTAGACCTCCTCGGGTACAATGGTACTTAAATGATAGCCTACTACAATATACTTTAAAGAACACAATGGGATTGTGGCATTATTATCACTATAGTTTCCTATCAACATAATATTGCCATAGGTGTCTAGGCCTGAATTGGTGTAAAAATCACATTGCGATTACTTAGGGGGTATTATCACTTGGTCACTTCATGTGTTTTTAATGATCGGATTGCTATCCGATTAAACAAACACATTCCGTTTACAATTAGCCACATCAAGGTGTCCCCGCTGATGATATAAATCTGATCTTCAATACCAGTTCTTTATGCAAATAAAAGTCCACTTTTCACATTGATTTTTACATTCCATAGAGCCTTATGTTTCACCTCCAGTGGTGGTTTGAGTGGGCTTTTCATGATACTCTCTTAGACAAAAATAGAGAGCGCAACAAGGACTGCTTTATATTTCAGCCCTCTTTGATACGCATGTGTGGGGATTTCATAAAAGCGTTCTAAATCATGAACCAAAACAATCAGCATGTGTAATCATTACTGAGTGTACAATCCAGAAGAAATCCAGACAAACCTGACAAAGTGAATTACAACATTACAAACTTTGATTTGAAGCAAAAATTATTTGAAAATTAGACGAAAAAAAAAAAACCTGTTTATTTAATGTCTTTAAAAATCCTATGAATCCATTGCAAATCATGTAATGACTTAAAAAAAAGGATGGAAATACTGTACATATGTAAAACTATTGATTTTATGTTGCTGATTATAAGTATAGAAACAATATATTTTACATTTATCCCAACATATTTGGACATATAGAAATACAGAAGTACTTTGAGAGTACTGGAAGACCAATTCGATTGTGTCATTCACAGTGCATCATGGGAGTAGGCGTTCGCTGCAGTCCCTCATTTGCTATGATTTCCCATGATTCACTGATTGGTGGACCATTCTCTGCATGATTCACGGGAAGTGTAATTCTTCACCAGGAATTCCGCTATTAAACCCATCATATTTTTTTTAATGAATTTTAATTAAAACAGACTGATGGCTTCAACAGAAGCATATACCATCAATTAAAAACCTTAGAGCCCTATAGGTCTGTCTTTTTATACGTTTTGAACCTGGAGAACTTTGCGTTCACAATGGACTACTAGCAAACTAAATGACTGTGCAGAGGAGCGTACCTTTCTTTGTTAGGACTTGGTAGGACTTTTGCAAGCAATGCCAAACACAAAAGACCACCACATTAATCAAGATGTTTAAAAAATCCACAAATCTCAAGAAGCATGAATTTCAAACCACAATGAAACCATAATGAGGATAGCAAATTAATTAAATGGCATAATCCAACAATTTGTCTCAGGCAAAGCCACCAAAACTTTGTGTTGTGCTGCCATACATCGTAAACTGAGCTCTGTGGTATTCTAGGCTTGTATGCTACAATCTCTGTGTATAAGACTCAATAAAGCCGAACACAATCATACAACAAATTAACTCTAACAAATATGTTTAAGAGCATACCATAAAATAATTAATGTGGTAATCTCAGCTACTGTTTTTGTGCATTATTACTATTAGTCTGCTGAAAGAAAAAATCCAGAAACCTTACAGATTTTTGTTTAAACAGGTTTCGGTCTCTTTTTACCGCCAACTCTGCAGACACGAGCAGCCTGACACAGATGAGTGGTGAGGCACCAGAGAGCTCCCTCAAGCTTTCTGCCGATGCCAGTGATCACAGACACCCCTGCCTGAGTGAAATCACAGGTGTGCAGCCATTTTTTGCGCCGTGTATACGAGGTGGAGGGGTTGTAAACATCAGGAGAAATGACAACTCTCAAATTTACACCTACAAATTTAAAGCTGAAGCATGTCTATCCCAGCTTAATATGCAGATGCAAGTATGAGTAAGTATTTTGTAAGTTGATTTCCCCAAAGTATAAGCATTGTGTTTCTTTGGTGCTATCAAAACAATGTTTTTTTGTGCATCCCGAACAGCCAGACACAACAACATTGAGTCAGTTTACGGTGAACTGTGGTTGTTGGATTGCCAACTGTCCGAATTAGCCGAGAAGTCCCGTAAATGCTAAAGTGGGTACAGTATTCGAAAAAACCATCATACTGCATACCTTGTATCACAATCATTTTTCCATGGTATATTTTATGGTAACAACATGATCCTATTTTGTAAGGGTCACTTTGTACCTAGATACTCCTTAAGTGCATGAGAGCAAAAAAGTTCTAAGGCTATAAGAAAATGTCAATTGCAAAAAACAAAAGAAATATAAAAGTTATATGATTTCCTTAAATGATTTCCTCTAACTCTATGAATTAACCTTCTCTCTAGTACTTGAGAGTTAATCATCTATAACTGGGGTAAATAAAAATCATTCTCCTGTACAATTAATAGGTTGGATACTGATTAAATGTTTAATTATCTTTTACTAACAGCTACACAAACTGCTCTGAAGTTTTCTCTCTTCATGCCAAGTTTATTCAGTATGCATGTATATGCACAATAAAGTTGCAGTGCACACAAAAGACAAAAGTATTGCAGGATACAGTGCAAAAAGCCTGCAGAAATGAAAGCCATATCATCAGTTAAATAACTGAAATCAAAAGCAGCACAAAGGAAGAGTGCTGCTGGACTATTGGAGAATTGAATCGTCAAACCTGACACTTACTGACAAGCTGACACTCGTCTGACTTGTCTGGACTACTGCTGTCAGAATCTGTTCTCTCTGCTTTTATCCCCTTTATTTCTTTATCAAGCTAAGGCTTTTTGCTAACTATAAAGGCCCAGGTATACTTGGGCTGGGGACTGGGACTGTGTTGCCTTTCAAAGTATACTCTTTGACTGCGAGCGAATAGGAACACATTCGACTCATAAGTCAACTGTACAGTCAACTGTGCATGTGCCTATGATGTGCACAAACGAGGACAGTTCGCAAGTCAAGGAAATCTGAGCCGCACGCGGACAGTCCATCCAAATGGCGTTGGTAGCCGTCAGGCATACTGTGTGTGAAGCTTTCAACAACGTGGACAACCGAAGTATACTTTGGCCTTTAGAATACCACGAAGAGTTGAAAGAGTTGAAAGTAGGTTGGTGCAGCTCCAAGGGAGGCTCCACAGCGCCCCAGTTCACGCCTAACCTTACTGTCTGTAAACTGGAAAGTCTAGTCGCGGTTCCTCAAACCTTGAAGTCCCAGCTTTGGTGATCTGCACATCAGAAGATAAGAGAGGGAGTTCAGAGGGCTCCACTCTGGAGATGACCCCCTCTCCGCTGCCGTCCTCCAGGAAGTGCTCACCTTCTCTGCTGCAGACCCCCTGGAGACACCCGCCCTAGCCGCTGCAGCCCCCGGAGAGGTTTTCTTCTGTGACCGCCGTCAATGCAGCCCTTTCCCATGTGGTCAACCCATCCTTTTCCCCTGAGGCTGCCACCTAGCAACCTTCTTCTTCAGTGGCTGTAACCAACGAGTCCCTATTTTCAGCGGATCTCCTTTTGGGCCTCATTCCCTTGTCTGCCCCACCAGGCCTCGCTTTCCTGTTTTCTTTGCAAGGGTGGCTGTTTGGGGGTCTTCAGGTCTGCTGCCACATTGGCTAGCCACTCCCAAACAGAGCCGCCCGACTCTTCTACTACTCGAGCAGACCCCTTGGTTTTCCCCTTCCACCTTTCCCTGCTCTGTTCCTTTCCCTCCAGCTCCATCAGCATCCCCGTTTCTGTTATTGAGCTTCTGTTTGTATAGAACATATTTATGATATGATGGTAATGATTTAGCTGAAAACATAAAATGAAATAACTTTGGGAATATGTTTTTAAGGTGCTTTTTATTTGGCTGTTATGTTTAGTTCTAACACAAGTTAGTTCACACAAAAATAAAACTTCTGTCATCATTTACTTATCTCGTTGTTGTTGCAAACCTGGATGACTTTCTTCCATGGAACACAAAAAAATGTTAGGCAAAATGTTGGGGACTGACACTGAATGTAAAAAAGATGCAATGAAGTGAATGGTGACTGAGGCTGTTAGTGTCTAACTATTCCACAACTGAAAGAGTCCAATGATTGGATGGTTACTGAGAAAGTGATAGTAAACATCTCATCATATGATCTCAACATGGTGACCACCATGAGAAGGACCCAACCAAAATACAAAATTTTTCTAGTCCACTGACAAGACAACAGTCTCCATGTTTTGCCAGTCTAATTTTAAACATATTTGTCAAAAGCACTATTCATTGTACAACTTTGAAGTGGAAACAATTACTTGCATATATCTACAGAGATATCTGCTCCTATGTGTGAAAGCTTTCTTGAGTTTTTTTGTTGACAATGTTAATGTTTTAAAATCACAGAGGTTGCCTTCTGCTTGTGACCTGTCAGAGACTCTAAACTGCTCTGTATCTTGGTGTGAGTTTGAACCTTTCTCTCTACAGACTTGCAAAGAAATTATTGAAAATCTAAAGCCCACCCTTTGTCCACAAGATGTTATCCCTCCACGTTTCCTTAAATTGTTGACACTGTTGGACCTGATCTTCTATCTATTATCAATAACTGTCTTAGCACTGGGACTGTCCCTGATTGCCTTAAACTCGCTATGGTGACACCTTATCTCAAAAAAACTAATCTTGACCTAACTTAGCTAATTTTAGACCTATCTCTAAATTGTCTTTTTTTGTTTAAATTTTGTTGTAGCATCAACTCAATTACAGACTTATTTGAATGAAACTCCATTCATGAAAATTACCAGTCAGGATTCAAAAAACTCCACAGTACTGAATCTGCTCTTTTAAAAGTCTCAAATGATATCTTAATAACAACAGATTCTGGGAATATTATGGCTCTGGTTCTTCTAGATCTCAGCGCAGCATTCAAAATGGTTAACCACAACATTCTTATTTCCCTCCTAGAGTTTGGTCCTGGTATTCGCGGCACAGTTCTAAAATGTGAAGGTATCCATCCAACCAATAGAAGATTCTCTGACATTCTTGGTCACCATACATCTTCTGCAGTGCATCTCGCTTGTGGTGTGCCACAGGGACCTTTCTTGCTTCTGTTTTATTCTCACTATATATGCTTCCTAACAGTTCTATATTCAATAAATACGGATTGTCTTTTCATTGTTATGCTGATGACACTCAAATTTATTTCCTTCTGAAATACAACGACAAATATGCCATCGAGCCACTTTTAGATTGTTTAAAGGAACTAAAATTGTGGCTGTCACAAAATGTTTTACAGTTGAATGAAAACAAAACAAATGATTTTGTTTGGGCCCAATGAATGTAATAATATGCTCAATTTTGAACTAGGCAATCTCACGCCCTATATTACGTCTTGTGTGAAGAATCTTGGCTTCCTACTCGACAGCTGCCTCAAATTTTATAAATAAATGCTGCGATAAGATCAAGCTTCTTCCACCTATGATGAACTTTGAAATTGTGATTCATACCTTCATTTTATCACGCCTAGACTATTGTAACTTTCTCTACACTGGCGTAACCCAATCTTCTCTATCTTGTCTTCAAATAGCCCAAAATGCTACAGCTAGACTTCTGATGAGACGTAAAAATGAACAAATTACCCCAATTTTGATTTCACTGCATTGGTTGTAGGGGTGTAAATCGGACGTTTCAATACAATACAATACAATACAATAAATAGATAATCGATTCTCTTGGCCTGCCATCCGATATTTGCAGATACTTCAAAGTCTGCTGTGATACAATTTTGATTTCATTCGATTCACGGCCCTGTGATCGATATTCCAATATTATGTGCCTATTTTACACAATTAAAAATGCTTTGCCCTCAAATGCAACCAAAATATAATTTGAGTTCTCTTAAAAGTGCACATTTAGTTTCCACATTGGGACATTCACAACAAAATAAGGTACTTCAGATGTTGAAAATAATAATTTTTCAGTTTAATCCAATTCAAAGTACTTTCCCATGACTTGTTTCCAAATATCCATGCTATTTGTGGTTTTCTTGGCTACAACTTCCACAGTTGTAATGAAAAATGCTGTTACAGTTAACTGGGATAAATGTTAATAAGGGTGTTAATGTTTAAATGTGTAAAGTCTTATAACTGATGCTAGTGTTGAGCAGGTGTTTCTCTTTCCCTCATTAGTGCTGTTCAGAATGTCGGCGTTGTCGAGACGTTTCACATGAGGTTTGAACTTCTTCATGGTACTTCAAAATAGCAAATTCTCATGTCAAATGGGTCGTACGCGCAACGATATCAACGAAAGCCTGAATTAATCGTGCATGTGTGCTCACGTTTCATGGGAAGCCCGGTTGACCGGCACGCACGGAGCGCTGTTTGGCTTCACAGACCCTGCGGACATCCTTGTCCCACATGAAAAGATAAATTTGCACTCATAAATTTAAATTAATGTAATAAGGTTGCTTCATCACCTGATGGAAAAGCATACAAATGTGACCGACATGAGAGTATTAAAATAAAGGTACATCTTAAAAAAAAGTTTGATATTTACGCATAGTATCGTTAACATTGGATCGTTGGTTATTGAATCGATGCATCGATCCAGATCGATGGATCGCTACACACCTAATTGGTTGCCTGTTAGATAAAGAATTGATTTTAAGATTTTATTATTTGTCTACAAATCATTAAATAACCTGGCGCCTCCATATCTATCTGTTTTGCTGCACCCACACAATATTTCAAAATTTCTTAGATATGGGGATCTCGAACTGCTTTCTGTTCCTAGATCCAAATTAAACCACAGAGGGGACCAAGCCATTGCCATAGCCTCCCTAAGCTCTAGAACAGCCTGCGGCTTCCTATTAGAACTGCGCCATCTCTTCAGTTTTTTAAAAAATGCTTAAAACATATCTATTTTCATTAGCTTTCAATTTACCTTGAACCCTTACACTGATGTTTATATCACTTTTATCTTTCTGCCTATGATTGAACTTTATTGTCTCTTTATATCTGCTCTTATCTATACCTGCTTTTGTACAGCACTTTGGCCAACCCTGGTTGTTTTTAAATGAGCTTTATAAATAAATGTGACTTGACTTACTGCACCTTTAACTGCACATTATGAAAGGTTAAAGTTTTGAAGAGCTATGTTAAAATGAACACTCCAAGAAAAAAAATGAGCAAACATACAGTTCCATTCTCAAGTCTCAAAAACCAATATAGCTACAGTGCCCCCTGTCTACACAAGCACACACACGCACACACGCACAGACACACAGACACATTTCAGAAAAAAAAAAAAAAAAAGTTAAAATAAAACCATTCTGAACTATGCAGTTCTCCTGGTCACCATGGAAGTCTTTTTTAACGTTGGACCTGGCAGTTGTGGCAATAATTTAAAAAAAATACAAAAAATAAAAACAGAGAATGTTGGATGGTATGCAGTGCCCTAAGTTAAAATCCTCTTCCCCTGTCTGAACATGCAGCATTATGACTCAGTTGTTCTGCACTGCGGAGACAGAATGAGCACATTATGCCATGTCACCTGGCTGCTGGACAGACACACGCTAATGTAGAGCATGAAATTTGCAAAAGAGGTCAGCTGACACAATGTCCTCTCCTTACACCGTTAATTAAGCAAGGCATGCATAGATGTTTCGTAAAAATAAAAAAAGATGTGTGTGCATGTGAACTAAGGCTGCACTATTAATCGTATTTTAATCGCAATCACGATTTCAGCCTCTCACGGTTAATTAAGCATAATCGTCTGCGAGCTAGCAAACAGAAGATGTCAGCCAGGTGTCAATATAGGCTGTCTACAGATGATAGACCAAATCACAAGCTCTTTCCTAGTCCGTTTTCACCTGACCTGACCAATCACGCTCTCTTCAGAAGTTCGATACTGACCAATTACTGTTTCTCTTTCGAGCACGCACTGAAATACAGAACCGCTCCACAGATGTTTACGAGTCTCATTTGTGTGCCACACGAGGATTATGATACGCCGTTCTGTGCTTGATGCACATGAAATTAATTCCATCTCGTGCTTTGATAATGTACACTCACCTAAAGGATTATTAGGAACACCATACTAATACTGTGTTTGACCCCCTTTCGCCTTCAGAACTGCCTTAATTCTACGTGGCATTGATTCAACAAGGTGCTGAAAGCATTCTTTAGAAATGTTGGCCCATATTGATAGGATAGCATCATGCAGTTGATGGAGATTTGTGGGATGCACATCCAGGGCACGAAGCTCCCGTTCCACCACATCCCAAAGATGCTCTATTGGGTTGAGATCTGGTGACTGTGGGGGCCATTTTAGTACAGTGAACTCATTGTCATGTTCAAGAAACCAATTTGAAATGATTCGAGCTTTGTGACATGGTGCATTATCCTGCTGGAAGTAGCCATCAGAGGATGGGTACATGGTGGCCATAAAGGGATGGACATGGTCAGAAACAATGCTCAGGTAGGCCGTGGCATTTAAACGATGCCCAATTGGCACTAAGGGGCCTAAAGTGTGCCAAGAAAACATCCCCCACACCATTACACCACCACCACCAGCCTGCACAGTGGTAACAAGGCATGATGGATCCATGTTCTCATTCTGTTTACGCCAAATTCTGACTCTACCATCTGAATGTCTCAACAGAAATCGAGACTCATCAGACCAGGCAACATTTTTCCAGTCTTCAACTGTCCAATTTTGGTGAGCTCTTGCAAATTGTAGCCTCTTTTTCCTATTTGTAGTGGAGATGAGTGGTACCCGGTGGGGTCTTCTGCTGTTGTAGCCCATCCGCCTCAAGGTTGTGCGTGTTGTGGCTTCACAAATGCTTTGCTGCATACCTCGGTTGTAACGAGTGGTTATTTCAGTCAAAGTTGTTCTTCTATCAGCTTGAATCAGTCGGCCCATTCTCCTCTGGCCTCTAGCATCAACAAGGAATTTTCGCCCACAGGACTGCCACATACTGGATGTTTTTCCTTTTTCACACCATTCTTTGTAAACCCTAGAAATGGTTGTGCGTGAAAATCCCAGTAACTGAGCAGATTGTGAAATACTCAGACCGGCCCGTCTGGCACCAACAACCATGCCACGCTCAAAATTGTTTAAATCACCTTTCTTTCCCATTATGACATTCAGTTTGGAGTTCAGGAGATTGTCTTGACCAGGACCACACCCCTAAATGCATTGAAGCAACTGCAATGTGATTGGTTGATTAGATAATTGCATTAATGAGAAATTGAACAGGTGTTCCTAATAATCCTTTAGGTGAGTGTATGTTTTATACAGAACAGCTGTGCTCTGTGTTCGATTCGTGCACGTCGCAAACGTGAGCTGGCAGGGTTATTTTAAAGCGCTACGCATTTACCTCAGTTACACATTTGTTTAATTTCAAATAAATTTGGCCATAACAAGTGTGTATCAAATCTAAAGTAACTCCATGGCACCAGGGTTGTTTGGAGCGAGAAAGAGACGAGAGCATTTCTCCATGTATGGAAGGAGCAAAAAACGCCACTGTCCCCTCTGCTAGTAACACACAGAAACAACAACATTGTCTTCCTTCAAAATAAAAGGCTTGATAAAATAATTAGGCTTCCGTCAAAATAGATGCTATAGAATGTATAGCAATTCTGCGTGCTCAATTATAACAGAAATATATTACTATTAGTCTATAAATATCTGTAGGGTATGGGGATATAATGATAATGTTCATAATAATAATTAAAAAAAATTATCTTAAAAGAAGATGCAAGTGTAAACACCTGGGTAACTGTATCAATTAGCAGTAAAGAGTGTCTTCATCTTATGTGTGTGTGTGTGTGTGTGTGTGTGTATATATATATATATATATATATATATATATATATATATATATATATATAAGGCATTTGTATAGTGTATTTTGCATGTGTCCATTTGCGTTTGCTTTGTGGCCAGAGTGTGGTAAATGTTAGCATTTCAGGAGAAAAACGAGGGGCGTCTGATGGCAGAAAATACCACATGCTGCACATTCATGATTTATAGGTGACAAAACAGCTAAAAATAAGCAGCACAACATGACAGAGAGCATCAGCACAGTGCACTACTGTACCTGCCAGAATGCCACATGCAGAAACTTAAGAGGACCACACTTAATAAACAACAACAAAAAACGCAGTACACTAGGGCTGGGCGATATGGCCAAAATTGTTATCACAATAATCTTTTTCATATTGTTCGATATTTATCACGATATACATTTACACATTGCACTTTCTTTTTTTTATTTCAAAGTTGACGGAAGAAAAAATACATTCTAAACAGTCAAAATAGTCTCTACAAAAGTGCACAGGGGGTCCAGAGACAGCCAAAGCAGTGGGGTCTGCGGGATATTTTACCAATTTTACCGTCTTTTACCGTTTATCTATTGAAAATGAATGTTAAAAGATCATCCATTTGTTCTGAAGCATAGTGACAGTAGTCCAGTATTTGTTGGAATATTTTTACATTAAAATATTTTTTATATTTCTTTAGATTCAGATACCCAAGTATGGGGCTTAGAAGCCCTTGCGACTGTGGAATGATGCTGAATGTGGGTTCAGGGGTGTCCCGAAAGAAAATTTAGAAAATGTAAAAAAATATTTTAAACTAAAAAATATTTTCATTAAAGTGAGAGACTAGTCCAACTAGTAATTTTAATCTTTCTTATCCATTCCAGACATCTAATTAATTTTCACAAAATTAGAAATTGATTTGTTTATTCAATTTGTTTATTATTAAAGGCTCGTAAAATGCTGATTAATAAAGATACATTTAGAAGGGAAAAACGTTATGGTCTAAAAGGTGCTTTGAAACCACGTTAACTCATGCGGTGCTTCATGTCTACACACATGCAGGGAAAAGAGGCAACACGTGCGGAGTGGGACAGAGTAGAAATGATGCATGTTTAGTGCTAGAGAACAATATTCAAGATTACAGCGCAGAAAGATCAGAGCTGTTGTCCACGTCACTGTTGTTCTGTCGCGCTCTTCACTAGAGACGATGAGAGGGCGCAACCGTTGTCATTAAGTCTTGCGGTGCGGGTGGAATCAATCCGGTGTCCGATGTAACCTAATTGTTAGCAAGGCAGCTAGCATTAGCAAGTTCATCCAGTCTGACCCTATGTTCCCACTGGTGCATTGTGAGCGAAGCTGAGATTGTTTTCAATTAATTCCTATGAAAGCCGAACGTCATGCTCGCAAGGTGGATCGTAGGATTGGCAGCGGTGCGGAGCAAGCTCAAATTGCTCAGCCCAGTTCATATTCACAAAATGGAGCTAAATCTGACAGCATATAATAGTTAAATATAATATATAGGCGAGACCAGGTCTCGCTATCAAAAAGGGAAGTTGTCACAAGGTCGATATTTCAGAAATGATAAGATTTGGAGTCAAAAGTCAAATAGCATACATTTGTGTTCTCTCTAGCAGGTATGAATTCTATCCACCAGAGTTAATTTTCACAATTATCATATGTTTGTTATAGCTCTTATGTAAAAAAAGCAAAAATAATCAAACCATCCTGGCATCCCTTACAGCTAGGGTCAACTAACTGCCTGACACATGAATTTCACATATTTGGGAAAAAATTATTGCACAATTAATCCAACTAAAACATTGACAGGACATAGTGTGACTATCAAACAGCAAATGGATGCGAGTTAAATAAATATACTGTCTGATGTGCTACGCAATTTGCAGTAAACGTATGAATCCACACATGCTGAAATTACCACATTAAAAGCATTGCGCATGTTGTAACATAACAGAGCACTTATTCACTGGGAAGCATGTAGTGCATGCAGAGTTTGTTTATATAATTACATTTAATATTCACACTCTGGGCCATTTAAACAATTGCTTAACAAGAGGTGTGAAGCTATCGTCAAAAACACGTCATGTCAAAATAAAAGCCTGATTCAATTTGTGACAAAGATGTTAATACTTAATAATAGTAAATATTATATATATATAAAATAAACTTATATACTATAATGTAAAATGCAATATTCACAATAATAATAATAATAATGTCAAAATAAAAGTATGGCAAGAAGGGCAGGGCAGAGAGAGGCCGAGAAGATAAGCGGTGAATGAGCTCCAAGTGTGTGCCACACCGGCCTCGCATTCCAGTAAGGGGCGACAGGATTATTTCAAGGGAGATGAGAGTGAGACACACACAAAGCTGTCTGTCTGTGTGTCAGTGTCGTTAGTGTAATGCTGAAAAGCAGCTGTGTTGTAGTGTTTAATGTCCACTGAAAAGTTTCACATTAAAGTGTCTTACGTGTTTCTCCCAGCTTCCTCCTTGCCCATCTTGCCAAAGTTTACTTGATTCAAAAATACTTGAAGGAAACATGAAGATGTTTAAATGTACTATTTACTTTGATATTTAAGTTTTATTTAGACAAAAATGTGTTCAATCTCATTTTATTCATTTTTTGCTGTGGTATTGAAATTGATGTTGAGAATCATGGAATTGTATTGTTCTTGGTACTTACTACTGAAAGTATCATGACAACCCACCTGGAAAGTTTAAATGTACAAAAACAAAAATCCTGCAAGAAACACTGGGATAAACACACAGACACAAAGAAGAGGGCAACATTTTAATTTCGTTTCAAAGGCAAGATAAATTGATGTACTGTAACCAGATAAGCCTGCCCGTCTAGAGCAGTACACCTGATACTGATCCAACACACATGGAGTGCACACCTGCCTCTTGTGACGTTACGCTTAATGTGTGCATACATATGGGGGTGTGCAAATATAAACAACACTGTACACAACTGCAATTTTTGAAACAGTACTTGTCTAATTTTATCCTAACACGTGTATTACGTGTGTTTAGTATGCCCAGTCGTTTATAGAAGATTTATTAAGCCATAACCACATCACATATGAACCAGATGGTATTTTTTATGACCATAAGCATCTCAAAATATAGATAGATCCAGATTCAAGTGATTAAAAAAAACTTTGTGTGGGATCTACTGGTGGAGAGTGTGCCTGAAACCTCATCTAAGATCTGTGTTTAATAGCCAAGCCATGAACTTAATCCACTCTGAACCACTTCAGTCTACTGGCTGTCCTATTGTACATGAGGATTTAACTCCACCCTGAGATTAAAACCCCATCTCTCTCTCTCTCTCTTCTTTCTCCTCTCCCTCTCTCTCTCGCTCTCTCATGTCAGCTATGGTAGCACAACCTGATTAATAGCAAACATGGAAACTGCCCCCTTATGTTCTCCACTGCTACCCTCCAGTACGTCTCGCTCTCCCTCCTCCCTCTCTCTTTACTCCCCCTATTCATGAGGATCAGCAGAGCAAAACAGATCTCAAATTAGCTGATTTGCCTTGATTCAATTATCAGTATATTTCACCACAGGTTGCAGGCCCATGGGCCTGGACTCATAAATCAGTCAATGCATTCAAGAGCATTTCTGTGGAGGAACATCCCAAAAGAAACATGGCAACATTCCAAGCTCTGTAGTACTCCATATCATTCAACTAAGCGATTTTGGATTATTTGCACGTGTGTGTGCGTACATGTTCCAATGAAAGAAAACATCTCGTTCCGTAGGATACGAAGGCATTGTGTCAGGAAGCTGACCAAAGGGGACTGTCCTCTTATATAACCTAGTAGAAACCTTTCTACAACGGCAATTCAAAAATTGCCTATGGTGTTTAAGCCCCGCTCTTTTAGACACGAAGCTGTCCGGTATAAATTCGAGCGCACAAACAAATTCCTCAGAATTTTCTGACTGAGGGACAAGAACGCATCACTCGCACCCCAAAGAACTCAGAGTCTGTAGTGTGGCCAGCTTACGCAATGTCTCATTTGTCTCAGGGAATATTTTGGTTATGTATGTAAACCTGGTTCCCTGAGACAAATGAGACATGGCCTCAGCTGTTGCTAGACATTGCAACGAGAGAGAGATCGTTTACGGCCAGCTGACCGTCATGTGTGTGTTTGTGTCTTTTGTTTAAGTTTCTCATTAAAGTATTATTTATATTGCCAAGCCGGTTCTCACCTCCTCTTTGCCCGTTTATATACCTTTACAGTTACAAATGGGCTTTTAGAGCAGATGGAAATTAGCTAGTAGCTAAATCTGGTGCAAAGCATCTCTTCTCTTGTGAGATTAATAATTTTTGTGCATGGTCCATGACAAATAAATTATTAAAATAAATAATAAATAAAATAACTTGAATTGTCAATTGACAGTGCTTGCAAATCACCAACCTATTTTACTGAGGCCAAAGCCAGCAGTAATGTGGTCTTAAGAGAAAGCACACACAATTCAACATAGGTTTGAAGGGAGGCTCCGCAAGCACTTTTAGGACAAAATGTAGGTCCCAAACCGGGACTGTAGCCAAGCAAGTGGTATTTAGCCGCCTACCCCCTTAAGGAATTGTGATTAAATCATGTTTGCCTATAGAAGTGCCGGCTTCAGGAGCATGATACACAGATATACTCACCTCATAAACTTTGAGCATTGACGGAGTGAGTCCTGCTTCCAATCGCTCTTAAAGAAATACACAAATTACAGGTTTGGGGCAGTTCACTGGTTCTTTGCCATGTGAAAAGCACTAATTAGTGAAAACATTCCATTTCACTGTATAAAGGAATCTCATGGACGATGCTCTAGCCTGTAAAATGGTGTTCATATCCGACTGAGCCTATTCTGGCTCGTCCACTGTGCTCCGTTTAAAGGCCACATGTGTAGGCTTCATAGCTCTGGCCGGGAATGCCAAATTATGTCTTGTGTTTGAGAGAGAAGGTCTCTCTTCAGTGGTATTTCCCATGTAGGCCATCCAGTATTTCTACCATCTCCAGAAACCAGAACCGATTAGGTCATTTCGGCACAATTAACAGAACTGTTTCCATGTCCACTCGAACTTTGCTATGACAGAATGAAGGAGGCGCACCGCGGGAAACAGATACTTACACTTAGGTTGAAGTCATTAAAACTAATTTTTTAACCTCTCCACAGATTTAAAATTAGCAAACTATAGTTTTGGCTAGTCGTTTAGGACATCTACTTGTGCATGACATGAGTAATTTTTCCAACAATTGTTTACAGACAGATTGTTTCACTTTTAATTGACTACAGTAAATCACAGTTCTAGTGGGTCAGAACATTACATACACTTAGTTAACTGTGCCTTTTATTCAGCTTGAAAATAATGTCAACCCTTTAGGCAATTAGCATCTGACTGGAGGTGTACTGAATTGGAGATGCACCTGTGGATGTATTTGAAGACCTTCCTTCAAACTCAGTGCCTCTTTGTTTCACATAATGGGAAAATCAAAAGAAATGAGCCAAGACTTCAGAAAAACAATTGTGGACCTCCACAAGTCTGGATCGTCCTTGGCACCAATTTTCAAATGCCTGAAGGTACCACATTCATCTGTACAAACAACAGTATGCAGGTATATACACTATGGGACCACGCAGCCATCAGATGCATTCTGTCTCCTAGAAATGTGTGTAGTTTGGTGTAAAAAGAGCAAATCAATCCCATAACAACAGCAAAGGATCCTGTAAAGATGCTGGAGGAACCGGCAGAAGTATCTACATCCACAAGTCCTATATCAACATAACCTGAAAAGCTGCTCAGCAAGGAAGAAGCCACTGCTCCAAAACCGCCACAAAAAAGTCAGACTACAGTTTGCAAGTGCACATGGGACAAAGATCTTACTTTTTGGAAAAATGTCATATGATTTAATTAAACAAATATTGAACCGTTTGGCCATTATGATCATAGTTATGTTTGGAGGTAAAAGGGTGAGGCATGCAAGCCGAAAAACACCATCATAACCGTGAAGCATGGGGGTGGCAGAATCATGTTGTGGGGGTGCATTGCTGCAAAAGTAGGTGGCATCATGAGGAATTAAAATTATGTGGATATATTATAGCAAAATCTCAAGACATCAGCCAGGAATTTAAAGCTTGTTCGCAAATGGGTATTCCAAATGGACAATGACCCCAAGCATACCTCCAAAGTTGTGACAAAATTACAGCAACTTCTTGTTAGAAGTATATGGAATGCTACTCAAAAAATACTAACAAAATTATCTACTGGAAATGTGATGAAATAAATAAATAAATAAATTCTCTCTACTATTATCCTGATATTTCACATTCTTAAAATAAAGTAGTGATCCTACCTGAACTAAGCAATCTCTTCTACGATTAAATGTCAGAAATTGTGAAAATCTGAGTGAAAATATATTTGGATATAGGTAAACTTCTGATTTCAACTGTATATATGCCACTACTGTTGTGCTGTCCAAACGAATCAGAATGTGGTGATTTACGATGTCAGAATAAAAAACTCTCAAATCTAGAAAGACAGCCAGTAGCTCTAGGCGGTTGACATGCCATACCGATTTTGCACCTGTTCAGATCAGTCAGGCGTCCATTCTGCATAACACCCTGTTGGTAGAAGGAAAGCGCTGTCCATGGTGCTAGAACAGCCAGACAGCAGTTACTCAACGCAATGCAAATGCGCCCGAGGCTCCAGGTGCAATGTGGAACATCGCTTGAGTCAGTACTGCAGATGTCACATGTGTAACAGAGCTAACGGTATAATGGCGGATTCTGCTGCCATAAAACCCAGCATTCTCTGAAATGACTTCTGTGGAAATGTTTTTCCAGTTTGAACTGAGACAGACACCGAAGAATGGTCTGTACGTGCTCGTTCGTGAGGTGAGCACACATGCTCACGGAGTCGAGATAAACTCCTAAAAAGGAGATTTACTGGCTGGGGAAAAGTGTCCTTTCTCCCAGATGACATTAGACCAGATTTTCCATATGGCAAAGCAGCAAGTCTCTGTGTTTGCTCAGTAGTGCCTCTGATTGGCTTGTAATCACCAATCGCTGAGGTAATTCAAACCATGCACACCGTTCATTTTCAATGGGGCAAGCGGTGCATCAAAACATTTCATGAATGTGCAGGGAGCCAGAGACAGACTGAAATGAAGGACTTTAAATTGATATGCAGTTCCCTCAAACACAAATCTAAAAAGCCTTCTGTAACATTGTGCAATTGGTATATAATGTACGCGTCCTTCAGATCTATTAACGCAAACCAATCCTGAGGACTGAGAAGATGCGATAAGATCTTTTTCTGAGTTAACATTTTGAATGGGTGCGCCACCAGCACGTGATTCAAGCATCTCAGAACTAAAATGGGCTGAATCCTGCTGTACTTCTCTACAAAAGGTAAATAACGGTAGTAAATCCCGCTGTGTATATCACCATCTGGGGCAGTCGATTGCTTTTTTTGCAAAGAGACTGTGAATCTCTGCGTGCAACACCAGTACATCCTGTGGTCGGACTACAGATTGCAAAGTGCCGGTGAAGCGAGGTGGCCAGTGTAAAAACTGAATTGTATGACCGTGCTTGATCATTTTTAACACCCAGTTCTGACACGCCGGTGAGGACTTGTCACACATTTGTCGCTATCAGCTTGTAACGTCTTCTGATGGAACCGTGGAAGACAGAACACTGTTGAAAAAGGGCGGCCAACATGCAAATTGGATCATATAACCATGTTCGATAGTTTTTAGCAGGTAAATGTTCGGCGGAACGCAGCTTCGCGCCTAAAAGGGCAGGCTTAAACACCATAACCAAATTTAGAAATGATGAAATGTGACCAGTGTAGACCAATTAATGAGCGAATTACTCTTATGAGCTGGTTCTTTACAATAAATTGGTCAAAAAGGCAAAAGAAGTTTGATTCCTCAAATACTGAATGAATTTTCTTCATTTAAAAAGTTTTACTTCTAAGGAAATAAATAGTAATATTGAAACATATGTATGAAATCATGACTACTGATTTGAGATGAAGAATTCAGTTATATCAGTAACCTTATAAAGCTGTTTTATTCTACATGGGGAGAGGCGCCTCATGGGGCAGCCATGTTAGCATCACAAGAAATCAGGTGAATGCTACTTGCTTAATCTCAGTAACTGCCCTATTATTGGACACTTTCATTAATTAATTAAATAAACCTGGCTCAAGGTGTTCATACACAGGACGAGAAGCACCACGCTGTGTCGCGGCTTGGACATGGCTCAGTTATCAAACACAGGTCGTGTTGATTCGGTTCAGGTTGTAGAAAGTACACACAAAAGTTACCAAGGTTTTCCCCTTCAACAAGAATGAACAACGCTAGAGTAAATAATCTATATCCTTTGATAATGATTTGGATCGAATTGAATGGAAAATATGCGAGTTGCACTCCGTGGCATGGAAAAAATTTGAGCACCCTCCGGAGTCGTAGCTGGGTGCCGCTGAGCCATGTCTATTCTATGGACATCAGCATTTGCAGGAAGCAGAGCATCAGTGGTTCTGCATTTCTTCAGACTGAGAACGTATCAGTCTACTCTACTCACACATCTCATTCCTTTCCACACATTTCTCTTCTCATTCCAGCTGAAATCTCATCCATTGTTATGAGGGAAGACAATAATGAGCAATGAAAGAAATTTGGAGGCAACATTCCAGCATCTGGAAGCGCTCGGCACATGCGTGTCCCTTTCCGGATCTCTCCTTCCCCCTCTCTCAGCTTTCGTTTGTTTCTCACACTTTCTCCTTTACATTCCTAAACTCTGATTTTTTTTTTTTATGTTACAATTCTCTTATATCCCACCTTAATATGCAGAGTCAAATTTAACTAAACCATTTGTAGGTTTTCACCTAAAAGTGTAACACTGGTTCTTTGGCACTCTCAAAAAATTTCTCTGACCAACACGTCCAGCTAGGCACTGCAACATTGGCTTTACAAACTGTGTGGATTTGGAGCAGGACAATCTTTTTGTGCAACCAATGGAAGACGGAATTTCTTTTTGCGTCTGGAAGAATACATTTTGTAATCTGATCCTCAGCTTGACTTTCCAAGTGCAACTCAGCTTTCTCACACACACACTTGTGACCACAACACAGATCATTTAGAGTCAAAACAATTAGATAATTCCAAAACAAACTCTTGCATGAAACACTGTAATACATATAGCAAATGAACCATACACTGCTTGAGACCAGTTCATACAAAACTACCATCAGTCAGGTTTCTCGACAATGAAAGGGTTCACTTTGCATTAGCATTTCCAAGAAAAATATCGTCACTAGCAGTATTTTTATTTGCATCCGACCGACCTAAGACCTCTTTCTAAGAAAATGCTTTACAAAACGTTACAAAATAATTTTACGAAGTTAAGCTCAATCGACAGCATATGTGGCATACTGTCTAGCATAAAAAATTATTTCGACTCTTCCCTTATTTTCTTTTAAAAACTATGTATTTTTGGTTACAGATGTGAGCTTCATTAACAGACGAAGCTCACATTAGCGTCTGCCAATGGCAGGTCATTCATCACTAGACCGTCGGGACTCCCTGCCGAGCATATGGCCTCAAAAACTGAAAAAGCACATAAAAATTATAAAAATATATATTTATGTTGCAAGGGCGGGCTCTTGTGTTCTTGTCAAGTGACCAGTGAGCTTCTTCTGAAGCCCCTTTTTTCTACACTAAAATTACATCAGAAAGCAGAAACACAGCGGTCTGTTTTTATTGTGATTTTATTAATTTCTTCACTCACTGAATGCTGCATATGTATATACACGCTGTACATCAAGCCTTGAGAGGACAATCAACTTTCACAACGTATGTTACTCCATGAATCGCACTCCTGGCTCATTTGCAGCAATTGTTTTGGAACCTGGTGCATTTTCTCCATTGGTATGGTTTGTACATATGCCTATATATGAACATGGCAATCACACTCGGATCTGCACAAAAACAATCGGTCCGAGACCCCCTTGTCTGATTGCAAACAAACTTTTTGTAGCACTTTGCTTGTGATAAGCATGCAATCCCACCCAATGGACCAACAAACCAAACAATATCCCATCAACATACCTGAAAGATATTTGGAGAGGAAGAAGGTCCGCTTAATTTTGTCACATTGTTCTAACAGCTTGATGACAGCTTTAATGTTAGCATCCTCTTAGCAAACATACTGCCATTTTCTATTTATGCAGCATGAAGTCAACCAATTAATTACTTTATAATGATATGACAACATGTGCTGTAGTGTAATGTATACATACCTTTCATTGTTCATGTTTTAAATCCTCAAAATGGGGGAAAACTGAATGGACTTTTGCCGATAACCAATAGTTTCAGAAATCTGTTATCATTTAAATTAATCAGCAAACCGATAGGATTTTACTCCAACAGTGCTTTTTTCCTACACTCAAGTGTTTAAAGTTTGCTTTTAGGAATTTAAATACTGGAATACCTAGAAAATTGCCTTGTTTTGTTGAAAAGTGCTTGAGATTAAAATGGACCATTTCTTCAGTGTAATGTGTGTCCATCAAAGATGAGATCCTGCACTCCACTTGATTAATTAGTGGAGTATTAATTAGTGGAGTATTAATTAGTGGAGTATTAGCTCATATCATTATTATATTTACAATTTAATGAAATTTCTATTGCTTGTTATGCACCTGATCTGCATGAATGAAGCCTACTATTAGGCGTATTTGTTTACAGAGAAAGGTATGAGAAACTCATATTATTTAAACTTTGAGCATTTATATTGTGTTTTATTTTATGATATGATATTTTAACTTTATTATGATGAGAAATTATAATGTCCATTTTGCACAAACATAAAAAACTAAATGAATCATGAATCATCACACCAAAACGTGAGATAACCATATTGTCTCATCCCTATACTTAGGGGAGTGATAGAGTTACCTTCGAAATGCCTGTGCATTAAACCACACGTGATGTTATTCATGCAGAATGATTCTGAAGAAAACCACTATATCCCATCTGGCTAACCGGGAACATGATCGTGGTCAAGCAAAAACTAGAGTGAACATCGGCAGCGCATTTGATTCCTGGAAGGGACCTTCGTTCGGTTTTGGGGATCAAAACCGACCCTGAATTGGCATTATTCTTATTGGACAGGTAAGCTTACATAACTACAAGGCATGTGAAATATAGTGCCATAAGGATTGATCTGTGCAAAAGATCTACTGTAACTTGATCTTGCCTGCTAAAGCTGACGAATTGCAAGCTACCTTGCTTCGTAACTTTCAAATAATTTCAACGACCTTCTCTTCATACTAAAAGTCAGGTTAATGTCAATGTTAAGCTGTAATTATTCAGCCAGGTAAACTACAATAATACATGAAACGAATGCTAGACAATGTTCAAGATAATGGAAAAAGCTCCAATCATTAGTGTAAATTAACTTGGTTATACAGAATATATAAATATAAAACAATAGCGCATCAATATATCAAAATGACAGTTGTGATGGAATCACATCAATACTGAATTGTGTCAACATATTTATAATGTACAGTCTATTTTATAAACAGATACTGTCATCATCCACAAAATTTAGCTAACAGATATTGATAAAGCTGGCTAGCTAGCTAATGCCAACACAGGCTGTCGTATAAATGCAGTCAATGTATCATGCAAAGAAAAGTGATTACTTCAAACTACAGTCTTGCATAGTCTGACCTATATCCACACTTTGTTTTAGCCCTGTTCCAGCACTGGATACTCTAATATAATATACAGTCTCAAAGATTGTAGTAAAACAATCATAACTGTGTAATTTTAATTATGATACCTCATCTGTCAGCATGATGTCAGTGAATCACGCTCGGCCTCTTTGTACGTTACATTATTGTTTTGGTCGATGCTTGCATCCCTATGGAGTGTGTGCATGAGCACGAGCAACAGATAGCTGGCTGCAGTTCACTTAACGGCCACAGGTGTCATTAATACAAGGGTTTCTGTGTTTATCTTTTTGTTTGTGGAAGTACAGATGCTGTAGTAAAAGTGTTTAGTAATAGTAAAAGTGTTTAGATTTTTAGATGAAGATAGTATTGTGTGAAGAACCGTGTGATAAGTAATTGTTTATGCACTGATAATTTGCCCTTTTACTCATGGTTTTGTGAAAGGGAATAAAAGTAATTGTTGTAGAGCCTCTAGCGTTTTCACCAGGAAATTGATGTGATGCATAGAACGAGCCATGTAAAAATCATTGCAAAAATGCAGATATAGAAAAAGACCAAAGCATACTTTTGGCATTAAAGTGCTGAAGCCATGTGCTAGACCCTACACATCCATTAAACACCTGCTTCAGGCTACTTTACATATCAACATATCTTCAGTGCATATGTTCTGCTACAAGAACAAATGCACATGCCTTAAAAGGCATTACATCACTCTCAGGCCAACCTACTGACCTACACTTGTAAGAGCACATGACTCTAAAACACACAGCAGTGTAGATGTGTTTGCCATGCATGACAAACATAGTCCACTTTCAACTAAATGCAGAGATCTTTCAGGCTGTGCAAGGTTTGCTTTTCAGAGTCTATCGTCATGATCAAAGCCACAGTTTACATGGTTGAAAACCACATTTACATCTTCCAAGAACCATACAGTGTCAAATGGGCCTGCACGTCATATAAAGAATCTTGAAAGTGTTTCCATGTCTGACGCAGAGACGGAGGTGACAAAGGTGCTTACGCAAAGGTTGCATATGGCTGAATGTGTGGTCGGCATCTGCCAAATGTACTTGTGGTTTATGTGCAAAACTGATATTGGATCTGGTGTTATACATGCTTAATGCTGTTTCACCAGTGAAACGTTCACCATTGGCGTTTAAAAAGTTTTCCGGTGGAAATCAAAGCCGGTCAAATAAGGCCACAAAACTGTTGACGTGGATCCATGTACAAGTACCTGGCTGAAACCCCATTTGAAAAAGATGAATAGATTGCACCTGATGTTTGATTTCAATTAACTTATTTTAAATATTTCTTTCAATGTTCAAATTCATTCTCCTGTCCCAAATTAATGTGCAGACAAAACTGTAAGTAATTTGTAGGTTGATTTCAAGTGTAAACACTAAGACGCTGTGGTGCTATAAACAGGGCTGAGGAAATAAATTCATTATTTCTGTTAGGGGAAAATAGCTACAAAAGAGCAATGTGTTACATTGTTTGTTATTCCAAAAGAACATCAGTGGTTGTTAACAGAAGTACAATTCATTTTAACCTTAAGTGCATAAAATAAAAATGTAAAGATTTAACCAGTTTAAATTCTCAAATCTCAAATATGAAAGAACAAGAAAAGAATCACTTTAATAGACAGTTCTATTATTCTATTATTAATGTAGTGTTGCACAGTATTCCTTTCAACTTGACAGAGCATTTTAAAATGTATTGCTTATGCATGGAGTCACTGGAAATGGCCAGAAACCATCACCTAAGAGATTCACACCGAAATCATTTTTGCGTCCATCTGTGTTGTTTTTCAATTGATTTTCAATGTAAACATGCACTAGATGGATGTCTTTGACCATTGTGCCACATCTCTTTAGTCATCGTCTAGTGCAGGAGCTCTGCGTTTTTTAGATGTCGTGTCGAGTTAAGGAGAGCTTCAACATTTAGTGCATCTCGACACACCTACGCTTTGGCTTTTCTAGCACAAGAATGGGTACAGTCTTAAGTTATCATCAGTGCTTGGCACACATCCACAATTAAAATGCACAGTTTTAGCATTCAAATGTAAAAATGTTTTTCTTAAATTCGACAAATTCGCATTTTAATTTGACAGCCTTAATTCAAAATACTGCTTTGTTTGTTTGAGCACCCCAATCAGCCTCACAATAGTTTTGGCTTAACCCATGGCATGTGACAGGATGAGACTATCTGTTTAGTTGGGGGCGGGACTATCTATTTGTGACGCTAATGGCACAGAAATTACACAATTTAAAAGATGTTTTGGAGAGACTTTTGTTAGGCAACAGAGAGAAGGAAACAAGAAATCGTTAGTGAGTGGGTGTTTTGCTGAGAGTATAGGACAGTGAAGAGACAGCAACAACCACACACAGCAGTTGCATCTAATAATTCAGGCCGTGTCCTAATGCCTGTATACACAAAACTGTACTGTCATTTCAAAGTAGGTACTAAATAAAGTGTTTTATCATATACACCTGCAGATAAAACCAAAGTTTTACACTTTTCTCTTACTTTAATTTGCATCCCTGCCAGTTACTGCAACATCGCCACAGCAACTCAGAGTAGGGCAAATAGCATGCTCATCACTCCTCCAGGCGTAACCAAGCAACAGAATCAAGTTATATGATCAGCTCTACATTTCATTGATGGGGTGTTATAGGATAGGACAGCCACAGTAATGGACTTGATCCAAGTCAACAATTACAGGGCGCTGCATTTTTCGATCCATAATGCAATTAAACTTGTCACTTGTAGCAGTTTGAAAAACCCCTAACCTCCAGCACGCCCATGTGACACGTCAGTCACACTGACACACGCACACTACAACAACAGATCTTCGCAGTCCACACTGAATGGATGACCCCAATTGCACCACTGATTCATAAAATAAAATTCTTGCTGCCATTTGAGTCATTAGCAGGGCCTGTTAACAAATTATCTGTACTGACAACATCAGAACTTTAAAAACAATTGAATATCTGGATTACACAATCTGTACCAATGCACTAGTGATAATATTTTATAATTATAATATACAATTACAGTGTGTGTTCAGCAACTGATCTGTTATTCTACAATTTTCTGCAACTAATTCAACCCGAACCACTTAAGACAGCATTCAAACTTTGTTTTGTAGATGCACACATAGCACACAAGGCTGAAATTATCTATTTAAACTAAGTAATTACACACACACACACAAACACACAAAAGATTAAATTAAAAAAAAGGTCCATTGACTTGCGTTAATAGAATGAGAATTTTCAGCATTACCACAGTCACAAAGATAATGTCACATAATGTACTAATATTTGCATACTAAACTGCCATTGGTCTTTTTATTTATTTGCTTTCAGAATTGTGAATGTTTTTTTATTTATACTTACTATACATACGAATACAGTAACATATACTGTACCATTGTTTGCTACAACACATTGCAAAAGAGAAAATAAACCGCATTACGGGCCATTCACGCCGAAACCGTTACTGTTACAAAAAAGGTAGATATAGTGCTACCATCCAGTTTTCCTGACCAAACACTGGGTGGCGCCATGATAATTCTAATTTCTGCTAGACTGTTTTCTGGTTCTTGTCTCCATAAGAAGAAATTACTTGGTAAATTATTGGCATTGTGTAGCCACATGCTTTTTTTTATTATTTGGCAATTTAATACGCTAAACATCACTTTATTCCATTATCGCTAAAAACATTCAAAGATGTGAGTAAAAACACTGTAAACCGGAAAACTAAAACAGGCTTCCATTATGGCCCAATCACATTTATCTTTGCACTGCGAAATTCCACGGGTGAAATACAGTCATCTCAATCGGAATCCGTATTATTGTGAATTTTGCGCGATGGACTTTCAGACTCACGCCTTCTTCATTAGAAGAATTTTGCTGTGCAAACATGTGATGGTGCCTTTAAGAATCATGGAGTACTTTGTGTTCTCAAAAAAAGATTTGTTAATCACGCTTACATAGAAAAACACAAAAAAAAACAGAGCAGACAGATGCAAAAACATTTGGGTGTGAACGGCCCCTTATGTACTCATCTGACCATGAGCAAATACGAATGCGTTTGATGTATACTCACTACAACTTCTTTGTGATACTCTTTTAGTACAACCAATGGTCGGCGCATGTGCCAACAATGCGCACAGACGATGACCATGTCCTCAAGTCGAGAAAATCTGGCCAGCATGGACTGGGTTTTGACTAAATCTACTTCACGCATACTGTGCGCAGAGCAATCAGCAACACGGACGCACAACATATACTTTGGCCTTTAGTGAAAATGTTGACCGACCGTTGCTCTCCTGTGCATGTTCATAACAGGGCATGAGAGCAATAGTTCGCTGCACCCGCTAGTGGGATGGGGCATTCAAGCGAATACTCATTTTGTTAATCTAAAAACAGGTTTGCCACACTGATACTAAAAACAGAACATAACACAGCTGCACACAAACCAGAGAACAGAAATTACAAAACATGCCTGAAGAGTTTTAAAGTCAAATAGGAGATGCATTTCTATGCCCAGCCTTATTTGTTTAGACCTGAATACACGGAAATCAAGAGGCTTGAAGAGGCTGAGGAAGCCACAGTCACACCGTGTCCTAACCTGACATGTGATAAAAGGTATATTTTCTATGTTAAGTGTTACGTTTTTGTTCTAACCAGCCATGACAAGCGAAGGTACATTTTGCCGATAGCTCTGTTTCTATTTGTGGCGTCTCACCGTGAAGCTCCTTCGACTGTGAACTAGCACCGGTCTAAAATCTCATAACAGTATATCGAAGCCAGCATCTCATAGGCCAAATAAAAAATTACTTAATTTTGGCAGAGAATGTTACACCTACTGAATGTTTTCGCTGAGGTCTCACTGGATGTCTGTCACACACACACACCGGTTAAGAATGGAGAAGAGGTGACAGACATTACCACCTCTTTTATACCTCTCAGTTTGATCGAGTAATTGGTTTCAAACAAATAAGGCTGGACATAGAAATGCATCTACTCTACCACTGCAAGCTCTTCAGACATATTTAATAAGTTCTGTTCTCTGGGTAATGATCTGTTGTTGGTGTAGCTGTGGCAGACCTGTATTTAGATAAACAAAATGAGGTTGCTCGAATGCCCCATCTTGTGAGAAGGTGCAGCAAACTGTTGCTCTCGTGCCCTATCATGAACGCGCACAGAGGATCAATGGTCGGTCAACAGTTTCACTAAATAATACAGTATATTTCGGTTTGTTTCTCACCAAACCTGATCAGAAGTCCACTTTTAGTACAATCATGAGTCCCATGGTATCCTTTATTAGACCTCTGATTTATACTTTTACATCCTTTTGAAGCTTGAAGTCACCAGGTATTCACCATAAACTGCCATTGCATGACATCACTGTGCACAACATTTATTCAAAATTTCTCCATTTGTGTTTCGAAAAATAAAGAATGTCATATGGGGTTATAATAACACAGGGGTGAGTAAACAATGACTGAAATACATTTTTTGGTGAACTATCACTTTAAATCTAAACGTACATAAATGTTAAATGTTGCTGCTTTGCAAGAACTGGGATTTACTTCAGGAAGTCCAAATCTAGTACACAATGTGAGCTACAATGTGTGGAGCGCATTTTCCAATTGCATGGCAGGGTTATTCACAACGGAAATAAACACCAGTCTGAATATATACGGCTATCGTGAATCGTGGTATGAGCCTCCAGACCCATTGCAGTTTACACTGTAGCTTGCTTGCTTGCTTTCAATCGAGGCGCACATACACAATAATTCAATATCAGTTACAATGGAAAGGCTATAGCGTTGACACGTGTATTTATTGAGACAGCATTCATTCCACACTGCCATGAATGGCACCGCGCGTCTATATTCGCCATGTATGCAGAAGACGCATTCTATTATTAGAAAACATTTGCATGCCATAAACACTCACCTAAACTACCTGCGAAACCGTCCATGTCTTGGGTAAATATCCAGGGAGATATTGCTGGAGCGACTAGGGGGATTTCGCCGTCCTCTATTCGAGAAGAAAAAATAGTGCGTGGGTTTGGAGGTAAAATGTCACGCCGACTTCTTTGGATGTGATCGACTTGTATTGAAGAATAACAGGGGGGTGACCGATCTGCGGTTGATTCTCTATACGGATAGCGCAGCGCTTTTTGGGGGCACTCGATCACGGCGGCTCCCTGAGCTGCTCCAGCGCGATCGCTGACACCTCCAGCGGGGGAGGGAGTATAAGGAGCGCTGGGCTTTCGCGTTTCCGACTCCGCCTGCTTTGGCACGACAGGCTTCCCCTCAGACGCAGCGCAGACTGCCTGCACGACTGCGCCCCAGCCGGACTCAATACGACAGCTCTAGCACTCAAGTGCACACTGGTGTCTTTAGATGATTATCGTAGTAGACCCTCGTTTCATTTTTTTCCTAATCCACATACACATGTATTTATTTATTTTTTAATCAGAATGAGGCGAGTTTTAGATCTTTGCTGTAATGTCTTTGTGTGAGATTCTTTGGTATCGTATACTTTGAAGTACCTCTGAGTTACAATGAAAATAGCAAAGCGTATGATTTCATCACCATGTATTACCATCTTTATACTGTGTTGCCTCCGGGTAACAAATCCATTTTCTTCACGTTGTAAGCACATAATGCTTATACAGTACGATGACAATAGTTGTTAAAGATTTTTTTAACCCATTAAAAAATGATGGAAATTTGTTAGTGAGTACACTTGATTTTGAGTCATCTAAATCATGTATATAAATGAATTATTAAACTATCCATCTTTTTAGATATTTTCTTAGCATTGAAGTTAAGTAAAAAAGTTAGATTGGAGATATTTCTTTTAGATATTTTGACATTGCAGATTGTGCAGTTTCTATTACACTCATCATACATAGTGTAATAAAATAGTTTAACAACATTGTTCATTGCTCTTTATTTTATTTATTTGTAGTATTCTGACATCCACAAAGTGTATAGTCACTCATTTTCACTTTAAATATTAAAATAAAGACATGTCTTTGATTCATTTCTTTCCATCCTTCTAGCAACATACCTAAAATTAAGATATTTAATAATAATTGTTCTATTCTGTTATTATTTTGTTTTAGATTTTGGTAATGATTTCCATTTAATGCAAGAAAATCAAACCATTTTAAACAATGATATCATATACACATTAAAGCGTTAAAACTATGGTATTCTCTGGAGTACCTCTGAGCACCATGTAAATATGGTAATTATTCAGTACCATAAAATGTATCAAAGTACCATGGAATTGCTATCTGATGCCACATCTGAACCAATACGATACTTCTTTGTAAGGGAGATTGTTAAGGGTTTACATCAGTTTGCAGAGGACATCTGCCCCACAGGTGTCAACTATTTGTTTTTCCGACAATGCATTGGACACACTGGACAATAAAGGTTGTAAGCAAGGTAAATGTAGTCCACAGATAGTTAAATTGTGCAATGTGCCTGCATTTTATTATTTTATTTCATATTAAAAAATATGAAAAAAAGAAGCAAAATATGCAAATACAAATTTTTACCACAGTAACAAGAGTGTTAAGATTTTGCCTCAGTAAGAAATTAAATCTCATCCTATGTTTGCACAGGCAAGGGCAGCTCTTACAAAAACGTTTTGAATATGTGCCTTGTTAAAGGAATATTCCGGGTTCAACACAAGTTAAGCTCAATCGACAGCATTTGTGGCATAATGTCAATTACCACAAAAATGTATTTTGACTCGTCCCTCCTTTTCTTAAAAAAAAAAAAGCAAAGATCGAGGGTACAGTGAGGCACTTACAATGGATGTGAATGGGACTCATTTTTGGAGGGTTTAAGGGCAGAAATGAGAATCTTATTATTTTATACAAGCATTTCTTCACTTCACTTAAAACACAATTAATTCTTCTGTTAAAACTCATGTATTATTTGAGTTGTAATGTTGTTTAAAGGTGCTGTAAGCGATATTAGCTTTCTGAAGCTTTCACGTGACTGAGCCGTTGCTACGTTGCCAAAAGCCACGCCCCCTCATTCCAAAACCCTGCCCTCCAAAGATCATTTTGAGACCAAAACCGAGCAAAAGAGCAGCATTGTTTGTTCTTGTGGCTGTCAAATTCAACAGTGACACAATAGCGCCCTCAACTGACAAACATTATGAATCATGGCCTCAATGATCCACTTCGAATACAACACTATGAGAACGAGCATGATAGACAGGTGAAAACCGTCAATGCCTGTGGTTTGCTGACACACTTTTGATTGCTGTTTACAAAGTCAACAGCTGTCACAAAGGACTGGTCAGATATCTTAGGACACTTATTTCATTAATATCTTTAAGGGAGTATGAACATGTTTTGCATACTTTTCCATTATATTGTAATTTTTCAGTCATTTAGGGTTTTGTTGACATTAACTGACATTTAGACAGAAAAGGTTAGTAAATTATTTTATCACACTAAAATCATGTTTACACGCATATTGATTAAACCGAGTATTTTAACTTTCAAAAATTGCTCCCCATTCACTTCCATTGGTGCCTCACTGTAACCTTGAGTTTTAATTTTTGATTTAAAAAAAAAAAGGAGTGGCAAATCAAAATCACTTTTTGTTGTAATCAATATTATGCCACAAATACTGTTGATAGAGCTTAACTTGTATTGAACTCGGAATATTCCTTTAATGCTACAGTATTTTTCTATGAAGTACCTCAAAGAACCATGAACTGTAAATGTTGTACAGTATGCATATGGTAACACTGTATTTATTAAGTACTGTGGTATACTAACTTAGAGCTTTTTGGTAAGGGTTAAAATGTATTTGATGAGTACATCTGCCCCACAGGTGTCCACTGTTAGTCTCTACCACATTCCGTTGGTGTTTAGTGCATACTGGACATGGACAATGAAGCTTTTCGGCAAGAAAAATGAAGTAGACCAAGGATTGTTAAACTGTTTCAGTGTGGCTGAAAATTCTTCATATCTAGAGATGTTTCACGTGGAGAATATTAATTTATTCTAAAGTGGAATGTGGGTTTTTTCCATAATGGCGATTAATATAAATTTGATTAAGGTGCCAGTAAACAATGCATGAGGCATCGTGGTGTCTGGCCACTCAGCACTGGACAGATTACAAGAAAATAGCACAGTGTTTTGGCAAAAGAGTGAAATACCAAAGGTTCAGGCCATTGTGTTGACCATACAGATGGTCTCTGTGAGTGATATCTGGTTTTGCTCACTGTTGGTCTTAGTCCCAGCTGCTTAGTCATGTATATATGAAGACTCATTGTCATAGACTGAATGTGTGAGCTGAATCCGGACAGAGAAGAGACTGTCCTCAAGATTGACCCTTAAATCAGCAGGGTGACCATTTCTAGAGCAGTCCCATTGTCAAAAACCATTCCAGTGCACTGAAATGTTCCTCCCTATAAATTCTCAGAATGCAGCATAAAAACCAGTGATTCGCTCAATATGTTCACTTTTCAGAAATGTTGTTTACAGTCTCTTAACTAATTAGAGGATGAGTGTAATTGTCAACATTCAAAGTCTTATTTTCTGTCTTTGGAATAGATTTGGTGTGTAATTATCTTTCACCCCTAATGTCCATTAGTTTAAACGTAAAACAAATCCTTTAGTTCTAAACATTGCCCACCAACATCTACTCAGTTTACTTACATAAAACAAGACTTATACACACAGATATAATGCCTCTAATATTGGCATTATATTCATGCTGTTTGGCTAGAGGGGAACTTGCTCCCCCAGCTGAGTCTGATTTCCCCAAGGTTATATTTCTCCATTAACCAACATCTTATGGAGTTTTATGTTCCTTGCCACAGTCGCCTTTGGTTTGCTCACTGGGGGCCTAAAGACAATCATTTTTAAGGCAGGATTTTCAGTCAAGTTATTCATTTAAACTGCACAATGAGGACTTTAAGACACCACAGCATCATTTTCTGTCAGCATAATTTTCTATAAAACTGCTTTGAAACGATGTGTGTTGTGAAACATGCTATACAAATAAAATTGACTTCACTTGACTTGCATCTTGTATTCAATCCTCCAGCTTTAAAATATGAAAGATTAACTATTTATATTTATTTGTTCATTTATGTGTTATCTTTCATAATAGCACAGGAATTTTGAATAGTCTACCTATTTATTTCTATAGGGATTTCATAAAATCCTTCATAAAGAGCTCTTGAACCAAATCAGCCAAGATTAATCATAAAGTTACAACATTGGTGTGGTGGTGGTGGTAGTGGGCTAAAGCACAGAACTGGTAGCAGAAGGTCACTGGTTCGATCCCCACAGTCACCAGCATTGTATCCTTGAGCAAGGCACTTTAACTCCAGGTTACTCCAGGGGGGATTGTCCATGTAATAAGGGCACTGTAAGTTGCTTTGGATAAAAGCGTCTGCCAAATGCATACATTTATTTTAATTTTAAATTACATTTGAAGCAAAAATTGATTGAAAACTGGAGAAAAGACAGAGATACAAGACTGTGTATGTAACGTCTTTAATGAGTGCATTAATTACAATCCGAAGACGAATTGTGAATGACAAATTCACTGTCAAATCAAATTAAAAACATAACTGGTTGATGTAAAGATGTTACTTATAAGTACTGAATCAATATATTTAAAGTATCTTTCAAAATATTCAGATATATGCAAAATATAGAGCTGTCGCTGCAGAACTCTTCTGACACACTTTGTTTACTGTGATTCTCTGATTGGTAGACTGTTTTCCTTCAGGTTCAAAGTGACATTACTAACTTTTAATTTAAAACGTAACCTTAAGTTTTGCTGAACTACCCCTTAATTTACATGACACAGCAATAGTTAAAGTTTTTCCAAGTTACTTCTCAAAAAAGTAGTCTTTTGTTTTAAATGGATTGTAGGTAAACATCCATCTCATCCAGCACTCTGTTTGTTCTCTGTGTTCTTACAATGTGTTAAAATGATCTTTTACTGAGTAAGAAACTGCTCCAAATGATTTAGTAACTGAGTGGTCTGAATGAATCAGACTGAATTGTGATTTAGACCATTTTGCTATCCCGTTTTGCCAACAAAGAACCAACAAATCAGGCATTACAAGTTCTGATTCTAAACTACAGGGAAAATTCTCAATTTCTTATTTCTCAGGTCAATCTGAACGCTCATGGTACACACAGTGCTTACAGCCGTACAGCTGCATGTGCCACTGTCTTGTAGCTACAGTTTCAGAGTAGCTTCCCCAAAACTCTTTACAACAAACAGTAGAGAACAAAATGAGACAAGGCCATTATAATAAGGACACGTTCATCTCAGGCTGAAGTGTACTGTCAGCATTATAGTTTCATGAATCACTGCATGCCCCCTGTCCCGTTGACATACTGGCAGTGTGTGACCTCTCACTTTAGCCCCCAAAAAAGAAAAGTGAAAATCAGACAAAGCTCTCTTTCTTTTTCACCCCTGAAGGAAAAGGGAGGGAAAGAAATATGGATTGGGGAAATCTCTCTCTCTCTCTCTCTCTCTCTCTCTCTCTCTCTCTCTCAGGGCCAATGAACAGAATGGTTAACTTTCAATTTTTCCCCTACATTTTTCTATCATTAATTATTTTTTTCAGCAATGCACTAAAATGTAAACAATGCATTGTTTTGCCAACATAGGCCAATGTATCTCACCATAAGCTTCAATGGGAATACAAATAAATCAAAGTAAAATACATTGTACAGTACATTACTGTGATGATATACATATAATATTTAATATATTTTAACAGTAAAGTTCTGTGTACAAAGATTCATAGATTAATTTCCTCAAACTGTGCCAAGTGGCCATGTTTGATTTATTAGACTGAAAATAGCTGGAATTAAATGTTATGGGGTTAGATTTTGGTTAGGGTTAGGGTTAAAAAAAATCGTAATAAAATCGTTATTGGTTTGTTTATGTTTCAATAGGAAAGTCACACGTTTTAGAGACAATATGTTCCGTAGGGTGAGTTCTTACTGCATATTGCTAAAATATTACAAAGTAATGTTCAGTATTAACCACCAGAGGGCACTGAATATATACATACTGAATATTACTCTATAAAATGAATTGTTCTTTATAAGGAGGGTTAAGTTTCATCGGTGAACAAATGAAATATTCATGCAGAGTTTTAATATTTAATATTCTAGATTTAAATAGCACCTACCACACAGCGTGGCTATTTGCACTAACATAGTCTGGTTGAAACAGATAAATTGAAGACAAAATGCATCCTTAAGTGTCTCTACAGTTGTATGATGTGAAAAGACGGTGTTGGATCATGGATTTGAATCCTCCTCTCTTAAAGCGGCACTACTGAAGGTTTCTCATTAAAAATGAATAAAATGCCATTATTGAATAAGTACATAAAAAAGAGTGTTCAAAACAATGTCCTTACCTCGATTCACTAAGGGAAGCCAACAGAAATGATTTGTATGTTGAGCTGTATCTTGAGAGTATTATGTCGTTCATCCTTAGGTCATTGCATCATGTCAGCAAATACAGGAAAGAAATTCAGACTGTTACGTGTTCTGGCCGGGGAAACTATTAATAATATAATTTATAATAAAAATGAATAATACTTTTTTAAAGTTAATAATAGAAATTATTCAGAGAGAAAAGAGTAACAGTGAATGTTATCGCCTACATTATTAATACACTGGAGAATAAAGATCCAGCCATTAATTCTTTGGCAAACTTAATACCACAAGAAATCATTTGAGCAATTCCTCCCTCTAGTGCTTACAGAGAGTCATTACACCTGAGTGCGTTTGTTGTTCCCCGTCATTTTCTGCAGATAATGTTTACACTGCGCATGTCCAAGGTATTTTGTTGCGTTGAGGTGACATCACTCACTGAGCAATGCAGCCCTGCCCTTAAACCGTTATATCACGCCTGGGTTAGTGGTTTAGTGATGTCGACAGCTGATTAATGGCACTCTATATGGAGTGTATGGTCTGTGGATATGGTGATATTGATGGGGAGCTGGCAGCCATCTGTGTGCTGGTGCTGAGAGACAAAATTGTATGATGGTGGGCTCATTTGTCATGTTTTCATAACCTCATTAAAACTCAATTCTTTGCTATGTTTTACATTAATTGAGGTACATTTGTGGCGAGGGGTAAAATAATTTTACGCTTTATCATTACTTACAGGAACTCTATGTGAGGCCTTACAGTAAGGCATACCCAAATGTTCATACACAAACTCCCACTCATTTATTCTAGATTATCTCAATCCAAATGTTCTGACTGCACATGATGATATATTTACATTTTTTATGTAGTTTTGATAATAGTATGGTAATAATACCAGGCACGAAACAATTTGCAGCGCAATCCGATAATGCTTTACAACAAGCTCAGGTGAAAGCTCCACACAAGATAGCGGATGAAGAAAAAGCAATGTCAATTTTTAATACAGTACTTATAAATTATTACTAAGAAGTTTCAATAAAAGTGTGTTGCAATATTTGTATTTTATGTGTGTACACATGTGTGCTATTTTTATGCTTATAAGAGTATTGTGACATTAGCTTAGCAACATGCTAACTCTAAACTCTACAAAGCACAACAGGTCCCACCCACTTTTTCAGACATCTTTATTCTGGAAGTATTTTTCACATTCACTTCCAAAGTTCATTTAGTACTAAAGAGTTGTGTGCTATAAACCAAACCTAATGTCCAGGGTGAGACTGCCTTTAGAAGGCAGCTGCTGTAGACAGGAAAGCAACTTATTTATACAAAAATATACTAATAATTAAAATACTGTTAAAAATACACTCTAGGGTTTTATTATTGCCAGGAGATATTTGTCACTGTGAGATGAAGGTGAATGCAATCTACGTACGTGTATATTTGTTATACTTAAAAGTTGACTCAGTGGTTAATTGGGCCAATTCTCCTATTCCCATGCGTTCCCATCTTTATCACTTTCCTCTGTACTGTCTTTTAAATAACACCCTGTTCTTTCATGCATGCCTTATTAGCTGGCGGAGAGATGGAGGTCAGATAAACGGGTATGAGGCAGCGTGGAGTCATTAAGGATGTGTTGATGGAGGGATTTTGATTTATGGAAAAGGTAGAGGGAGGAGAGGGGAACAGAAACAAGATGCCTGGCTAGAGAACCTCCTTCACACTTTAGCCTGATCTGTTTATGTGTGGGCTTCAGAAGGCGCCTACGCTTTTAACACAACCACTCCTCATATGAATGAATGAACAATCCACACCCTGTCTACTGATGTTCGCTTTCATAAATTTCCATCGGCCCTGAACCCTTCTATTAGCCCAGGTCTCAAAGCCACAAAAGGGAACTATGCTGCCTTAAATGGCTTTCACAGTCAGACAGATTGTGTTGTCAGGTCTGCGGTTTTCTCTTGAGGAGTTATATCAATATTGTGAGTGGGTGTTATTTTTATGATTATGATTATGGAGAAAAGTGGTATTAGTGCCAGCACAGACATTTGGCAAAACGTTTGGAATTGCAAGTAAAAATGGCTTATCATCAGATAACTAGTGGAGAATATTCAGTGGCAATCTGCTAGTTGCAGCTTTTAGAACTACTATATTAGTTTACCAACTATACACAACAGATGAGATGCAGCGCTCAACAATAAAGATTTCTTTAATCTATATGGGGGGGGGGGGGGGGGGGGGGGTCTATCTGACAGCTGTTAACAAAATACGGTAGAGGCTAAAGTCAAAAGAAAATACAAAGAGTGCATTAGCCTAGCCATATGCTTTAGCATACATCACCTTAATACATGCTTATATCATTCAAAGCATTTTATGCATTTCTAACCAGGCTTTAAGGACATGCATGGCAGTTTAAAACAGCTAAATTCTCATTAAACATGTTCACTTAATTGGAAACAACTCTGGGCTATAAATCATTAAATAAGATATGATTAATACAAAATTTACATACCCAGTTGTGCACAGAACATGGTCAAACTCCACACATGCAATCCATTTGCATCCTTAAAAAAATGACCCATAACAAACACTCAATTTTAACATACAACTCTTCTGAACACATATTTAATGCAATTTATAAGCATTTGCAAAATGTGATATTTACCCAATAATTCTCAAACGATGAACAAAACCGTGAGCCCTCTTGCACAACGTCTCTTCTCACATCTCTCACACGAAAGAGGTGACACAAAACTCTTAAATGGGCCATGTCCAATTTATGACTAGAGCTAAATTATGTGAAATTTTTCCACTTGGCTACATATAGATTAAACTTTTAATTGCTCTGCTAACACTGGCCCTTACACACAAAAAAGTATAGTACATTTCAGTCTCAATTTTCTGAATACATTTTAAAGTATTATTAAATAGTACAGAGAACACAAAGACATGCTACAACAAGCATGTAAGACATTAGTCAGTGAGCAGCTTTCTCTGCAGCAAATTAAAAACTGGTGTAATTAACCATGAGAACCACATATATCTTCATCCACACAACTGAAGCAGTATATGCGTCGTATTATTCATTCCATAATAAATATTTGGATTCTAAACTTCACCCTGGAGTAGCTGCAGTTCTTTCTTTCTGAAGAATTAGGCTAGTCGATGTACCACGATCCATCTACGCACAAAACATCTCACAAATTTGTCCTTCGAGTCGAATAAGTGACATAAGCTGTGCTATGGCTACATGCAGCGCTTTCTACAAGGGAGAACAAGTGCCAAATCTTCATCCAAGTCATACCCGGGGTGCCCACTTACTTGGAGGAATATCTGCTTGATTATCCACATCTGCGGCATGGCTATCCTTCACCAGCAGATGGTGCACAAGGAATATATCATGCAGAGCCTCTTCAATGAGAGCAGAAACCCTTTTCTTACTCTAAAGCTAATGCAGCCACAATTCTCACAGGCAGTGAACAACCTAAAGCCATCAATTTGTCCTCCAGCTCCCTCACATTTATTTCCCTAAATTTCCATCGCAACCTATCCTGGCATTGCACTGCAATAATGGGGTTTCCCTCTTAAATGATATTCCGGGATTCCCCCAGTGCACTTGAGCACATACGAACATGCACACTCTTTAAGAACCTATAAAAACTTTGCTTATGACTTTTTGTAGATTCGATTTGGCCATAAAGCATGCAAGTTGATTGGCTAACAGATCACATGTTCAAAGGACTTATCAGCTTATGCTAGGGTCCGAATGACACATTAGACACGTTTCCACTGTCAGGGATATGAAGGCCTGCTAGTGCGTGCCAGGGCTACTTGCATTCCCACTGTCACTGCCACTGTATTTGGAGCCAATGGCCTTTAGCCTGCTGATCACCCTTTGGCCAAAGAAGGCATACTGGGAATTGATGTGGGGTCAATATAAAAGGTGGAGTTTAGCAAGACATTCATGCTGCCTACATGTGAGTTAATGTGAGCCCTGAGTCATTCTTATTGGTGTTGCTCATGTCTGTATCTTTTAAAGACACATGCCATTTGAGGGCTTTGGCAAAAGATGTGGGAATATTCTTCAATTGGTATGGCCAACATAAGACAACCGTCCTGTATAAATACTGAAGACAAGGATGAAAATGCCTGGCACTTCTTATTCCTCAACTGAAACCAACATTCTAGACAATGGCAACTACCGGATGTGACAGGGCGGAGGGCGGGCCGGGTCGTGATTATACACACCCTGTCACACCAGATACATACAATTATCCATAATCTACATAATAAAAAAATACAGTAATGATAATAATAATAATAATAATAATAATAATAATAATAATAATAATAATAATAAATGCAGGGAATTGTGTGGAATTCTAAACAATTATTCTATGTGAAGAAGCACACAGGGAGCTCTGGCACATTTCTGACTCTAGTATGTTATCGAATGCTACCACTAGAGGCCATTGGCTTTTTTTTTTTTTTCGATTTGAACTCCTTCAGATGAGTATTGAAATGAATAGTTCACCCAAAATGATAACTCTCATCATTTACTCACCCTTACACCATATTAAAATCGTATGACTTTCTTTCTTTTGTAGAACACAAATGAAGGTGCGTGTACGCAGTGTGTGTAGATGGGCAGACCGTGTGTAGAGCGAGGAAGTCTAATCAAGCTTCAAATCATGATCATGTCAAGGAGACTGTAGATGGCAAGTTTAATATTGAAAAAGGAGTTACATTTTGGTCTGCTCTCACCAAAAACTGATCGTAACCTTCATGTCCTTTATAGAGCTTGGAAGTGTTGGTCCACATTGACTTGCATTGTATGTATAAATTTGCATTATATTTTCATCAAAATATCTTTGTTTGTGCATCACAGAATAAAGAATGTTATATGAGTTTGATACAGCTTAAGGGTGAGTAAATCAGGAGAACTATTCCTTTATAGAGTCGAGATTTGACTGGTTAGTATGGGTCAGTTAGCACCATTCTACTGCCACAAGGCAGCTTACTCCATTGATAGATATTCAAAACCTGTGAATTCTGATTAAATAGTTTAATCGATTGTTAAAAGTCATTTTGCCACAGGCTGATTTGTTTAGGCAGGGATCTTAAAGGCACAGTAATAATGTCACCCACTGAAGCTCTGCCATTGGCCCCAGTAGTTTAAAAGCTGTCAGGTTAAAGTCAACTTGTCTTTGTTATTCTGGTGGTCTTGGTTACATATCGGTGGGTATATGCCAAAATCCTTAAAACAAATAGGTGGGTATACACTATACTTTTGCATATACACTCAACTACACTACTGGCTTGAGACTGTGTGTGTGCTTGTGGCGCCATCAGACAATCAACACTGTCAGGATGTCAATTTCCTGCAGCTCCAGAGTGATTTATCACATGGCAATTGTTGCTCAGGATATTGAAAAAAAGTGTGCCCATGTAGCAAAAATGGCAACATCCAAGTGAATACTTGTCAGTATTGGGTTCCTAGTTTTCTTTATGGAGTAAAACTTTCATGTTTTTGAGTCAATAATAATGTCAACTGCTGCTTTTTGAGAAACACTTCTCAACTGACTGCCACTCTTATTTCCAAGACCCTGTTCTGCCACTTTCATTCTCTTGCAAAAATGTACAAACGCACAAACCATCCAAAGATCCAACCAAACCACTGCCAGCCATTTCAAACTCTAGTGCCAACATTTTATTTCTTAATTTAAACTGGAAAATGTAAATTTTCACCTCAAATATGTCTTGAATTAACCATCCCCAGATGTTTTGCACATTGCACTTTCTAGCTAGGCTTAAGTTTGACAAGCGGGTGAGTAGAGGAAATGAACTAGCAAGCCTGTTTATGAATTAAAGTTGTGACCCTTAAAAAAAAAAAAAAGAAGAGAGACATAGATAAGGAGTCAAAGTAAAGTGCATGCAGGGTTTAAAATGAATAACCACCAAGCACCAAGTGCTAGTAAAAACTGGCTTTGGGAAGTAAAAGCCTAGTTACTTGGCTATTTGTATAATAAAATATAATATTGCATGGTTTAAAGTCAACATAATAAAAAAAAACTGACTGCATGTACCTGGCCTTATTTTGCATAATTGACTTCTGAAACAACTTTATTTTTTGGATGTCATCTCTTTAAGCTCTATTTTCTTGAGTGTGCAAAGCGCAGCGCTACGCACAATGACCGCGCGCTACGTCTTATCCAATTTTCTTTAGAGTGCTAATTCTGTAGCTGGTGGGCAACCACACGGACAAACCACATGGATACAAAAAAAAAAAAAAGGATGTTTTTTATATAAAAAATGGATGTGTTTTATATAAAAATAAAATAAATATAATACAGAAACTGAGTTGTCAGACTTCACAAATGCAATCTATATGCATCACAAAGAATTATCAACCGATGAACAAAACCCGGAGCTCTCCTGCTCAACATATCTAAATGGATCGCATGTAACACATGGAGTTCTTAAAGGGGCTACGTCCAATTTATGACTAGATTTAAATTACATAAATTTTCTCCACTTGGCTACAATTCTAAGAGTAATTTTTGTGCCAGAGCAAAGCGCAAGTGGCCATGGATGGGAGTGTATGCACTATCTGTAGGTGTGTGCACGCAAAATGTGGGTGTATTGTATGATAATGAAGTGGGGTAAAAGCGCAATTTGCTATTTTTCTGAGAAATAGAGTAGGTCATTTCAAAAGACATTTTAAAACCACATATCTGTTTTCAGTGTAATGTCTAAATCCAGTTCCTTCATATGCAGCAGCATATGCAGATTCCACCAGCAGGTGGAAATAAAGTTCACTTCCAAGCTCTGAAAATATAGTAGAACATCATATAAGGTCCCAGACGATCAGAGTTGCAGCCGTTTTATAAAACAATAATATATGAGATTTGTGTTAAAACTATCTATAGAGCATGCTTTATTTTTCAATTATTATTATTATTATGTTTAAATTTACAATTATATTTATGATAATTTCATTCAAGTGTAATTTTAATTTAGAAGTAATGTGTGTGCCAATACAATAATGGTTACTAGTAATCATGATTTGTGTCAATATGAAAATTATAAATAATACTTGCATTTCTTATAATTTAATGGAGCGTACATCCAAATCCTGCCGAGAATAACATTTCCTAAGCATATAAAAGGAGTGTGTCCATATTTCTATCATTCTAATTCAGTACTTAAAGTCCATTTACACTACTAATTTCTTATGAATGTGTTGTCTTTCTGTTTTATTGCTGGTGCTTCAGGAAATGGACTATATAATAAGCAATAACTGGAGAAGAACCTCATAATTAAAATGCACGCAAGATTTCGCCAAACCCACTTTTGTGACTTTGTGCTTATGACTTATGGCATCTCCAACCTGGCTCCATTCTGGTATGCAGCACTCGCTTTTTATTATTCAACTGATCCAAAATGATCCATTTAGAAATTCATCAGATTAAAGTAGACAAACGGGACAAAAAATGTATTGAACAGACTTATTTTATAAAAAAATAATAATACACATACTGTTTCTTACAGTGGCCAGTAAAAAATATTTACAGCCAGTAAAAAAAAATGATTCCCTAAAACTTTCATTTTGAATTTGACATGTTTAGTATGCGACAAAATTGCCTGTAGAAGGTTATGGAAATTGTGAAAAGCCTTTTTCATGGTTTATGTTTAGAACAGTGTGAAGAGAGTGTCATTAGTGTGTGCCTTGTTATCTTAAAAGAATAGTTCACCCAAAAATGAAAACAATTAAACCATCCAATTTCTATCTTTTAAATAAATCTGCTCAGCCCTATTAAACCGTTACAGATTGAATAAAACTAATATGAAGTTTCAGATGAACTTTGATTGATCTGGGTTGAGTATATTATGAACCTAATTTAGATTAGTAGATTCAATGCTTAGCACCTCAACACACGACCTTCTCTTACATCATGATCAAACTGCAGGAAATGAACCTCTGTAGGATGTGGACCAAGACATGACCCAAATTCTGAGGGCCTTTGAGCTGCACCGTGGGGCCCACAGGGGCCAGAACCCCTTCAATGGCCCCTTATGTCAGCCCAATCCCTGCAAAAGCCCTGATCAAAGCTTTACTTTACCCTGCTAACCAACACAGAGTGCCCCAATATAAACAGGAAAACCGGCTAATGTGAAAACACTCAATCATTTTCCACTTGTTTCATTGAAGGATGACCGTTCTATTACAAACACCCATGCAGGGTCTCTGTAGAGGACAATGCCTAAAATTCAGTCAGGTAAACTACATATAATGTAATAATAATTTCACCCTAAAGGCGTGTTGAATGAATTAGGGGCTAAAACAACGCTGACCGTGAATGTAAACACTGCTATTAGCATGTGTAGTTAATTTTTTTATGAATTCCCCTTCATTGTCAATAGCATTCTAGAGAACAAGAAATTAGGGAGTTGAAGAGAAGAATTTTATCAGAGTATTTGAGGATGGCATCTGCTGTTTATCAAGTTTCAAGTAATAGGATCAGAACTGCTGTATAATTTCTTCATCATAACACAGTTCAATGAAGGAAGGAGTGGCGGAATAAGATCAAGACCAAATCTGCAAACCATTTGGCAGCCTCACCATAAACAGTCAGCTTAAAATCAAACCCATTTGTGGAGAGAAGGAGCATACACAATCATCTCAAAGATGTTGATCGCATTTGTTGCACATATTCAAGCGACCGACTTAGACGTACACTTCATGCCGGTGTGACAGCATCTGGCTGTGACTCCTTTTGCCTATAGCACGTGTTTGGATTTAATCATCTATGATAACTCTTGGCTGAAGATCGTTGGAGTGATCTTGAATACGCGAGACAGAAAAGAGCAGTGAAAGCTACAGAAATCCACATCATTGTTTAGCAAATGCTTTGCAATGCTATTGACATCCATGTTGAGATTTGATTGAAAATGCTTCCCATATCTTATGTGTGTCATAATTATTCAACCCCTATTGCATGTAGCTGTTTCTTAAATATGTAAGGTTACACAAGTAATTGTTTTTTAAAAAAAAATAAGCTATCACTCTACAATGGCACTTATTTAAGTTTTAAAATTTAAGTTTAGTATCATAAGCAAAAATGTATTCATATGCAAAAATGCAATTAAAAATAAGCCGTCACAAAAGCTAATAGAGGAGATTATTTCATTACAAAAAAAGGCCATGGCTAAAAGTACATTTCCAAGGCACTTCAATTTCCAGTAGACAAAGTTAGCAGCACCATTCATACATTTTTAAAAAATATGGTACAACAGCAACCTTCTTGTGTGTGGAAGAAAGCTAATTTTCACCAAGGGAACATGACTTAAATATTCAAGAAGGAATTTGGAATGACCTGTGGAGTCCTGGACATATGACACTAAACTGAAAAATTTGTTTTAGACCCTTGGGTCAGCAGTACATCTGGAGTAAGAAAGGCAAGGTTATGACAAGAACAACAATGTGACTGACGCAATGGATTCCTTCAGGTTTCATGCCATTTTGGCAAATATGTGATGCCTTCAGTGTGTAAATTGAAGCTTGGTGATCACTGGACTTATAACACAATATGCCAATGACACCAAGGGTACGTCCAAATTGTCCAAAATCTGGTTCAGGAATGGGTTTCATTCAAGGACATTCCACGACCCATTCCTGAACCAGATTTTGGACAATTTGGACGTAACCTTGGGAAAACTTTGGATCTTTGGAAGTGGCAGCATTGAACCAAAGAAGGTCAATGTGTAAAGTTTACAATAGATAGGTGTCCGAAGCCTGAGAACACTTACCTGAAACATTTATTTGATGTCATTAAGGGTAAAGGATGCTCCACAAATGATTGACCGTGGGGGTTGAATATTTTTGACATGACATTTGTGGAGAGAATTAGTTATTCATTATTTTACAATTTGGGTAAGCTAGACTCTTTGTTCACAAAATCACTCAAATGTCTATTAAAAACATTATTTTTCTTTGCATTCTTTTTTCATTCTTTCTTTTTCTCCCCCTGAGAAAATCAAGACTTTACATAGTCACAGATTTCTGAATAAAGACACTCAGACAGATTTAAAAATGACTCACTATACCATGGAAAATGTGAGAACATTGTTGCTGTGTCTTCCCATCAACCTCAGACAAGGAATATGGGCTCTGACTGGGCAACAGTGTTGGCTAGATGGAGAGACCAACCCGTTGGGAAAATTTAAATCACAATGATAATTTTTTAAAATTTCAATTGTTTCTCCTAGACAGGAATGAATTTACATGAAGAGCAAATGGCTTGTTATATATTTTTCCTGAGATATAAGTAATCTCATGTGTCTCTTCTAAAATTTAAAAAAAGATCTCAATACTGTCTCAAACTCTGCTCAGATTTGACAAGATACCAAACTCTGCAAACAAAAGTCAGAATTTCAAAATGAACTAAAACATTTCACATTCAATTCCTCCAAGACCAAAAGGTCTCCTATACACTTTTATTTTTATTGAGCAATTGAACATTACATTTGTCTGTGGCTTCTTGTCCTAGGTGCGGTTGCATAATGAATGGCTACTTCACTTCAAGCTTCCAAGCTGCTCTATTTACATTGAAGGTCTAAGGTCCTGCCAGTGTAACATCTTCATAGCATAATACATACTGCATACTTACAAAATTAGATTTCAGTGTAAACTGATCACCTTAGGTTAAGTTCTTGACAAACTTAAATATGCAAAGGAGAATACAAGGATTTCAAGATGTGACATTTAAATGCCTGCTTTTAAACACTTATGCCACAGACAACAGGATTTATTAGCAGGAAGCACAAAGCCTCGCAGGTTTACACAGAGAGGACCTTAAACACGTCTACTGTCCTTACCTCATCTCTTTTCCTCTCTCTGTACAGCGGGCAGTGCATGTTCTATGGCACGCATCAGAAGTTTTATTTCTGCACATTTCTTTGGATGCAAACGTATTTCCTGCTTGCGGTCCAGGCAAGATTAAGTCTGTTATTTAAGATTGGAAAGGAGAGAAAATAGAAAGAGGAAGTAAACAAACTCTTAAACTAAAGCTCATGGCATTGCAATTTTTTCACAGAGCTTTACGTCTTTTTACAAGGAGCAGTGGTGAATGCTTAGGGCCAGTAAAGCCTTCTCTGTTGGCCTAGTATGCCTAATAAAGATATATATTTTCATCCTTTCTTTCTCATACAGCTTTTTTCCTATGTATTTTCAATCAATTTCTACTCCTAGTTCATCTACAAACGAATAGCAAAAAGACAAAAAGTTTAAACAATCAGAATTTATTCATTGACGCTTACAAGCAAATTGTGAATCGCATGACCAAAGCCATGCTCCTTAGCCAAAACAGCATGTGAGTGTGAGCGCCACCCTGTTAGGCCTTCAGAATTTCTTTCAGAATCCCTCAACAGTGCAGTGAATAGGCATCTAAAGTCAAATTGTCAGATTTATCAGCCAATATTAAACAATGAATATCTATTTAGAATCTATTGATTATTACATGTTTAAAATTAGGATAACATAAAAATAGATTGAAATAAATTTAGCCAGTGGGTTGCATAGAAACAACACAGGATTCAAAAAACTACTTTTGGGTTTTTTATTTCTGACTGTTGTCTCAGAGAAAGGACAGCGATCGATGGGGCCGTATTGAAAAGGGGAATAAAAAAATATATATACATTTTGTACATATTTAATTAAAGAAAAATTGGATTTCAATCCAGGAGTTTTCTGACAATTTGTAAATGTGACTCAAAAAGAGCAAAGTCCCAAAATCAGAGCAAAAATGATTCAGTGAAATTCAGCACAATGAAACTCAATAGAAAAAAATATGGTACAAAGAAATATAAAAATGAAATACAGAAATTGAATACAGTAGATGCTAATGTCAAATTAAAATAAAAACAGGGCATTGGCCTTCCCATATGCTTCAATACATACTTCATACATGCTCATATCATTCACATAATTTTATGCATTTAACACATGCTTAAATTACTCAAATCATTTTCTGCCATTTTAAACAGGATTTAAAGGGTTAGTTCACCCAAAAATGAAAATTAGCCCATAATTGACTCACTCTCAAGCCATCCTAGGTGTACATGACATTCTTCTTTCAGTCAAACACAATTGGAGTTATATAAAAAAATATCTTGGCTCTCCCAAGATTTATAATGGGCTTTATAATGCTACCTTAGACTTTGAAGATCAAAAAAGCTCATTCATGAGGTTCCAGGGGGTTAATAAAGGCCCTCTGAAGCGAAGCGATTAATTTTTGTAAGAAAAATATCCATATATATATAACTTTATAAACTATAATCACTGGCTTCCGGTAACGGCCGTCCGCGCATTCACACGAGAGTCAAGTTCTGGCGTATGACGGATGCGTAGCGTTAGCTCCGGTGAGAAGTGACGGAAGTCATATACACCTAGGATAGATTCAGGGTGAGTAAATTATGGGATAATTTTTATTTTTGGGTGAACAAACCCTTTAAGGACATGTATAACAGTTTAAACAATACAATTAGTGTTACACATTTTCACATATAACACGTATTATATTTAACACTGGTCTATAAATCATTAAATAAGATATGATTCATTCTAAATATATATACCCAGTCCTTGCATGTACAGCACATGTGTCAAACTCACACATGAAATCCATAGGCATGCTTCAAAAATGATCCATAACAAACACTCAATTTTAATATACAACTCTTCTGAACACATATTTAATGCAATTTATAAGCCTTTTGTGTCAAATTTAAAATGAACCCATTAATTCTCAAACAATTAACAAAACCGGGAGCTCTCATGCACAATGTATGCTCTCATGTCTCTAACCAGCACACATGCGCAACATGAGGAGAGTGCCGTAAAACAGGTGTAATAAAACTCTGTTTCTTAAATCTATGACAAGAGTGAAATTACATGAAATTTCTCAACTTGGCTACATAAACATAAACAATTTGTGTGTTAAAATTGTGACTGTTTATTACATTAAAAGAGTTTATTGCATTTCGCCTCTCATTGTTTTAATTTGCATATATTTAACTGATGTATATAGAGTCTTAGCTGACCAGAAAGGACTGTAAACATACTTCAGTGGCAGGTAGAATTAATTAGGTCTGTCTCTCTAATCTGGAGTATTGTTCTGTTGGTTTAAAGAGGACTACTTTTGGTAAAATCAACATTGGCTGTTCTCTGTGGCTTCTCTGACGGCTCACACAAAATTACAAAATATTTACATCTCCAGTTACAAAAATTGAGGGTCATCGTTAAACTTGAAACAAAAGCGGCACACATCTTCTAAAATAAAATGAAGAATAGCTTCATCTTTTCCTATGAACTTTAAAAGTAGCCTTCCCTCGGGCTCTTGTGTAGGGTCATTACCTTCTGTATTTTTGCAGCTGGCTTAAGTGCATGTATGAGTTTGTGTGTGTATCATCTGGTATTGTGACATGCAGCGCAGTGAATTCGAGTGTGTCTTCAAAAACAACGTGTTTGCAATTAGTAAAAATACTGGTGGGATTTTGTATTACTGAGATGTCATACTTGTGCCAAACACTCTTTGGTTTCTACTGCTCTCCAAGACTCAATCCACAAGACAATAACATCTTTTATGTGGCCTTTCTAATCTCTGCTGACTGTGAACCACCACTAAATAATATGTAGTAGCTTCAATGAATGTCTGTTTATGTCACAAGTGCTTGTCTCGACATGTTATGGTCATATTGACTGTTACAAATTCTAGTGAGCTACCTTGACATCTACTACCTTTTTAATCAGTTGCAGTCTAAGGCAAAATCTTAACAGTTATGGATCCTCATAAGTGACTGATTTGGAATGCTTTTACATAAGCAGTATCTTGTGTGGTATACAAATAGCACTTTCACGCAAAACAGAGGCTCAACTCAAAATGTATTTAACTTTAGGATTTGGGATTAGCATGTTGCTAAATTAACAATTTGATACTTTAATAAACATAAAATACATCATGCAGACACAAATATTAGGTTAAATAGTCAATGTTTAATGATATTGTACTATTTTTATCTATACTTCATGGTATAATATAATTCTGTTTATAATCTACATTCCTCTACTATTGTTCACTAAGCTCGCAATGAATTATGCAATGCCGCCTAGATATTGCAAAAAGCATTGTAACCAAATGGTCTAAATGTGAAAATCTTTCGCCCACAGCTCAACAGCGATGTCTTGAATTACAGGGGAAAAATGCGAGTGTGTGTTTTGTATACCAGACTCACACATGCAACAGTGTGTATGAACATATGCCTTAGAACACCGGAGACTCGTACATCACTGTCAAAGTGTACACACAGTATTACACGCTAGTTGCCTTGGGCAGGGCAATGAGCAACAAATATGGTTCAAATCAAAATGAGACAAAAGTGAGAATTTAAATAATGACACTAAACCACAAAATATTGAATTACACAATAGTTTAACAATAACCCACTCCCTGAGGTAAGTGATAAAATATTTGTAAACAAAACCAAACATTTAATTTCTTTCCACATCTCTGTGACCATTAGCATTGATTTCAAGACTTCGGGGAGAATGAAAACATCTTATGAAAGTGTAGTATTTTTTTTAATGTGAAACTGATCACACACACACTTACTTAAACACAAAACTGCATTTACATATTCAATCAAGCATGCATGTATCTAGGCATGCTAGCAATACTTGTTCTGTACTTGTTCTCTCTTATTGCATGTTCTTGCATGAAATGCAAGGCATTCTTTTATTTATAGCAGCATGATATCTAAGGTTAGATCAGTGTGTGAACAGCAGATGGGTTGAGTTAGGGTCAATATGTGTCCTCTCTACACCCTAACCTCAGCTAACCCATTCCAGCAGCACATATGTGTCTTTTAGGGTTGCCAACTGTCCAGTGTTTGTCAGGCCAACGAAATATGGCCATATGGGTCAGATATTTAATCTGCAAAATGCTCTAAATGCTTGAGGGGGAACCCCACCATTCCCCACAACCCAACATCTAAGTTATTTTATTTTAGTTCTGGTACTGTGTTTGGTTGCCACTTGGCATCTAATCTAAAATCTGGGTCCTGAAGCAAAACCAGTTAGGAAGCACTGATGTAGAAGTTATAATTTCAGATAAAGCTTAAGGCATGCATAACTTATATTATTGCTCATCCTGAGTAATGCACTTTGGCATATAATTCATCTGGCATCGCTTGTTCAAAGGACAGGAATTACCTCAAACATTAATTACCTACAGTACCCTCAAATCATGTGGTAAGTTATTGGATTTATGATATTTGCCTGGTGGACTATATACAGTACAGGCAAGACGATCTCATAGATTCACATGGAAAGAGGGACCAGAGCCATATCTTGAGATGAGAATATCAAAGTAATTTATGAATCACCTCCTTTTGGCCAGTCAACAACCTTCAAGAACACCCTGCCAACACCTTAGCAACCGTATAGCAACACCTTTGCAACCACACATAACTCTCTAGCATCAAGGCAATACACTTTGCACAGGCAAGTACCAGTCACATTTTCGTCAGCAAATGTAAAAATCTTGTCGACCCATGACATTTTTAAATCCAGATTAAAACGTTCTACTTGTATATCATGTTTTTGATGTAGACTTTTACTACATTGTCAGTTAGATTCGAAGGCTAATTGTAATTGTTTATGATGCCATTGCATACAGATATAAAGGCTTAGGTTTAAGTGATTAAAGGCAGTTTAGGTTATGACCTCATTTGAGAGAAAACAGAGAAATTGCTTTGCATTAGTCCTTGCTGGTCTGCCTTCTCTTGCCTGGCAACCCTGACGTTGTTAAAGTTCAAATTATTTCCAGATTAATGTCTCAAATGTTATAAATACATCTGTGAAATTGTTTGTTCTGCAATGCTGCAAAACATATCAACTGTGAAATGTCCTTATTCAGCTCCCCTTTTAAGATCAAACACAGGCACCAAAAAAGCATTGGTGTTACTCATAATACCATACGGATAGCATGGAGACCTCGAGTTTGCTGGGGATTATGGTATATTACTACCTGCTCTGGCAACATCAAAAGCAGTCTGTTCTGGTAGTATGACACACGATTGGCCCAGCAGTTTTACATAAACCCAATTACGGTGTAAATTAAATCAAGTGGATTATCGATTTCGTCCATAAACAAAGGGTTATTTCTTCACACGTTTGGGTTCCTTTCTGGCATCCCAACGCATATTGACTTGATTACTGTACTTTACAGAATTTGAGATAATTGTGCTAACCCACCTCGATTTAACCCCTCCTTTACACTCTTTCACGGCACATTGCACAGGAATATCTCTGACAGATGTTCTGCATTCAAGCATGGCAGAGTTGGTCTGCAACAATGCTGTTCCCCGCCGTTGCAGCTACGTCTGCCTCTCTCCATGTTAGCTCATGTTTGAATTCCTATAATGTCGGCACATGATTCAAAAGTGAATCTGGAACTCTACTTATTGGAAGGAGCCAGGCCAGAGGTGATTATTTTGGACAGGCTCTCATTACACAGGCCCTTTTTAAAGTGCCTTACACAGTCCCTTATACTAAGTGCTCCAATACACAATTTAGTACTTGCTGTTTGTACAATGGTCCAAGCGTTTGTGTCCAGTGATGATAGATGCCGTGTAAGTTACCTCTGTGTGACCAGTAGAGGGTGAAGTAAATTAATCTCACAAAATCTGTCAAAAGTATGCCTGGGTTATATCTCACCCCAAAATTATCTTTTTCTAAAAATAAAAAAATAAAAAAAATAATAAAATAATAAAATCTACATAATTTAAATTGTAAAGGTTTTATAAATAATGGTATATTTTTTTATACTGCCTTTATGATGATTTAAATTAAAAAAACAAAAACATTGTATTAAAGTTTTTTAAATGTAGTTTTTTTTATTTTTTTTTATTTTTTTTACTGTAAATAACCTAACTATTGTACAATTGAGAATAATGGCAGCCCAAAAAAATCAATAATGGCAGCCACCAAAAAAAAAAAAAAAATCAAAAAATCAAAACTGAATACACGAAAAAGTTGCTTAACTGACAAGAAAATAATATAACAATTGAAAACAAATTTAGAGATAAAAAAAAATACTATATGATTCACTACTACAAAAAACTATTACAAAAAGTATATTTATTTGCAACAACAAATTAACAGCAATAAATAAGAGATTCCTGTTGTTAGAACAGCTGCGCTTCATCGTCATGTTAAAATTTCAGGCGAAGATAAAGTGGAAGTGACGTATGTTTTTCATTGCTCCCTTCATCAAGGGTGTTACAAATGACCATACATGAGACACGAGTGCCCTGCTCCCTTCAGAGCTCCCACTTCATGGGCTCAGCCCTTCGGAGGGAATACGGCACTTCTTTATCATATATATATATATATATATATACCAAATACATAAAATCGTCTTGCACATTTACACACATATATATATATATATATATATATATATATATATATATATATATATATATAAATGTAAATGTGCAAGACGATTTTATGTATTTGGTTGTTTGACTGTCAGTGGCTAATTTCAATTGATCTGTTTTATTATGGTAACAATACTTGTGGTTACAGAATCCATGTTTTTTAGAACATAACACCCCCCAAACCTATTAATCTAATCTAGGATTAGATTAATAATAATTATAAACAAATTATGACATAAAAATGAACAATGAAGATATATGTAGATTATGCTCTATTTCTATGTCGCTGATCAAATATAAGCAAATTTGTGAAATTGAGCTAAACAAATGGTCAGAATTCTTGCCCAGAAGATGCTCTTTGTAACATTCTTAAATCATGCAGGATAACATGGAGCATCATGTTTTGTGTGAACTTTTGGAGATCTTGCCAGCACGAGTACATGCTGTCATTAAAGCAAAAGTGGAAAAGATTTATTAGAAAACGGCAGAATAAGAAAGTGTTTTTACTAGTGGACTTTTGTATCCCACTGTATAAAATTAAATACCAGTGTCAATCTATACAGCAAACGGGACCCAACAAACCACCTGGTTTCGGGTTTGGTTCAGGTCAGTTTTTCAAGTACAGTATAACTACAGGTTCGGGCTTGTAATTGCTGAAAAAAATAAACAGGCCTACCTAACTTGTCTAGTCTCACTCACAGACACACACACGGATGAGTAAGGGGCCATTCACACCAAATGTTGTGATCTCTCAAGCCCATTACAATCACACCATTCCATCTATTTTATTCAAAGCCTCTTGAAGACACGCATTAGCGTTGTGAATCACAAAAGGCTGCATTTAATAAGTAAATATACAGTATGCATGCGCAGTACTTTAGTAAATGGCGCTGCTCTAATGACACACATACATATCACACACAGGCTGGTGAGGTGGTCACGGCTATTTTCAGTCCTCATAGCTTGCGGCTGTTTTCATATATGAGCCCTACTCACAAACAGCATCTCAGATGTAGATGCTCAACAGTTCGGTTCATTTAAAATATGCATGTAGAATGGCACCATAGTAGCATTTTACCAGAATGTGAATAAGAAGCGAATTAAACTACTGTGAACTAGCCCACAAACAGAAACTTACAAGTCTTCATGGAGTGTTCCGACCATCAAAATAAATTTGTATTGTTGTATTTTAAAATTCTAAAGGTCAATAATAATCATAATAATAATAATAATAATAATAATTAATTCATATTATCCCGCGACCCTGTAAAGGATAAGCGGTTGACGATGGATGGATGGATGAATTCATATTATCACTTTTATTAGTTTACAAATTATAACAATATTTAAGTTGAATGAGCTCCAAAAAATAAGTCTGAATGAACACTGGACTAATATCTTACCACTAAATTTGAACAAAAAAGAGATTTGAATCCTTTAAAGTCCAGATACAAGTTGAAAAATATCTGGTTCCTATTCTATTGAAGACTGTTAATTACCTAGTAGACTAGTAAACATTAAAGTTTTTCTAAATAGGCTATACATTTATATTGAAATAATGTGTAGTTAGAGGTTGGTGTTTATTTACATATAAAAGAGTACCCCAAATAAGTTCCACACAGTATGGTATAAATATTATAAACTGATTATGAAAAAAACATCACTGTATCGAATACGGATCGATATCAGCTGAAACAGAGATTTCAGATAACGGATCGGAAGATAAACAGTAGATTGCAGCAATACTTGCTTGGAGGAGAAATAATAAAGAGAGTGAGCAATTTCAGGTTCGGGTGGGGTCCCTTCTTAAAATCTGACAGTACTGTTTGGGTCGGGTAGGGTTTCATTTTAAGGCCAGTGCTGTGCAGACTTCTAGTCTACAGCTAATATCAGCCTAAAATATGACTAGTCTATGACTAATTGTTCTTATTTTTTGTTTCAGATGCAGCTGCTCCATGTCTGCAAACTAAACCTGCAACACGCACCATAAACAGACACGAGATTTGACGCTGTGGCTTCACTCCTCATTCTGAGCATATACTCTGTTTCCATCTTGCACATGGTCTTGGGATTTGGGGGTGCTCTGATCTTTGAAGGTCTCTTTGTTAAGCAGAGCTGTGGGTCTCAATCAAGTGATGGATGATGTGCCTGCAGTAGATCAGAGGAGTATCTTTACCATCTCAATTTGTCTGGTCCTTTGAAATGTTCAGCAGTTGCTGTAGCAACCACTTCATAGCGTCTGCCCTTGTCTGGCTCAGGGGATCTGTTACATCTCATAGTCAATAATAGAGTATATTTCTTTCTTTCTTTTTCTCTTCCTCTGTCTCATCTCCATCTTATTTTGTCATTCTCTGGTTAAAGACATTGTCCCCCAAAATAAAAACTTACATTTTACCATTTATATTTGCAATCATTTACATAAAATAATGTGGATATATGGATAGCATATCAAAGATCATTTAGCCTTGGTAGAGTTGAATGAGAAACTTTAAATATCTGACTTTTATTTTAAATATAAAACAAAGAATAATAATATAATACCACTTGTGAACACATCTGTTTATTGTACATCATTTCCAATAAAGCTGTAATTTAGTTTTTTTTACTTTATTTTATACTTGAAATGCTACCTATGCATGAACATAGACTTAACAAGACAAATGAGTTTAATTCTATCTTTTATTATTATTTAATATTTTTATTTTATTCTCATATGAACAAAACATAATTTGAGATGTGGTGTGGTTTGAAATGGCATTTGTTCATGATGGCTCTGGAAAGAAAACAAAAATGATAAAATTGTCCTGTGATATATATATATATATATCTTTTTACTTATTATTATTAGACAAATTAAAAAAAGCAGTGACAACGTGAAAAGTGTTTTTCTTAAAGTTTTTCCTAAGTTAACAGGGCCAAAGATGATCATTGTTACAAACACCCACAATTCTCTCATCACTCTCTCAACATCAGACATTTTTCCTTTTCATCTCTACATTTGCCATCTAATGTCTCTCTGTTTTTAGGGCAGGGAAGGGGAGTGGGACTCCGTGTCTGTTCTTCCTCCAGCTGTCAGAGAGGGCAACAGTGCTGGGCTGTCCTGGGCCTTGGTGCAAATAAAAAAAAAATTATGAAGGAGAGGGAGAGCATGGAAATTTACTGATATTCACACTACTGCAGTCAGCATGTATAGGACACACACCAGGCTGTTAGCACCCTTCTCTTTATTAAAAATCGAGCATACGGTAAATGACTCAATAAATACACATTCAGTATAGCACCTGATATTTCATATTACACAAAAAGTCATATCCAGAATAATGTTGCTTTCAAGTCCACCTGAGAAATTCTTACTTATGAGTTTAGTAGTTGTAATCAGTGTAGGGGAAGCTACTTTGAAACCAACATGATTACAATGGAATTCGATCCACTTTATATTAAGGTACATGGTTCACAGTTCCACTTTACATTAAGGTATTCTTTTATAGCTTATTAATGTTGAAAAATCATCAATGAATGGGTCTTGGGTGTCCACTTTATATTAAGGGACACTTTCATAGCTTACTAATGATGTACTGCTTGCACTCAGCGCCTTTCCCCTCCACTGAGGCGAACACATGTGCTCTTATCCCAGGAGATCCCTCTAACTCGGCTCCCTGGATGACTCCTTCCTAGATGGAGGGAACGAGGTGTTGTGTCCCCCTTTCCACAACACTAGACCTACCACTGTAAATAGCCGAACCTTACTCTCGGCTCCTCTGACTGACAGACGCACGTCCAATTCCCTTTGTACATGCAGGACATGCAAATTCTGTCTGCCAATTTCTCATTGGCCTTTTCTCAAATCCAGTGGTATGCAAGGATCTCAAAAAAGACCCCTTGTGTCACTACAATCGACACAACGTCTCGTTCCCTCCATCAGGGAACGGAGGTTACAACAGTAACCATGACATTTCTTACATTGTGAAATTTGAAAAAAAGCTTATTTTTGTTCCTTATGAGCATCTTTTTCAGTGTCACGTGATATCTGTGAGAGGTGCAACTTTACTTCTGCTTAGTTTCTGCATCGCAAATCCACTGATTTGCCCTGTGATGTCGGTGTAAATAAAATAAAAAATGTTATGCTCTGTAGCGTCGAGACATGACACCATTGTTTGGCAAATTTGACAAGCTGTAATGCTACAGTACAATCTACTTGCCGTTTGCCATAGATTTTCTAGCCTATGTAGATCTGTTTGTTGTTGTCCAGTGAGTGCTCAGTATTGCCTCTCTGGGCAGGAGACTGTTTCTCAGTGTTGCACTGCTTGGTTTTAATTACAAAATAAAGTGTTTAATTATGAATAATACAATAGTATGGACATTGCTATGATCTATTACTTAATACTAATTACTTATTTCATATCGGAGCATCTGAATGGGACAGTTATGTTATTTGAATATATTTAAGTGCAAGATGCACTTTCATGAGAGTTCAGTCAGAGTTTAGTCATACTCCTTCATGATCATTTCCATATACTCCTTCATGACCATTTCCATCTATGACATGAAAAAAGACGATAAACTTTTGCTGTTATTATTGATGGTGTATGACCCATCTGTGTGGGAATAAAACACACATGAGTGTCTGTGAAAAGCAGTGGTGAACTCCTTCAGTCCTGAAGAGGCTAATATCGCTAGTATCCAGCTTCAGTGGGTTGCATTCACAACACATATGGTATTGAATCGTGAGCGTCTTATCGTGCGATACTATACTATACGATACTATATATTTTTTTATACACATACAATGCATACAATGGTTATACACTTACCAAGCACTTTATTAGGAACATCTGTACACCTACTAATACATGCGATTATCTAATCAGTCAATTGTGTGTCAGCAGTGCAAGTGTATACAGATATATTTATAAGCCTCAATGGAGTGGTGGTGGCATTGTGGGCTATAGCACATAACTGGTAATCAGAAGGTTGCTGGTTCGAGCCCCACAGCCACCACCATTATGTCCTTGAGCAAGGCACTTTAACTCCAGGTTGCTCCGGGGGATTGTCCCTGTAATAAGTGCACTGTAAGTTGCTTTGGATAAAAGTGTCTGCCAAATGCGTAAATGTAAAATTGTCCAGAATTGTTGTTCCATTGTTCCAGTCCTCAAATCTGATTAGACAAGTGATGAGTGATGATACACAGTCCAACTTTACTGGGATGCTTCACTTTTTTAATCACTCCGTTCTGTGTTTCCAAATAATGTTGGGGATTTTGATTAATTGTTCATTTTGATTTTATGCACTTATTCGTTCAGTGAACATTTCTGAGATTGCATAATTTATGCCAGTAGGTGGTGACAAATAAACCCTTTTATGCTATGAGTGAATGTCTTAATTCAATTATTCACCCAACTGATTTGTTCAAAATAGTCATTCGCCACCAAAACAATGAAAGTGAAAAAAAAACAACAAAAAAAACAATGTTAACTTAAAATATTTTTTCAGAAAAACAAATTAGTTTATAAATGAAACACACTAGTTCAAAACCAGAAATAATCTGTAAGTCAGTATAGCTATGATAACCTGTGATTCAGAGCTGTGCTAATATATGGCACAACAGCACTCTCGCTCATGCACTATTGCCTAATTGTTACCTGACTATCTGAAATACTTGATTCTGATTGGTCAATTGCAGCATTCTGAAGAATTTTTATATGATGCAAATTATTTTGGCTGTTTCAGCATGGACTGTTTCATAGCAAGATACTTAAACTGTCATGTAAGATACTAGTTCTACACACAAGAGTGTTTTAGGGACAAAACTCTACAAAATGTCTTGTCATTAACACATTTGGTGACACATCTGGTAAATGAAAAAAGGGTATTAAAAAAGTATTAATAAAAAAAAAATACCATATACTTACTTTCAAAGACAGACCCAAACCATACTGTCGTACAAAGACCAAACAATTAAACAGTAGCCTTTTGTCTTTGGTATAATTTTGTCAAAACCGAGACCTTAACATGTCCTGTGGCAGATGGTTTGTCTCAACTATGCTCATATTCAGAGAAAATTGAGTTTGGTCTGGAATATTAAAATTGCAGTAAGTACAAAATCCACACTAAATCTAAAGCAAATGGCATTATTGTTTTTTCTTTTTCTTCTTTTTATGGTCACAATGAGACTGTGACCATGGTGGGCAACTACCCAGAAAAAGCACACCACAGCTACCACCGAGAGCACCCTAGAAAATGCATACCACCCACAGCATCCTATCATCTTGGTGGTGAGTTTTACTTGGAAAACACCACTCACATTTTCTTGAGAAATGTAAAAATGTAGTATTTAACATTATAATGTATTACTTATATAACCATCCTATTTACATTGTAAAACAAATGGCAGACACCAAATTAACAGCTTTGTAGCACAATGAAAAGATAGATGTGTAGTTCTGGTTTATATTGTTGAGATATAGCGTGGGCTTTTCCTGTGTACCAATTAATTACTCATTTGTCAGGATACAGCTCACAGAGCTGTAAGGCCTGGAGGAAGGAAGTCTGCTCTGCCAATGGACTGGAACCTGCAATCCAGTTGTGCACAGCTGAGTAGGGGCACAAACCCACTGACCTTTGGCTAGTTTGGCTATAAAAGCTGCTGAAAGATTTGGGTAGGGTCAGTTATATAGTTGATGGAATCCATATGCTTTCAAAATTATTTTACAAATACAACTTTCAGCCCATTGAGAACATATGCCATTTAAAATTTCTCATTCATAAGTTTACACTTATATTTTAGATTTGAATGGATTTTGAACACCTTACCTCAAAGGAATAGTTCACCTGAAATTGAAAATGCAACTTAATTCAAAAGATTTTTAAGAGATTTTCACAGCTCTTTTGGTCAATGCAATGCAAGTGAATTGGTGCCATTAATCACCAAAAATCACATAAACAATATAAGTCAACATAAAAGTAATCCATATGACTCCAGTGGTTAAATCAATATCTTCAGAAGCGATATGTGGGTGAGAAACCGATCATTTTCACATTCTTCTTGTGTTTTTTGTGATTCACATTCTTCAGGCATACCACCTGGGCAGAGAGAAGAAATTCTAGGAAAAAAGGACTTAAATATTGATCTGTTTTTCGCTAACACCTTTCATATTGTAAGAGTTGAGCAGATTATGTTGAAAGATGAATGCTGATGTTGTATTTTAATATTTGATGTTAATTCAGCAGTATCTATTCTGTGATGTAGTGTATGTTGTTCTAAGGACTTTTATTATGGTGGGTGTATGGTGAAGGAGAGGAGACAAGAAAAAATTAAAAACGAAAGAAAAATGAGACAAGAATGGTGAAGGGTTAAGAGAAGAACTCATCAGTGTCCGAGGGTTTTGTTTCAATATTTCTACAGTCTTCTTAGGATTAAAGCGCCGAGAACACCCACAACCAAATATTACACTGGTGGCAGCTGTGTTATTCGTTGGATATTCGAGTTTCTTTTCGACGAAGTCTCGTGCGAGTGCAGTGTATACATTTCTGTGATATCAGCAGGACTTTTGAGCATTACTGTTACATGAATGAACTTCATTGATATCAGACGAGGAAGCACAATCACCACAGGAGAATAGTGCTCATGCCTTGTGGCCACGCCACACACAAACCACTCCAAAGGACATTCCTTTATCGTCGCCATTCCGCAATGACGGCAGTGGGTCCTTGTGGGCTCGTCGTTATGAGGTTATTCAAGAGGATGTTGATTTGGATGGAGAGATAACAGCAGTTTCCCACTATATTTCCACCAGAACTGTTCATTGTTTGGGACAATTCTCCATCTGAAATTCAGCACTCTTTTGCTGCTTCATTCAGATGCTCGTTCTCCTTCACCTGACTGCTACAGAAGATCCCCCAGCCATCGCAGTGACCTTTACAGATGAAGGGACAACACATACCAGCATAATGACAGAGGGGATTTTACACCTCACTGCATGGAGAGGTTCAATGATTGCTATTCTCCAAAATACTCCACTGATATCTGCACTGACTACAACGAGGACGGCAGGTGGGGACCACGGAATGACACCATGTCATACAATAGCTCATAATTTCAAGTCCAAGCCCTGATCACAAGCATGTAACCTTCGAGGAGTGTGAAGGCCATCATTACAGACCTCAGCAGCACAGCCTGGATCAGAGTGGTACACGTGGCATCTACCAAGATCATAACAGCCATCCTCAGGGAAATTTCCACTAGCTGATGCGGCGTGGCACACATCAGCTGTTTCACCACCAGCCTCAGATGACACCATACGGATAACATCCACAGACACCAGCTGTTCAGAGAATGAACACTGTTCTGTTACAGATATGAAGTACACTTGTACAGCATCAGTGGCATTGTTGAAGGTACTGACATGTACATCATTGTAGACACTGGTTCAAGCATTTCATTCATTAATGAAATCACCCGTATGGCAATTCCTTCATTGTGTAAAAGACCACTGAAGAGTAATTTCATTCTGTCAGTCTGTAACTGGTCATAATTTAGACACTTTGGGAACTGTGACTGTTACTCTGAGACTAGGTACACTGACATTACAGTATGACATGCATGTCATCAGAAATGTGTATCATACTTGGTTGGGATTTTCTCCAGCAGCACCAGGTAGTCTTGAATGTAGGTAAAGGACTGTGCTGACTTTATGATCAGACTTTGCCTTTACTAAGCACATCTCAACTTGCCCCTGTACAGCCATGGCCGTGACATACTGGCAGTGACATAAATTTTGTGTTTTGCAAAGTTTTCTGCTTCAGTTGTTGTGGTGTTGATTCACATTGTTTCTAGATTATTGTGCAGAGTGATCAGATGCATTTAAAATAATTGCAAAATGCTTTATTGGCCAAATAAATTAACTTTATCACAAAAAACAAAATTTCACTGTTTTTCGTCCCTGGCACAAAATGACTAGCTAACATAATTTCAATAATCATATCAACAGCACCTGGGAAAGTGTGAATGAGTATTAGTCAGGTGAAATCACTCTATCATTCTGATTGGATTATAAGAGCAGACTGATTGCTATAAGAGGAAAGAAGTGCTTCCAAAAATTGTGTTCTTGTTCGCCAATGGTTACCTCTAAAGAAAGACGGTCAGCCATCATCGCTTTGCATCAAAATGACTTCACATGCAAGGAAATTGCTGCAAAGAATATTGCACCTGAAAGAACCATTTACCGGATAATCAAGAACTTCAAGGAGAGAGGTTCAACTGCAGTGAAGAAGGCTTCAGGACATCCCATAGTTTCAAGCAAGCGCCAGGACCATCTCCTCCTGAGGAGTCAGCTACGGAATTGTGTCACCACCAGTGCAGAGCTTGTTCAATATTGGCAGCAGGTTGGTGTGAGTGCATCTGCACGCACAGTGAGGCGAAGACTTGTGGACAATGGCCTAGTGTCAAGAAGGGCAGCACTCTCACAATTCTGCCCAAAAACACTGGCATGAATAAAGAATGGTATCAAAACTTCCTGCAAGTGCCACTTCTCCCAATGATCCAGGAGCAATTTGGTGATGATATAAATTAATTTTCCAGCATGATGGAGCGCCATGTCACAAGGCAAGAGTGATAATGAAGTGGCTCAGAGATCATTACACTGAAATATTGGATCCGTGGCCAGGCAACTCCACGGATCTTAATCCCATAGAGAACCTGTGGTCAATTCTCAAAAGGCGAGTGGACAAGCAGAAGCCCACAAATTGTGATCAAATCCGAGCACTAATAAGGCAAGAATGGATCACCATCAGTCAAGATTTGGCCCAGAAGCTGATATCCAGCATGCCAGAGCGAATTGCAGAGGTTATAAAGAACAAGGGTCAACACTGTAAATATTGACTCTGCATATATTTAATGTTTTTGCCAATAAAAGCCTTTCAAACTTATGAAATGCTTATCATTGTTTTCCAGTATACCATAGAAACATGTGAAAAATGTACTGAAGCAGCAAACTTTGCAAAACACAAAATTAATGTCACTGCCAATACTTTTGGCCACGGCTGTATATTGTACAGCTCAAATTACTGTGACTGCTACCATTCCTCTGCCATTAATTCAGGTTTAACAGATGGATACAGTGGGATATTTGAGCCATATCCATTTAAGCTGGATGGCATTGCAGTGCACCCTCACTGTAGTTGAAAATGGTCAGACTGTAGTGAGGGTCATGAATCCAACAAACAGCCCTTTTGTATGGCAACCAGGCATGCAACTGAGGGAGTTCACTCCAATAAACCAGGATGATGTCATTCAGTACTCAGATTCTGTATGTAATGTGTCCACCCCTTCTACACAGGTGGCACCTTTTCCATTTGAGATTCAAAATGGGAATCTGTCTGATTCTACACTCACGGTTGCATGAGTATTGTGATGTGTTTAGTAAGAGTCCAAAAAAATCAATACTGACAATGCAATTCCCATTCAATAACGAGCCTGTCGTACTTCTCAAATGCAAGATGTGATTCAGTCACATGTGGATGACATGTTGGCAAAAGGTATTATGGAAGTTAGTCATAGTTGTTATGGTGCGGAAAAAAGATGGCACCTGACTCTTTTGCATAGATTATAGGGGCCTTAATTCTGTCACCATTAAAGATGCCCATCCTTTACCCAGAACAAATGACACCTTGGATGCACTCAGATGTTCCTCTATATTCAGTACCATGGATCTTTCATTAGGATATTGGCAAGTGCAGCTTCATGAGGCAGACAAACCAAGAACAGCCTTCACCACTGGTCGTTCATTATATCAGTTTACAGTGATACCAATGAGTCTTGTCAATGCAACTTTTCAACATTTGTTGCAGCTAGTCTTGCATGGTCTGTCCTGGAATACATGTATTGTATATTATGACGATATCATCGTTTACAGCAAGAGTTTCACTGAGCATATACATCACTTGAGGGAGATATTTCAACATTTGAGAGCAGCAAACTTGGAGCTAAAACCAGCTAAATGTTCTTTTGCCCAACAGCAAGTGACATTTATGGGCCATGTTGTATCTTCTGCTGGTCGTCGGCCTGATGAGAGAAACATTAAGAAGTTTAAGGAATAGCCTACTTCTGAAAATCCTACAGAAGTTCGAGCCTTCTTGGTTTATTTCTGATCTGAAATGTAATCTTTTAAAGCTTGAGTGAAACAATAAGTCCATCAAATTTGTATATTTTTATAGTGGGCAGTCACTGTTAAGTCTTATTGCCATGATTCCTGCTTCTATGGTAACAACATCTTCTATGATTGGTGGATCTTGCTTCAGAATTGTGGGTAATGTAGTATTCTATATTGTGACAAATCATGATTGAATAATGTAACAATTAACAAAGGGAACCTGTGTTCATATTACAGGCGTTTCATTCACTGCTTTGCTTAAATGTCACAGCCAGTTCATGCTCTAACTCAAAAAAGGAAACTGTTTGAACTGATGTAGAACTGGAAGCTTTCTATTCTTTGTGACATGCACTTACTAACACTCCAATTCTTTCTTAACCAGACTTTTTGAAGAAGTTTTTACTCTTCACTGACACTTCCAACACAGCTGTCGGATGGGTTCTGTCCCAGATGAATGATGTTCACAAAGAAAGTTTCATCGCGTATGGCAGTCACATTCTGAATCCTACAGAGAAACGATGGTCAACATACGACAGGGAGTTATTGTTTGGTCCATTCGTCACTTCCGTCACTATTTCATGGGCATTCTTTTTGAGTCATCACCAATCATAAGCCTTTTCTTAGTCTGAGACAAATGGTTTTGGATGGTGATCCAACAGGTCGCAGAGCAAGGTGGGCTCTGGAGATTGACCTCTATAACTGGACCATTATTACCGATATGGTCACAAACACGCCAACGCTGATGCCTTTGTCTTATCGGCCTGACAGGGAGGCTAATGTTCCAAATTACTTTGTGATCAAGCGTATTCATGTTGTTACTGCTTCGACGCAGACTGAGGTAGTCGAATCGCATCCTACTTCTGCACAGCCTGTTTCTTCTGGTGCAGGTTCTGGGTTTGAGCCATCAAATTTTGCTTCCTCTAACTTTTCCAGCATTACTTGCCTGAGTATGTATAGTGAAGATATACTACAGGCTCAGAAAGCTGACCCTGTTTTGAGCATTGTCTCTGAATATGTGTTAACTAAGAAGAGACCCCCATATGCAATGCTCAAAAGCTAATGGACTTTTAATGGTTTTTCTGGAAAGAGTATCCAAGGCTTACCTTTGTGAAATCTGTTCTTTGCCATAAATCAGACCTCCACCAAGTGAACAGATTTTGCAGGTTGTAGTTCCACCTGCACTACAGCATAACATGTTTGAGACATTCACTGTCTGGACATTTCAGTGCACAAAAGACATTGCAACGGGCTCTAGTGAGATTCTACTTGCCCTGCATGTCTAGGGACATTACACAGTGGTGTGCTCATTGCCAGGTTTGTGAATCAAGGAGGCCACAAACATCTCTTCAGCAGGCCCCAATGCAAAACATAGTCATAAGAATGCCTTTTGAGAAAGTTGCTGCTGATCTAAGCGAGTTGTCCATTACATAGAAAGGAAATCGGTACGTTCTTGTTGTAATGGGTTATTTTACCAAGTACCTAAACATCTATGCAGTTCTTGATTAACATGTAGCAACAGTTACCAAATGTTTGTTTGAAGATAATGTGAGCCAACATGGTGTGCTCCAGAGTCTGCACACTGACCAATGTTGACAGTTTGTTTCTTTCTTGGTGAAAGAACTGTGTTCCCTGCTTAAGATTTGCAAAACACGAACATCCCCAAATCATGCCATGTCGGACAGTGTGGTAGAATATGCCAACAGATCCATAAAAGTTGAGCTTGCAAAATATATGTATGACAAAGGTGGGGAGTGGGATGACCATTTAAAACAGGTTGAATTTTCCTACAATACAAGTGTTCATTCCTCAACCAAACATACACCTTTCTTCTTCGTACATGGAAGAGAAGCTCACCTACCTGCTGATTTTCTCCTTGGTTTACCCCACCAACTTCCAGGGCTACACCCAGAACCTCAAATGAATATGCACATTCTATGCTTGGATGACTATGCTCTGCTTTTACCTCCATTGCAGACAATATCCAGACAGCTTGAGCTCAGCAAAAGCATTACTACGAACGTCATATCCGGCATACGGCTTATCAACCTAATGATCTTGTATGGGATGATCTTCCAGCTCTGTCAAGACACAAACATGGCCTGGTCCATACAAAGTCTTGAGCAGATTGGACTCACTGACAGGTGATATTGGAGTGACATATGAAGTGAAAGATCTGCTTGATTTTAGGTCAAAGCCTAAAGTGTTTCACTATAATCGGCTGAAACTTTACTGCTCTGCTTGGGCACCTGAACCACGTCAAGTTCTGACGTCCCCTCAAAGTGGACGCCCTCCACTTACAGCAATATCAGGCTCCAGACCTATTGTTTTTTATGACACCTTTGTACCCCAGCCTGTAAGGCCAGCTCAGCTAATTCAAGAGAGTGATGGCACGTTACCTCCTCTTCAGGTTGAACTTTCTGAGTATTCTAGAGCTGAATCCCATTTAGAACTCCATACTGAAAAGCCAACAAATGGCATAAGAACAAGGTCATGATGTTCTGTGCGACCTCATTACGTTATTGGAATGTATAATGGCTTCTTAACAGTTGTCTCCACATCTTCATGTTCATATACAATTAAATTCCTGAGTATGAGATTGTGTAATATATGGTTGAGAACAGAGTGGAGTAATGCCAAACGAGTTAAAAGAAAACAAAATGGACACATTAGAAGTTTCATATTCTTTGAAATTTTGAATCTTGTTTTCTCTCTGTACCTGAAAGTGTTTTAGTTTGAAATGGCAAATGTCTGGGAAGCATAATTTGTTATAGATGTGTGTTTTCTGTTCTGTTTATTTCAGGAAACGAGGACATTTCTTTTCATAAGGAGGAAGTAGTGTAAGAGTTGAGCAGATTATGTTGAAAGATGAATGCTGATGTTGTATTTGAATATTATATGTTAATTCAGCAGTATCTATTCTGTGTTGTAGTGTATGTTGTTGTGAGGACTTTTATTATGACGTGGTGTATGGTGAAGGAGAGGAGGTAAGAAAAAATTAAAAAGAAAGAAAAAGAACGATGAAGGGTTAAGAGAAGAACTTATTCCACCAGGCTTTTTAGGATTAAAGACCCGAGAACACCCACAAGCAAATATTACAATATCACTTCTGAAGAGTTGATGCCCTTATGTGTTTTTTAGAGCGTCTAAATTTTTGCACCCATTCGCTTGCACTGTATGGCCCTACAGAGCTGAAATATTTTTCTAAAAATCATAATTTCTGTTTTGCAGAAGAAAAAAAATCATACACATCTGGGATGGCATGAGGGTAAATGATGAGAGAATTTAGTCGCTTGTTGAGTGTTATTACTTTTCTAAGCATTCTTACAATTTTCCCCTGACAGATGATAAAACAGGCAAAAAATGCTATAGACTTACATCGAAAGAGGGACCTGAGCCACATTTAGAGACTAATATCATAGAAACTTGGCCCTTTTGACTTGGACCAGTAGGAAACCTCCTAACAACCCCATTGCAACATGCTAACACCAACAACAACACCTCGGGCAAGCACCAAAATCTAATATTTATTGATGATCGAAATCTTTGACTGTGCTGTGTATGATCTTCCAAGTCACTAAAGCCAGAGACATCCATTCCGACTTCCATTCCATTGCTCATGATATCAAAACCATTCTGCCCTCTAAAAAACACATTTAGCAAACAAAAAAAATTGTGTTTTTTTTTTCGTTTGAAATCAATATTCATGTGGGCATGATGGAATCAGATCTAAGATGCATAATGAATATATGCCCTGGCAAAGCACAAAATGCAGTAGAAAAAAATTATAATATTTTAACATATTGTGAAAACTTTCACAAATTAAAGTCTTTCACTGAGACATCCAGCTTTCAGCTCATATAAATCTTATTTTATATGAGATAGCAAAGTGAGTAAAAGAGAATTCTGTCACTCAAGGTTTTGATTTGGGTGTCACCACAGGCCTATAAAGATTTTGTATTTGGACTTATCAGGCCCTGTAAAATGTAAGACTCTTCATTGTGTCCAAGGGAGAGACAACACTACATCGTATTAAATCATCATCTGTGGAATGTCTGGATCTTCCCTCAGTCATCTTTTAAATAGACATTTATGATTCAGAAACTCTCTCGATTTCTTTCAGAAGCTCTTAAATGTGGCTGGCAGTGTCCAACTCCTAAAGTCTAATACTTTATTTTAATTACATAAATATAATTATACATTGCTGTGTAAATGTCTGTAAATTCAACATCAGTTTATAGTCATCTCTTGTGCTGTGGAAATGTGTTTAAATTCTACATACTTTACATAACATACTAAAGTGGCAAAGTAAATGACTCTTGCAAGAAGTCAAGTAGGTATGGCTGCAAGCCAGAGACCTCCAAATGGAGGCAGAATCCCCAAAAGTGGGATTACACCAAAAGGGGCGTGGTTACTCCAAAAGGGAGTTGCACCAACTCCAAAAGGGGACGTCATTTTCACTCACGGTTAAGGTTAGGGAAAGGGTAAGGCAAGGGGCTCCCTATATCTTCAATGGCGATTTAGAGCGACCGCCACTTTTTGGAGCAATGCCTGCAGCTATACCCTTCTCTGAGAAAAGATTTGTGCCATCTATATTGCACACAATTGGCTGGTCAGTGCAAACGTCGTTCATTCATGTGACCTCACTCATGAACTAATCAGATCCTCAGGATCAAACTGATTTGACAGACAAAGTTGATAACCAGCATCTTCATACCACTTAACACTAATGAAGCCTGATTAGATTGGTTGGGTTTTGTCAAATTAAAACCAATCCTGGAATTCTGTATTTATTCAGCCTGTTGTGTGATACATGGCACTGGGTGCATTTCATTGGGTATAATGAGGGTCAGTAACCCAGGGGTGTGCAGTTGGGCCACTCTTGAAGGCAGCTGCTCCCTGTTAAGGGTTTGATTTATGATATCTTGTTGCAGATCACTGTTCCTGTAATACTGGAGAAGAAACTGGCTCGGCTGCTCACTTCAGTGCTATAAATCAGTTCTCCTTGACCTAGTGGAGTCTCTCATATTCTATTTTAACTTCTGAGGCACCGCAGCTAAACTTTAACATATTAAAACTCACCATATAAACATTAACAGCTATTGTGTCGCTTCCAGTGGTGTCTTAGAAGTAAATAGTCAACATGAACCAAGGTTACTAAAATATCTTACACAAAATGTAATACAAAGAAGAAAATTTCATTAAAAATAGATATAAAAATGGGCTTGTAAAAGAACTGAAGCTATGCGCACTAAAATAAGAACAAAAAAGCAATTTTTTAATTTACTAGAAAATAATTTTTTCTTTAGTTTTTTGGTCTAATTAAATTAATCTCCCAAGAACCAACCAATAAGACAAGATGTGGCCATCTGATGTGGCCAACCAACTAGGTTGTTGTTTTTTTCAGCTAAAGTGAAATGTCTGTTGTTATAGGCAGATATAACAAACTAAACCTTTAAATTGGAAATCAAAATGTACAATAAAACAATTCCTCAACAATAAAATAATAATAATACAATCAAAACTATTATAACCTTGACCTGAACATTTTAATACAGAAGTAATCCAGGTTAAATATAACATAATTTTCATTCATTTTTGTCTAAATGTCTTTTGTAATCATTGACCGTGCTTACATGCTGCGTTAAGTGTGTAAATACCAGTTCAAGTGTCCATGTAGTATGTGACTTTATGTGTCTGTCCCGAACCCAGCTTGTCTGCCAGTTCACAGAGCTCCAAGCCCATCTCTCTGCACCCAGAGTCTGTTAATGAGCTGTGCCAGCTCAGCGCCACTCTCCTGTGCCAGGGGTGGAGTGGCTCTGGCTCCCAGCCTGGCCAACTGTGGTTCAAGCCCATGTCATCACGTTGAGTGTCAGGTTATCTCACATACCCAGAGTGCTTAACAGGACATAAAGTCAAATGAAATGAAACAGATGTGAGACTGAGAAGGAAGGACAGCATATTCAAGTCAAGTCAAGTTTGTTTATTTGTCAATTGCTCTGCTTACACTGTGTTTACTGGATATTGAAATACCTATGATGAGGCTCATGTTATAGAACATTGACAGTACAGACAATTGTGCAAACAAACACAGACAAATATGCACTGTGTGCAAACAAACACTGGCAAGGTATACAAACACAAAGTAATAAAAATTAAATCTGCATGGAATGTAGATCTTTTACAGGAACAATGAGGAGAGAATTGACATTGTAATGCAACAGACAGGCTCTGGAAGTAAATAAAAAAGCATAAATTTTCTCTATAGAGAAATTGATTTTCAGCATACAACTTTCAACAGGCTTATCATGAGCTCTGAGTTTGTAAACTGGTAATATATGCAAAAGCCACAATTCAGAATAATTTAATATTATAATTTTTTTTTTTTTAAATCATGAGTAATTGCCAAATTCTTGATAAAATACTACATTATTAAACGAAGAGATGATCCGCACTCCGATAGTAAACTATTCATGTTTTTATTCAATGACTTGTATAGGGGAAATAGACAGAAGTTTCAGGGCACAGGCCTTCCACAATGTGTAAAATAATCAACATATTCACCCTCTTTTTATTCACAATCCACATCTCTGTAGATTCATCACATGACTTTATGTATTTGTGGTGAGCAGGGCGGATCTGAGTGGCATCTGGGCAGAGCGAGGCTGGGAAGATAAGTGGTGAATGACTTTCACCTGTGTGCCACACCGGTCACGCGTTCCAGCGAGGGGTGGTGGGAGTACTTAAGGGGAAGAGACAGCGGCAGACGAGAGAGAGAGAGATGCATGAAGCTGTCTCTGTGGGTCTGCGTGTCAGGAGCGTGGGTGCTGAAAAGCAGCACATATGTTGAATGTTCGGATGAAAATTCTTATTGTGGAATGCTAAAAAGTCTTCAACAATAAATGTCTATGTGCTTTGTCAACCCGGTCCCAGCTTCCTCCTTTCCCCTTGTTAATTGTTACATTATTCAATCATGATTTGTCACAATATAGAATACTACATTACCCACAATTTTGAAGCAAGATCCACCAATCATAGAAGATGATGTTACCATAGAAGCAGGAATCACGGCAATCAGACTTAACAGTGACCGCCCACTATAAAAATATACAAATTTGATGGACTTACTGTTTCACTCAAGCTTGAAAATATTACATTTCACCTTTTTTTTTATGCATTATTTTAAGGAGACAATGACATGTCTCATTTTTAGGAGACAATTAAATATTTCTCTTCTTTTTTTCTTTTTTTTTTTCCTTTACTTCTTTTATGTTATAGTTCCATTCTAATTTGTTTACTTTTCATACAATTTAAAATTAAATGTATGGTGTAAACTGTCATAACCGCTGTGTAACCGGTCCTGGTCGTCCTGCTTCGACCGGGACTCGAATCGGCGTCACTGGCGTGGGAGGCGGGTGCACTAACAAGGAGGCTAAAAGGCTGCATCCACTAGTGTTACCATAGTGTTAGGGTAACCATTGTAACCGGCCCTGGTCACCCTAAATTTTTCGATTATATGAATTGTTCAAATATGAAAATGTTGTCTTGATTTAATAGTGCTCCAAACCTGTTTGATTTTATTTTTTCCATGGAACACAAAATATACATTTTCATCACAGTCTTCACATGGTTTATTTGCCAAATAATGACCCCAGCGCAGCACAATTAGTGTCTCCCAGCGTGAGGTAGTTAATCACCTGAGCCTCGGGATTTGGGAGTTAATGGCTTCACAAACTGAAAAAACAAGCTTGTTTGAAATTATGGCTGGATGTCAGTGTGGTGGGTACACGTCAACAAGGCAGTGACCAATGAGTGCAGTTTATGGATAAAGGAGTGTTTTTTCCCAGATGACAGAGGCGATTTTCTGAAAATCAGAAAAAGCATGGAAAGCGCATGTGGACATGCGGATATGTAGGAGAAGCTCAATGCTTTATGGAGACAACGTGTCTGTTTGTATGACATATCGTAGATGTTCTATCATGACAGACCATTAAATGAAAAGAAATAGTCGGATATTGCTGCCAAACTCAATGTCCATGGTATGAAACAGTTTACAACATGTATTCATTAATGAATATGAGTAGCCAAAATATAATTTATATTTATACTATTGCCGCGGTGATAAGAAACAGGACATTGTAAATGTATATCAACCCGTTTCGTATGTATTGTTCAGGGTTAGGATTAGGGTTAGGGTTAGATAAACCAAATGCAGAATAACACACTTCAATGCAATCAGAGCACATGGGAGTCTCAGGGTGATCCTTGTTGTGCATTCAAAAGTGTTGCAAGATAATTTTGCATATGGTACATATCTAGTTCAAGACATCAAGCAGTTTAAACCTTTTTACAGCAACTATGTATTTAGGCAGTGTCAGACAGCATCAGCAAAAGACTTTTATCTCTTAAATTGGTTTTAATGTCCGGCAGTGATTATCTTGTAATGCTATGTTGAAATTTGTCCTCATTACCCGACTAGTCAATTAATATTCCACTGTGGTACATCCCTAGTTAGGTGTTCACACACTTTGGGCCATATATAGTAGTGTAGTTACTGTCTTGGATGTTTTTAGACATTGACATCATAAAAATATTTAAATTAGACGTGGCTATACAAATATCCAGACTGTATTTGCATGTTAGTTGCAAATAAACATTTAATTGATTCCAGACAGTCAAAACACAGCCATCTTTCATCCTATCTGCAGTCTCATGTGCTTTGATTTTTGTCAATGCTTGTTAGGAATATTTTGCATCTAGTCACGATCCCCAATTCCCTGGTCCCGTCTTTCTATGTCTGTGCCCAGTGAGGTGCAGTCGTGAGTCTGAGTCTTTGTAGACTTCGCGAAGGAAGTAGAAGGAACAACAACACACAGTTTGTCTGTATTCAATCTACTCAACGTTTATTACAGCAAGCATGCTATTTATATTCTTCATGAGACAAAGAACAGCCAATAGTAAAGTGACAACAAGGCTTGTATGATCAAATGGGAGGAACTGGGTACACAGGAGTAATACAGGAACATGGACATATACAGATGCCCCAGATGTTATGCCATATGGCTGACCCTGTTCACCTCACGAGGACAAGTATGACTTATTCAACTCCCAGAAATAAGGAAGAGAGGAAGAGAGAAACGGTCAGCAATTGCTAAATATATTGACTCAATACCACACGCACACACCCTAAGGCGAGCAGCGTGCATCTGGGGTCAACTGAGCACACATACATAGAAAGCAAAAACACACAGAGCAGAACAGCATGTACAATTTCATATGTCTCACAATGCTCTAGTCATATCTTTGTTTTCATATTTCCTTTGTCTCTTTCTCAACCCCAAAATAGGTGTTTGATATCAAATCTTTCCAAAGTGCTTGTTATATAGAATTATTCCAATAGAGCACAAAAGTGCCCCCAGACTTTTTCAGCCATCTTGGTTACGGAAGTATTTTTCCAATTCATGAAGTCATGAACCATATGAACCAACGTGAAACACAATTCCACAAGTCCAATTCGGATGGGACTTTTTTTCTCCAGAGGACGTTAGGAAAAATTGGGTTTCACAAATGCAGTTTGTTATTTTAATCCTGTCCGAATACTCACACAAACTCTGTAAAAATAAGAAAAGAAAAGAAAAGTTGTCCTAAAATGTGGCAACAATTTGCAATACCGCTGTAAAAACTATATTTTAAAAAAGATATATTTCTTGACACATTACTACTTTATGAGTTCCTAAACAAAGTTCTGGAGGAGCATGTTCATTACCAATCACAAGTATAGAGTAAGAATATATTCTATAAACTGCTGCTTACCTTACTGAAATTCTTTCATACTTTTTAATTCTTTAATTAGTTTTTTTTTCACTGTAGTCACTCTGGCATGTCTGGGCCATACAAACCCAGGAGCAAATCTCAGTGTTTGCTCAGCACAGCCACATACTGTGTGTTATATGCAGCCTTGATCTTTTCAGTCTCAAAACTTCCTAAAACTAAGTTGTAGGTCCACAAGGCAACTCTGTGTGGAGTTTTCTCGGTGAGAAAATATATAAACAACTAGATTAACCCAGGAAGGAGAGTTTACGGCTTGAGGGTAATCCTTGGTAATACTCCGAGACCTTGTGGTTGAGCTCAAAAACATTTCCTTTTGCACCCCTTGTTTCCAGGCAACAGCATGCTAACAACACCTCATTGCATTTAGAGGAGTATAGAGTCGCATTTCTTGGACGATGAGTGAGGAAGCAGAAAAAAGAATGAGTTTGAGAGACAGAGAGAGAGAGCAAGTTTTTTGCTTCATTTAAAAAACAAACAGCTTTCACCATCGACACTAACCAGAGGCATGAAACTGAGAGAGCGTGGCAACCAGTGAAGTGAGGCAGCAAAATTGCACCTTGTGTCAATAACTGATGCCATTCCATTTGCTTTTTCTGGCATCAAGCTGGTCCTCACAACAGTCAAGTGATGTGGCATACCTTCCACACAACATTATCCCAACAAACACACATGCCTTTATGGAAAAGTTGGCATCACCAGTAGGATACAAATGCAGCTAATGCACGTAATTGATACTCTGGATTGTGATTTGGGTCCTGACTGGCAGTGCTGACAGAAGCTGTTACAGTAATTCTGAATAATGGGCATCAGTGAGCACCAGGCCCAGCTGCGGGGCAATGTGTGTGCATGAGAGCGGGAATTGCATGGCTAACTGGCCTCAATGCACAGCGGGGTGAGAGCTTTCAGAACCTCATCCATCATACCACAGGCTCTGCACTCCAGCCCAATCACACCAGCCGGAAGCACAGCACACAACACTCACTGCTATTGGAAACATTCCTTCAACTGAGATGCAGCTCCACCGTCCAAGGTCTCACATGAGGCCAAACAGACAAGGCGGCCTCTGCGTAGAGTTGCACAGGTGCAGATCAAAAAATACATATTTCAAAATTAATATTCATGCTCAAATCAGATCAGTAAATTTTGGTTTAGGATTATATATTTTACATTTACATTTATGCATTTGGCAGATGCTTTTATCCAAAGTGCACTTATTACAGGGACAATCCCCACAGAGCAACCTGGAGTGAAGTGCCTTGCTCAAGGACACAATGGTGGTTGCTGTGGGGATCAAACCAGTAACCTTCTGATTACCAGTTATGTGCTTTAGCCCACTACACAACCAACACCTCGCGAGGCAGCAATACTGCCAATATGAATCAAAAGGATACTGACATATATATATATAGAAAAGTATACAGCATGACCGAAACAGCGAGCAATAGCACAGTAGGTGCATTTAAAACATGTATAAAACCATGCACTTAAACCATTCAAATCATACTCTCTTCCACCATGTTGAAAGTGTTTGACTCCTTCCAACTCAGAATCAAGGGTATCAAAATTATCTTTGAATTTCACATTTGTAATTACAACATAAGGGGGCGTTCATTCACAATTTCCAAAAAGAAAACACAACAATTCTGATAGCACGTGAAGACAGCACTAATTGAGAAGTTGATTTTTATTGAAACATTACTAAGATCTCTATTAAGTCACCTGAGCTATGAAAGAGCAATCAATAAGCACTACCATTTACTTTTGGGAGCTGTTTTATATCGCTATACCTCTGTTGACTAATCATGTGATGTTAATTTGCCTTCTTTTTTCTTCAGTCCTCACTCTGCATGAGGTCACATGTTAATCTCTCTCTCTCTGCATGTGAGTCTGCATTGAGAGACTCCATTATGACAGTCCCACATTGAGCACAATGTTGACTCTTGTCCGCATGAGCAGTCTGGAAGTCATGCAGTAGGCAGGACTGATTCTGGACAGTGAAAGAGGCACAATAATGGGGAATTTCATGCCTGCTATGGGACCTGCGTCACTGAAAGGCCTGGACTAGTTAAAAAGCACAAGCCACTTGGGGGGCCACTATTGTTAAGCAAGAACAGCATGATAGGTTACATCAATATTATAAAAACTGGCATTGAGGCCTTCAGCTGTATATGCTGTCTGCATTCTGCAGCCATGTGTTTCTGCCTGGGTAAATGGTGATCTCAAGCAATTGTTACTGATTAATGCCTCCCTTTCAAAGCTGGATTTGATTTATGTATAAATGATTCATGACTTGTCTTCATTTCGACAATGTAAGCCACGAATGCCTGATTTTATTGACATTTTCAGGTCATTAGCGATAAAGCATGTTAGGATTGTTTAGCGGATCTGTGCCATTATTATTGTGTAAATTGTAGCTTTGGTCACTTTTTTTCCTTCTGCTTTATCAGTCATCCATCAGATTTGCTTCAGATTGTCTATCAAGTGTACACATTCCTCGGTTTGTTTAACATTTACTGGACTGTGGATCTTGTTAGATACATTAATTGTGTTATGACAGGACATTAAATGTGTCTAAGGCTGTATGCTTTTTGAGAGGGTGGAATGCGTCTATATATATATATATATATATAGCTTTTAAGCTTTTCTAGCTGAGCATTAGCGTGGCCAGGCTATGAAACCAGCTAATGAGGGTAACAGCCCTGAGGTCTCACAAACAATGCAATTCAATACATTTCTAATTTTTCCTCAGAATATCAAATAGTGATTACAAAGCTAAGCTCTGTTGATCTCCTCCTAATGGTTAACATTAGCATCAAAGACTCCACTTGTTTCTTGTAAGCTACTCTGTTTGATATATTCTGGAAACTATTTCACCGTACTTTGTTGACGCAGACATGGTGTTGTGTTCATTTCTGTCATTAGGAGGTAGACTACAGGCCATAAAACAACAAATACTTTGTTTTTTCAGATGTATTTGTAATCGTTTGCAGATTTTAGCCTGTTCCAAAGGGTTCCATGTTTAAAATGGCTGCCTACAGTGAACTAAAATAAAGGTCAGGCTGTGCTGCTTCCACTGCAAACTCAGCATGTTACAAGATGCTGTACAAGACGATCAAATGTTGACATGTGCAGGCTTTCAGGCAACTTTTGTCCCTTCGCCTGACGTCCCGTCCTTATGGCACAGACACCTCAAGCCCTTTCAAAATCCATAGATTAGAAAGTTTGAAAGTTTTAGTGTGCTAAGTCATGAGAAAGAGAAATCCTATCTTGGGTTGCTGTTCAAATGATAACCACTGGGAAAAGCTAATTATTTTCATTGTTTTTTCCCCATGAATTTGGTGAAAGGTCTACATTACACAAAACTTTACCCCATGAAAGAGGTCATGAAATCACTTGACAAATGCAGCTTTATCCTGTGTTAATGGTGACTGTTGAAACAGGAAGTTGGAGCAGGAAATATTGAAGTGTTAATCCCTTTTTTTATTGCCAATATACTTTAGTTTTCATCACAGGCTTGAACCTTTTTTTATTTTAGCTAATGTCAGTGGTATTAGGGAGAGGAAACATTCTCATTCTATAGAGCATATTATGAGTCATCAATATTGTTAGTCTGTCTTACAGAAAGAGAAAGATTAAAGTTTGAATAAATGCTGCCAGGGTTGCAATGGGATTCAGCCCACAAATTTAATGTGCAAGATAGGGTTAGGATGATCTGCTTCCTGATGTACGTTCATCCATTCAGCTAATATCTGTTCTCACTTGTGGTCCTTCCCCCACTGTCAAGTAAAGCATCTGTGTCAAGTCAAGTCCATTTTATTTGTATACCGCCATTCACAACACACATCTTTTCAAAGCAGCTTTACAGAAGATCAGGCATTAACAGATGATAAAACTGTAATGTCTATAATGTCGATGAATCATCATTGTGTAATTAGATAAAATATGATTGTTAATCGTGTTTAAAAATAATTAAATAATAATTGTATTAATAACCCCAGTGAGCAAGCTGAAGGCAACTGTGGCAAGGAACACAAAACTCACTGTGGCTAACATCATGAATATAATGCCAATGTGTGATGGCACAACAGCCAATGTTTCATCTCTCTCTGTCTGTACTATTCACCTATTAGAACCCTGTCCTTGTAAAGATGATGTCAATTAATTTGCATATGCCTATAATTACCGTTGTTTCTGTAATCTAAGTTAGTTCGAGGTTGGATCCACAACTCAATTTCTGTTCCTGTTTTTTGCCTTTGGAAATGTAGAGAAATTTGTCTTCAGTAAACTCTTTCTCTATTGATTGAAACTTCAACTTTGACTGGTCATCATTGTTCATAATGGTCTCTTCTGAGTATAACAACCATAAAATTAACAGGCATGATCTAAACTCCAATAAACATAATCAAATCCAATTATTATTTCATTGGATCTATAAAATAAAACTTTTAAAATAATGCACCCTTTTATTTGAAAAGGTTAATTATAAAAACAATTTTTTTTCTACTACCGGGTACATTTGTTTTTGCCGCATCTGTGAAAATGTTGGCAAGCCTGCACAGGTATGTGAGGAGTGGCATTTTTTTTTAGACAGAGAGAGAGAGAGCGAGAGAGAGAGAGAGCGCACGTGTGTGTGTGTGTGTGTGTGTGTGTGTGTGTGTGTGTGTGTGGTGTACGGTCGGTTTTAAGTGGTTTATGAGGGATTTTTCAAGGTTACAAACTGGTTATTACAAGAGTATTATGCTATAAATATGGTTTATGAAGACATTTGTAGTGTCCCCATAATTCTAATCACTTATAAAACATACTAAACAATGTTTTTTTGAAAATGTAAAAATGCAGAACGTTTTTTTGTGAGTGTTAGGTTTAGGGTTAGGTTTAGGAGATACAATCTGTAGATTGTACAGTAGAAATATCATTATATCTATGGAGAGTCTTCATAAGGATAGCTGCACCAACATGAGTGTGTGTGTGTGTGTGTGTGTGTGTGTGTGTGTGTGTGTGTGTGTGTGTGTGTGTGTGTGTGTGTGTGCGCATGTGCGTGCGTGTGTGTGTGCATAGACATGATACACCGTTCTGTTTGACAGCTGAGAGGTTCCAGAAGCGAGAGCCAAGTCAGCCCTTTCTCTGACACAAAAGATGAGTTGAACTTTGTGGACAGAGCAGCTGGCTGAATTGTTGTACTGATGGATGAGCATGTGCTTATCGGCACGGCAATGTCTGAATGCATGAAGGAACGAGGCTTACATTTTGAAACGCAGCCACAGTGATGATGTAATGCTAATGAATAAGAATTAAAACTAAAGAAATCTCCAAGAATTTATGAAGATTTATTTTTATTTTCTTCAAGAATAAGCCTCCAAAGAGCAACACTAGGGATCTGCCTTCAAAAGGAAAAAAAAAGAAAAGATTTTGAGGGTTTAAAGAGTATTTATTTAAAAAAATATATAAACATTAAAAAGTCTTGTTTTCTGATAAATCTAACATTAAATGGTGGGGTTTACACTTCAAACAAGAAAAAAAATTGTCAATGGGGTAAGAAAAATACACTTGTTTTCATTTTGAATAAAAATATTTTTTACACCATTTGCAAATAGTTTTTTCTTGTTATAAGCAGACAATAATTTGTCATTTTATACCATAATTATTAGGGTGTATACAGGTAGAGGTGCACTATTTATGATAAATTTTACTCATTAAATTGATAACCCATACTAATTTAGGAAGTAAATGCTGATAGTCAATGATGGACAACAATATGCCTAATGATAAATTATTAAGCTTAAGTGACTCACTTTACTAGTTGTCCTACTTTTCCTGTATTCAGTCTAAATAAATAAACATGTCACCAGAAATCTGAGCATTTTACTACTTATAAGGCTTCAATTGAAGGTGCTTAGTGTTCAGCCAAACATATATTTCATACTTTAACAAAAGCTCTCTCATACAGCCTGAGTCAGCCAGGAGCAGCTTGGAAAGGAAGTGACCTTGTTGTAAGGCTTGTGCTCACAAACTCTTAAGGGTGAGATAGCCAAGGTAGATAAATCCAGGACTGAGAGGGGTTAATTAGTCTTACTGAGACAGCTACACCATTGCATGACCTTTGAACTTTAGCAGTTCTGACCTAACAACAGACATTCCCCATATAATGCAGAAGAGATAAGTAGGTCAAGGGGTGATGTCCAGAGAGATTGGCTAGGGTGTTATCACTATATTCAGGTTGTTCCAGGAGAGGTGATTTTATCAGAACTGTCAGTGCTAATTCTCAGAACATAGTGTTTGGTCGTAAGGACCTCTGGTTGGCACATGTGAGAACTCTGTGTTTGCGCCCACAGTTATAGGAGTGTAAGTACTGGTGATAAGCTTTCAAATACACCACACACATTTAAATACTGTACACATTAACTACAGTATGTTAAAAGGGGGCATGTCATAGACTTCTACTGTTTTTATATAAAGTTAATTTTAATTACCATAGACTAACCATAACAAAAATCCTAACCCTTAAAAAACTACAAAAATGTATATTTGTTTTATTTGTTAATTGATGCTTTTCAATTGAGGATGGGCCCGAGTGTCCTCAAAGGTAGATTTTATTCCATTTATGTTCAAGCAATTTATGCGATAAACCGCCAAAAGTGCACATTTTAACTTGCATGTTATAAATGCTTAATAAGTACACTTATTCATACTTGCAGTAATCAAAAGAAGATATTGTCATTTTTCTACAGTTCTCTTTGTGTTTATATTACTTCATGTATTTATTAATATAATCAATATATTAATATTATTTCAATAATTATGATTCATTATTATTAATGCATAGATAAATGTTTCTTAGTAACACTCTTAAAAAAATCTTCATATGTGTCCACTTAACATTAAGGTAAATTGAAGGTAAATCATAGGTTATTAATGTTGAATAAGTGTTATTATGAATTTATAACATGTGAAGTAAAATGGTGCATTATGTAGCATTACATGAATGTACCTTTTTTTGCTTGTCAAAATGACAATATTTAAATGATTTATAATGCATTTATAAATGAATTATTAGTCAATAATGAACCCCATTATAAATCCTTAACAAAAGTAACCTGCATGTAAAGTGTAATGAAAACAAAACAATAATTTTATTATTAATTTATTTTTACAATTGAGAAATCCCAAGTTAATTTTTAGCAATCTCCAGGAGTTAGTTTCATCCCCAAACCTTAGCTAAGTAAACCCACTCACAAATACAAGCCAATGCTTGTAGTAATTCAGTATTTAGAGTGTGGGCTAAGTGAGTGTGTGTAAAATGTGTAAACTTTCAGGTCAGGGTGTTACTGTGTTGAAAACAAATGGAAAACAGCCTTCTGATATCCAGCGAGCTCTCAGCTGCATTTACAGAGGGATTTTAAGTCCTGAATATATCAAAACATGATGTATTTGGAAAAGCTTAGTTTGGATATGGAATGTCTTAAAATCCATTGTGAACATTGCTGAGAATGTTGAGTTGGCAGCTTTTTATAAAGCGAGTGAGAGTTTGAGTCAGCATATTTTTGTACAACTGTTTGTACAACAGTTACAGTTTGTCCAGTGTCCTTGAATGAATATTATGGCACTATGAGTGTTTGTATGAATGCATGCTTTGTGTGCTATTGATATCCAACATTTTTGTTCTTAGCTCTGGGTGCATGTATTTGACACGCTAAAAGACAACGCACACACACACAGCTGACTGTTGATTCCCGTGCACAGCCGACAGAAACCAAAATGTCCATTGATTGTCATGATAATAGCAAAGTGCAGCTATTGTGAAGGGGAACATTTTCTGTAAATAGCGACTTAAATTTTGATTTTCTGGACACAAATTTATTTTATAGCATCAGAAGATTTGGAATATCACACATTATCATATGTATATTTACTACTTTTATGGTTCTTTTCATTTTTTTCCAGCTTAACAGCCCATGGGACCTGATTTTAAACATTGCAAATGCGTAAACGGCATCAGAACTTGCTTTTTCCTCCCATCTGTTATGTGTCAAAAAATAATATTGGATATGACACTTGGAATGCTGTATGTTGCAATAATATATATATATATATATATATATATATATATATATATATATATATATATATATATATATATATATATAAATTTCAAATTTTCACAAATAAATAAATCAGAATATGAACACGTGTTCATCGCCTGCAATCTCTTCACCACTGAATGGAATAATTTAAAACAATGGATTTCATTTAATATCACGTTTAGAATAAAAATACCACATTGTTTGGTTGCCATGGGGATACAGCACAATCAAATTATCAATGCAAATAAAAGCTTCAAATACAATTGAAATAAAGCACAATTATCACAATGAAATTAAGACACATGCACATTGAAATAATAATAAAAAAATTTATCTAAGAAATTATATCTTTAAAATTCAAATCAGAAGTTAAAGATTACTCTGATGCAGCATGTCAAGGCAGATAATAAAATAAGGTTAGACTGAAGTTCCAGTGCAAGAATTTTAAGATTACTATCAGAGTTTTATTTCAGTAATAATTACTAGAGAGAGACCGACAATTAGTGTTCAGATATTGTTTTTAAATATTCTTTTTACCAATATTCCAAAGTGATCACATGGGAAGTCAACATGTTGTTTCCAAGAATTCCTGTACCCTAGGATCGGCCACATAATTCTGACTCATCGACAAGAGGCATCTCCATCCAGACATTCCTGCATTGGCTCCAGTGTGTTTACCTTCCCCTGTGGCATGACCAGAAGCACCTTGCATCATCAAATGGGAGACCCAGGTCCAGATCCTATGTTGAAACCCAACAGTAATTTTGTAATCTGTGACGAGTAATATGCGGAGGTTGCATTTCCCCCTAACATTACATTTTTGCTTTATTGACATTTAGGTTTCTGGTTTGTACAATGTATAAAATATGCATTCCTCTTCACTGTTTTACAGCCTCTACAGCTGAAAACAACTCAATTCACAACATGCTTTTGCCACCCCTCTGTGGACATTATATCTGGAAAATGGAGCACACTTAAAGCTTTAGCCACTAGGGGCAGTGTTCCAAATTTCGGCAAGCACAGACCAATTTTAGCTAAAGAAAAGTCAACCTACTGTTTCCAATTTCACTGTGAGATCAGTCTGAATATTCACACTTTTCTCCTTGATCAGTTTTCATTGTCACCATTTTGTGAAGAGCAGCTGCATTGTTTGTTCACAAGAAATTAAACTATACATGACTTACTTTAAGTATTGTTTTCATAATCACTTAAAATTTTACAAGACAGCAATGAATTCTCAAGTGAGAAAAACATCACATTTTAACCTTAACAATTAAACATAGCAATAAAAATAAACGTGCAACCATATACAATATGTAGCCAAGTTGAGAAATTTCATGTATTTTAACTCATCATGAATTGTATGTGGCCCCTTTAAGACCGAAAATTTGCGACGCCCCCTTTCCAGCGCGCTCTCATGTTAGAGACGTGAAAACGTCTCGGTTACGTATGTAACCTCCGTTCCCTGATGGAGGGAACGAGACGTCGTGTCGAAGAAGCGACACTAGGGGTCTCTCTTGAGCGCCGAAAGATGCCTCTGATCTATGAAAAAAGAGGGGGTGGCAAAATACATCACATGGCCTCTTGGGTCACATGTGGGAAGAATGGCACGGTGGTAGATCCAACCTCGAAGAGGGGGGAGTTGCTACAACACGGCGACCGGAGGGCAGCGAGGGACTGCCTAAGGGAGACGCGGGTCAGCTCGTAAGGTGACCGTACCGTGGAAGTACACACAGGAGAAGTCCGCGTAGCAGGCCTAACCTGTGGAGCACCTATTCCAGTAGGGGTAGCCTGGGGGTACTCGTAGTGGACTGGGCCGGCAAGTTCCTCCGCTGAACTGTTGCGGACCCAAAAGGGCTAGGGAGGAATTGACCAGGAGCCTAGAAGGGGTCTCCTGGGAAGAAGGCGCGCTTGTTCTACCTCGACAGAGGGAAAGGGCGCCGGACACACAAGCGATTCACCTGGTCAGACCGTGGACGTGTACCGAGTTCTATGGGCTCGGACCTGAGAAAACACGGGACGAGACTGACTCAACCCTGAGATTGTAAAATCTCGCAACGGTATTAGGTGTTGCCCAGCACGCAGCTCTGCAGATGTCTGCTAGGGAAGTGCCCCTGGCCAGTGCCCATGAGGACGCCACACTCCTACTGGAGTGGGCTCGGACCCGTAGAGGGGGGGGGCACGGCCTGAGTGTGATAGGCCAGCTGAATGGCGTCCACGACCCAGTGGGACAGCCTCTGTTTGGAGACAGCGTTCCCTTTCTGCTGTCCCCCGAAGCAGACAAAGAGCTGCTCAGAGCGCCTGAAGCTCTGGGTGCTTTGCCGGACACAGTAATGAGGGGGTTGGGTCTGCCTCCTCCCGGGGCAGCGCTTGTAGGTTCACTACCTGATCTTTGAAGGGCGTGGTAGGAACCTTGGGCACATAGCCCGGTCAAGGTCTTAGGATCACATGAGTGTCTGCCGGACCGAACTCCAGGCAAGTGTCATTAGTAGAGAACGCTTGCAGGACCTCGACCCTCTTGATGGAGGTGAGCGCAATCAGCAGGGCCGTCTTAAGAGAGAGGGCCCTGAGTCCAGCTGATTATAGCGGCTCGAAAGGGGATCTCTGAAGACCGGTGAGGACCACCGAGAGATCCCAGGAGGGGAACAGGTTTGGCCGGGGAGGGTTCAACCTCTGGACACCTCTTAGGATCCTGACGATTAAGTCGTGTTTGCCCAGAGACTTGCCGTCTACTGGGTCATGGTGAGCTGCGATAGCGGCAACATACACCTTCAAGGTAGAAGGGGACAGCCTCCCCTCCATCCTCTCCTGTAGGAACAGGAGGACCGACCTAACTGCGCACCTCTGTGGGTCTTCTGCCGAACAGACGCCATTTCAGGGCGTAGAATTGCCTGGTATAAGGGGCTCTGGCTTGATTGATCGTGGCTACGACCGTGGGTGGTAGACCAGCTAGATCTTCCGCGTCCCGTCCAGGGGCCAGACGTGGAGTTTCCAAAGGTCTGGGTGCAGATTCCAGAGCATGCCCCGTCCCTGAGAGAGAAGGTCCTTCCTCAGGGTAATTCGCCAGGGAGGGGCTGTCGCGAGGAGTACGAGGTCCGAGAACCAGGCCCGGGTGGGCCAGTAAGGAGCCACGAGAGTGACTTGCTCCTCGTGACAGCGCGTCCGCTATCACATTGAGGTTGCCGGGGATGTGAGTGGCGCGCAGCGACTTGAGAGGATGAGACGACGGGAGAGTTGTGACATGTGGCGGGAGCGTACGCTGCCATGGCGATTTATGTACGCGACCGCAGTGGTGCTCTCCGACCTGACTAGGACATGTTCGTCCCGAATTAACGGGAGAAACTTCCGCAGGGCCAAAAGGACGGTCAACAACTTGAGGCAATTGATGTGCCAATGCAGCTGGGCCCCTTTCCAATGGCCTGAGGCTGCGTGCCCATTGCAAACCCCAATCTGGAGGCGTCGGTCGTGACCAGGACGCGTCGGGACACCTGATGTAGGGGTACTCCTGCCCGTAAGAAACAGAGGTCTGTCCAGGGTTTGAATACTTGACGGCAGGCGGGGGTGATTGTCACCCGTGCTCGTCTCGGGACTCGTGTCTGAATCCAGTGCTGAAGCGGTCTCATATGCATCAACCCCAGCGGCGCGACCGCCGCGGAGGACGCCATATGCCCCAGGAGCCTCTGGAAAAGTTTCAGGGGGACCTCTGTGCCCAGTCTGAAGGCAGCGAGGCACTTCAACACTGACTGGGCACGCTCGTTGGTGAGCCGTGCCGACATTGAGAGTCTAACTCCATACCGAGAAAAGAGATGCTCTGGACTGGAGTAAGTTTGCTCTTTTCCCAGTTGACCTGAAGCCCCAAACGGCTGAGGTGCTGAAGCACCTGGTCTCTGTGGGCGCTTAGTGACTCTCGCGAGTGGGCCAGAATAAGCCAATCATGGAGGTAATTGAGTATGCGAATGCCGGCTTCTCGGAGCAGGGCAAGAGCTGCCTCTGCGACTTTCGTGAAGACACGAGGGGACAGAGACAGGCCAAAGGGGAGGACTTTGTACTGATACGCCTGGCCCTCGAATGCAAACAGCAGGAAGGGGTGGTGTCGGGGCAGGATGGAGACGTGGAAGTACGCGTCCTTCAGGTCTACCGCTGCGAACCAATCTAGATGCCGGACGCAGGTTAAGATGTGCTTCTGTGTGAGCATTTTGAACGGGAGTTTGTGCAACGGTCGGTTGAGAACTCGCAGGTCCAAGATTGGTCATAAGCCGCCGCCTTTCTTGGGTACGATGAAGTAAGGGCTGTAGAAACCCTTCTTCATCTCGGTTGGAGGGACAAGCTCTATCGCGTCTTTGGCCAGAAGAGTAGCGATTTCTACACGCAGAGACTGGGCGTGTTCGCCATGTACTGCGGAAGAGCGGACGCCCATGAAGGGGGGCGGGGGCCTGGCAAACTGAATTGCGTAACCGAGTCGGATGGTCCGGGCCAGCCAGCGAGATGGGTTGGGAAGTGAAAGCCACGCGTCCAACCTCTGTGCTAGGGGCCTCAGAGGGACAGTTAATTTTGACGTACCCGGCGGAGCTTCACAGCGGGGCGGAGCAGGTAGGGCAGCGTTGGGCGGCGACAGGGCGACCCATGGCTGGGGTGCTGAGAAAAGACTCAAAGCACTTATCTTGCTCCACACACCCGGCAGGGGGAGGGTTAGCGACTGAGGAGGAGGTCCAGGGTAGGCATCCTCTGGACTCGTCGGAACCGGCTGGCCGGGGAACAGTCGTGGGGCTGGAGACGGTTGGTCCGTGTCCAGGGAGCCGGGACTGTTGAGATCTAGAGGCAAAGTGCTGTGAGAACGGCATTTGTGGGCCAGGTGACCCAGAGACATAGGAAATAGCTCTTTTATTGAGAATGTGGGTACCGCAACTCCATCTAAGGGGGGGAGGCAAATTAAATTGTTTAAGAACAAAAGATTCTCCTCCCGGCCCTCCACCGGGGGACGGAGCGGTCTTACCACCTCCGGAGCTAACATCTGTGTCGCTGGGTCATCTGTCTCAGGAGCGCCTGGGAGCCTTACGGGTCCTCGAGGAGGTCCGAGCGATGGGGGGCATCTGCTTCCTGCGGTGAGCTCGACGCTGGTGCTGAGAGCTGGGCCCGGGTTGAGGCGGAGCAGGTTTCTTAGCCGCAGGGGGACGCCCTCGGCGAGCAGATGGGGCAGTGGCCTTGGCGGCAGGTTTGCGTCGAGGCAGGATGTGGGAGATGGCCTCCGTCTGCTTTTTCACCGTGGAGAACTGCTGGGTGAAGTCCTCGACGGTGTCGCCAAAGAGGCCAAGCTGGGAGACAGGGGCGTCGAGAAAGCGAACTTTGTCGGCCTCACACATCTCGACCAGGTTGAGCCAAAGATGACGTTCCTGGACCACAAGGGTGGTCATCGCCTGTCCGAGTGCCTGCGCGGTGACCTTCGTGGCTCTGAGGGCGAGGTCGCCCAGACCCCAGGAACCAGTCATCCAACCGAGACGGATGTGGGGAGGATAGAGGGTTCCAATCCAGCCCCACTCCCTATCTGCGCATCAGGCTCAGCCTGGGCGTGCTGGCCCGAAGGCGGCAGCCCAGGGGAGGAGTCAGCGTCAGACGCCACGCTCTCCGATGGCTCATCCACCTCAAGCTCCAGAGGATAGGCAGACCGGCCCGGAGGCGAGTCGCCATTACCTCGAGGCTGGACGGAGGTCAACAAGCGTGTCGGGGGGCGGGTGGTCCGAGGGGGCGTACCCGGCGGAACTACACCCGCTGCCTTCCCCAAATCGCCTCCATCACCAACCGAATCGTCCTCAATCCCGTGGGAAGAAGGAGCGATACGGGGGGCGGCTGGAGTGGCGTGCTTTCAATTGAAAGCGAGCCTCAACCGCAACGTTGCCATGGTCATGTTCTCGCAGTGAGAACATGAACCATCCACAAACGCTGCCTCGGTGTGATCGGCGCCCAGACACACGAGACAGCGCCTGTGGCACTCTACCGCATCCAGGAACTACACAGGGGTTGAATGGCATCTTTATAAAGACGTGTCCTGTAAAGGACGTTCAACACCACTCTGTATTGCTCTTTCAGAGAAATAAACTCTTTCACAGAGAAAATTGCTCTTTTTAATATAAACTCTTTTAACTTTGCACTGTCGAAGCGCCCAGGAGCAAAACTGCATGCCTGCAGAGAAGAGAAAAGCCAGTGGAGTGCGCCGTAAATCCAACAGGAAAGCAGAGCGTTCAGAAGCAGGATCAGTTGTGATATTCGCAGCTGGCTGCATACACACGACCATCGGCTCCGAAGAAAATTACTGAATGAACGAGCGTATTTCCCTCGCCTTTATACCCGTATGTCCGGGGGCGGGGTATGCAAATACTGTTCGCCAACTCTCATTGGCCTTTTTTCATAGATCAGAGGCATCTTTCGGCGCTCAAGAGAGACCCCTAGTGTCGCTTCTTCGACACGACGTCGAAGTGAGTGACAGACGGGGAACAAACGTTGTGCAAGAGTGCTCCTGGTTTTGTTCATTTGTTGATAATTCTTTGGGATGCAAATAGAGTGTATGTGTGGAGTTGTGTAAGAATTGGCCTTTCTTTCTACTGCGTTTCATTGTACGTAAAATTACTGAATCATTTTTATGCTCACATTTTGGACATTGTTCTTTATGAATCACATTACAAATTGTCAGAAGACTTCTGGATTGTAATCCAATTTTTAATTTTACAAATAAGCACAAAGACACAGAATTGTATTTTCTTTATTCTTGTCTTTTTAAAGACAATATGGCCCCATCGATCACTGTCCTTTTTCTGAAACAGTCAGCAGGATACAACATATATTTGAGTATCATGTGTTGATTTTTTAACTCACTGTATACATTTTTGGTATACCATGAGTGGGGTATCTGACTGTTGGGAGCCAATAGGTAAACTTTTTTTCTTTTTGAAATATGGTAGAGGTGAAGATATGTGCCTGTGGGACACAGAGTGGAGGCTGTCTTCAGTGGTGCTGTGGTCCAGTGAACAGGCATCGGCAGAGGTGACATGGCGAGGTGACGAGACTGCTGGAGGAGAGAGAGCACCTGAGTTCTGCTGATTCCATGGGGGTACTGTTTGATGTGACACCTATCCAGTGACTGTCTACAAGAGAACATAGAATTATTATAAAGAATTTCGGCAATATACCCTTGGGGACAGAAAAAAAACAAAAAAAACATTACGTACGGATTAAGAGACTTTCTGTTTTGCCCACAAGTGAACTGACACTAACTGTTTTTTACTGAGTTGACCTGAGAAAATTGTAACATTTCAAAATGTCACAATCTGATGATGATAGCCCAAGATACAAAACACTGATGATGAACATGGTGCAGGTAGTAGTATGCATGATGTTCAGGGACAGATTCAAGAACTCAACAGAAAGCATTACGAGACCATGGAAGCTATCGCCAATTTGAGGAGCCTATCAGGTCTCATGTTTATGTGCCAAGAGAGTGTCACATCCAACCATTTAAGGGTGATTTCAGCAAAGATGGGAGATATGTTAATGAAGTCATTGACGAAGTAAACAGTGTACTACATACTAGAAATAAGACCAGTTAGACCTCGTACTGTCCATCTTAAAGGGTATACCTTTAGAAGAGGTCAGATTACAGATGGGAAATGAACATAATATAATTATACATATACAAATGTTTTTATTGTTGTTGTCTATAAAGACTATTTTGACATCTTAAACATCAAACATTAGCCTCAAATAACCTCACGCTAGGCAGAATTGTTCTCTTGCACCGAGTGTGATGCTGTGCCCACTGTACCCACACAGTGCCCTGATTGCTCCTTGTGTTGACATTGTCAACCTTATCAGAATCTGTGCCCTCTGTGTTACTATCAGAAATCCAGATCGAATTAATTCATGAAATTTCAAGCAAGCCCTCTCCCAGCTTGGCGACAAACAGTACGCATGCATGCTGGTTTTCCATAAACAATCCTTTCCTTGTTATCTCTAACATGGTTTCCCTATGACTCCAATGGCTTCCTTAATATGATCATTTTGGCCCTGCTTTTTATTTCCATTGGTTGCTGTCTGGCTCCTTGTGCTTTTTGGTGCTATTCCTGGAACTCTTCCCTTTGTCACAGCCAATTCAATTTAAGGCATAATCACAGATTCATTTAATTTAATAAAACCAGCTTCTTTTCAAGTATGATTTACAAGCATACTGTATGTGGCATTTTAAATGGAGACAATACAGCAATTGATGCATACAGCAATTGAGAGCAATGATCAAAACAAAATTTATAGTAAAACAATATAGCACAAAATTAGTTGAAAAAGTTAGAATATCAACTTTGTCTCAGATGTGTCTACTAAAATTCCTTTGGAGAAAGCAAAAGGAGACAAATGTTGCCATAGTGGAGAGAACTGCAAAGTTAGAATATCATTGCATGATATAACCTCTACATACTCTATGACAATAAAGTCGTAAAACTTCTTTGAACACAGTAAGAGCAGAGATTAAATGACTGTAACGTCACACTGCAGGCGACTACACTTCCGAGTTTTTCAGAGCAGAAAATTTTAATGGTGCATATGGGCAGTGTTGTAAGGGTTGTAAATAAAAGTTATTCTGAAGGGATATCTATGGTTTAAATTGAAGAAATACAGTAATTGTGTGATTCGGATATGTAACTGGTTTATGAAACACATCCTCACACATTTAACACACTTCTAAAGCATTAGAAAATAAAAATAAAACTATCATCTGACATACAAGATACATCTTTACTGCTTAATGTATTAGTTCCACATACCGTGAATAATAATATTTGTCTTATGCAATATGCTATTGAAACTTAGATTGAACAGGTTACTAACTGCATACTTCATTCAGGTATTTAATAATTGTATTTGCATATTTCGCCAGTATGTGCTGCAGTGTTGGCAAGAAAGTGTCGATTTCATCCTGTTAGATTCACATGGTGGTCTTGCTCATTGTATGAAATGTTCGTGTTTGGATCAAAGGATGATGTGGAATCTGATTTCCACAGTCCACGTAAGTCACTCTTTATTGAAATAAAACAGAAAATGCTTTCCAGCTTTATGCCAAACAAAAGACTGTTTATCAGCATCAATGGAAACAAAAATCAGATTTTCAGCAAAACATTCTCAGAACACAGACACGCAAACTCTGGTGTGTATCTCTCTGCCTCTTTCTCCATTCTGGACCTGTTTTTATCTCCCCATCTCTCACTGTCAACAGAGAAACAGTAATTAGGAGTAATTCATATCAAGTGGAACTCCTTACTGCTTTCTCTCTCCCCAGACAGGTGCTCGACCGTGCCCTCACCTCCACATTCCCCCAGCACCTTTCTGGGGAGGAAGTCTGCGACCGCCATCAGCACTCCAGGTCTGTGGACCACTTTGAACATAAACGGCTGGTATCTTTCATGCTGTGGAGCCATTGGAGCGGGGCAAGGTCTGAACAGAAGGTGAATGCCCGTCCTACTTGATGGCCAAGCACTCCTTCTCTGTGGTGTGGAGAAGGCCATTTTCTCATGGGACATAGGCATCAAGGGCATCTGCCAATATCCCTTTGTTAAATCCAGTGTCGAATAAAAGCGAGCCGAGCCCAACCGATCAAGCAGTTAATCAATACGAGGCATTAGATAAGTGTAACATTTTGACACTGCATTGAATTTCCTATAATACACACAAAATTGGACCGAACCATCGCTCTTAGTTACCAGAATCAGCAGGCTGGTATTACCTCCATATCGAGCATGTCCTTTAATTCTTCCCATACTACTTGTTTCTTGTGTTCAGGTAAGCGGTATGGACAACAACATACCACTACCCCTGGGGTTGTCTCGATGTGGAGTTTTATGAGGTTAGTGAGGCCAGGAAGAGGCGAGAAAAAGACAGAGAAATTATTTTGCAACATGGCAACCTTTGTACATTGTGACGGTGAGAGGTGGACTCCGCAAGGGACTGGAGTGAAATTATTGTCTTTTAGATTCACATATGTCCCGAGCTCCTCCCTCTCCGGAACTACTGTCACCAAGGATACGGGGACCGCCTCTCTCCATGGTTTTAAGAGATTGAGGTGGTAAATCTAACGTGCCCCACCCCTATCCGTATGCACTTCCTCATAATTGACTTCCCCAACTCGCCTTGTGAATTCAAAGGGCCCTTGCCACTACACGAGTAATTTTGTGCTCAATATGGACAGAACAAGCACTTTATCTCCCTGTGCAAATCAAAAATTCAGCCAGGACTGAGCTTTTTTTGTGCCTGTAGCAAATTCTCCTGTGATTGATGCCCCAGTGTGTGGAGTTTAGCTCACAGGTCAAGAATGTATTGAAATTCATTTACCTCCCAATTCTCCTTCATAACATCTAACATGCCATGGGGCTTACGCCCATATAACAATTCAAACGGGAAAAACCCTGTGGAGTCTTGCGGGACCTCTTGCACTGCATATAATCCCAATTCCGAGCATCTTCGTGCACAAACTATATTTTTTATGCTCTTATTAAATCATTCGAAAAAAATATAAATAAATAAATAAATAAAACATTTCTAAATGTATAAACAATTCTTGTTGCACTTAAATCGGTTTTGTATACTATTGTGATGATACTGAAACTTTGAAGTATGGTACTTCTCGTACCACTGTCTCCTTAAGGTGATTCGCTTATGTTCTTCCTCTTTTGTAAGTCGCTTTGGATAAAAACGTCTGCCAAATGAATAAATGTAAATGTAAATTCGACCAAGCCATACATTTGTGGATGGTACACACTTGTACGAATCGATTTAATACCAAATAACTAATAGAGCTTGCGTAGTGTACGTGACATGATCATTGAGGATTTCTTTCAGAATCCCCATTTGGGAGATTATTCTGAAGAGTACCTACACAAAAATCCAGCTGGAATTCCCCTATGGGCTGGGGAAGCAGAGGCTTCCCTCTCCCTTACTTCATCCTGACACAGAGCTGACATAGACGGCCCGGCTCTGCCTCCCCAGTGAGCGCATTGCACACCCCCCTCCCAACCACTGGTATTTGGTATGTCCCGGCTCGATCGGGGGCAGCCTGTAGAGTGTAGGAGATCAATGTCCCCACCTCCATCACCAAGCACTGTTCACGGACGTGTCCCGGTTCCCTGTTACTCCAACAGACCAGTCCAAACCTCACACCCACACCAGTGACCGCAGGTTCCCCCACCTGAGAGGAAGAATGGGTAGAGCCGGGGGAGAGAGAAACAGGGGTGTTAATACACGGTGAACCATCTTGGGGGATTGTTCAGGAACAGGATAGGCTGGAAAGAAGGAGGAGCTTACCGAGCTAATAAGGATAACAGCACTGAGGTCTCACAAAGCGGTAAGTCCCTCCCTCTTTCCAACCTATCCTGTTCTCCCGGAAATGGTGGAACAATCCTCCGAGACGGTTCACAGTGGAAGACTGTGCTTTCATGCGACCATGAAAATAGAGCCCTAAATCTCATTAAAGTCTAAAAGAAATAATAAAAAAATGCAATTAACTTTTGTGATTTTTCTATGTGCTAACCTAACATGCACGTCTTTCTTCTGCTTTCTCTACCAACCTCTCTCTCGCTCTCTCTGCACTGAGAGAGAGAGAGAGAGAGAGATAGAGAGTAACTCTGTATCTGATAGAGAGCCAATTAACCTCTGGACAACCTCAGCAGACAGTAGTGTGTGTGTGTGTGTGTGTGTGTGTGTGTGTGTGTGTGTGTGTGTGTGTGTTAACGTTTTCTCTTTGCCCTTACAAACAATGTACTGCCATACTGAAGGGTGATGCTGCCAACTTTTCTCCTCTGCATTTTCTTAGTGTGTGTGCACTGGTATGTGTGAGTGTCTGTTTTTCTCACTGGAACAGTTCCCATTTGACCAGGCCTTTCCTTGTAGTATTTTGTGCATGTCCAGTCAACAGAAACTCACAGTCTGTGCAATTTAATAGCACTTTATCATCCTCCTACTATTTTTTCCTCCCTCCATCTCTTTCTGTTTCTCTCTCTTTCTCCCACTCTTTTCATGCTGTGATGACCACTGTTTCTGCATTCCTCTGGCATTCCAGCTCCATCATGCTGACCTGCTTTGCTCAGTCTCTGTTAAGTCAAAACTCTTGGTTTAACTGTTAAGTCATCCCACAAACCTGTTGTTCCACTTAAGACTTACTTTTAGGTTAACTTTACTTTAAAGGGGTTATCTCATGAAAAATAAAATTTCCTTGATCTTTTTAAATAAAATAGTAGGATGTACGATGAAGACATATCATAACTTTTAAAACTCCAAACTTAATTTCCAGTCCAAAAAGAGCATAGTTTTTAAATCTGCAAAAATCTGTGACTTTGTCAAAACGATGAATACATTAACTTAAGATTGCACACATTTACACGTGAACAACTTGGCCTGATGTCTTGAAGTAATATAGAGGAAGTATGATGAATACTAGGATTCCTAAACACCAGAAGAAGAAAACCAGTAAGTTGTAAAGCTCCAAAACAGACAAAAAGCTGAATAAAAGTATTGTAAAAGTAGATCAGATGACTCATGTGCTATATTGAAAGTCTTCTGAAACCATTTTTCTCTCTCTGTCTTTCTTTTGCTCTGTTTCTCCTACATCTTTGGGCCATGCCTTAGGAAAGACATAATCCCTCCAGCCAATAGAAGACAGATGCTCCCCTCACTCTCTCTCTCTCTCTCTGTCTCTTTCTCAACTGGTTTTGCTTCAGGGCCTAGCTTTTACATTGGACAAGTGCAGACCCAACATAGTATACATTTTTTTTTTTATCATGGGTTAGGGTTAAACAACCATTATAAAAACTATACCACTGTGATGTTTAATTCATAGGAATGATAGAGGCCCATCAATATGCAAACGTATTTATATTTAAAAGATTTAGACATAGACAATTTTGATTCCTAACTGTCTGTTGAATTTAATCTCACTGCCAAAACAAATTGTGGTTGGAGCAACTAGGTGTATTCACACTGCAAGTAAAGTCATATTAAATGAGGGCATGTCACGCAACTTGTACATGTTGGCATCTGCCTAATTTGCTTGCTTTTACCAGATGACAGATGTGTTTGTACCAAAACACTATAGAGTTTGACTAGATGCACAACCTTTAACATCAACAACAGAAAATATAGGAAGCATTTTCTACTTCATGAATAGAAAAGTTGATTCATAATTTAGAACCCCCCCCCCCCCCCCCCTGCTGTCCGCGACCCATTCAGAAAAGATCTGTGAACCATTTTTGGGTTGCAACCTACCAGTTGAGAACCACTTATACATTTGATCCTCCCAGACTGCCTCTCTCTATAGATCTGATCCAGGGTTTTCAGATCTTTGTGCATCATGCTGTATCTTTCTCCATCTGTCACTATAAAGAAAAGAACCCCCATGGAAAAGGGATTTGGATGGTGGCATATGGAGAACAGATGTGCATTCTTGGATCAGTATGTCAGGAGGTGAGGTGCCCCTGATGTTGTACCTGCAGCTCCTGTGATTCTGCTGATGTCTGTTGGGTTTGTTATACGAGTTCTCTCTCAATCTCACGGACATATCTTTTAAACACACTTATTAAAGACGCACAAATCGCACAAAAGAATGACCAAGACACAGTTTTCAGTCACATGACTTCATATTTCCATATAAAAATATCAATCTAATCAGCACCATTGCAATTATTTATACATAACACAAGCATAAGACATAATTTTTTCTCAGTGCTTTCCCTGAAAGCAGACTCCTTCACCTGTCAAGTAATAAGCTGACATTTCCTTGGGAAACTTTATCACACCACAAAGGGATTGGTTGACTAACCACCAATTTCCACCATCTAAAATTGAAGTACCACAATTAAATCATCTCAAATGTGTTGTTACCAGTTCCAGACAAAATCTGCAGATTTTGTGGAATGGATTCAAACATAATCAAATGTATTAAATGACACTGATATTACTGCACTCTTATTGGTATTTGAATGTACTATCAAATTAGCCAAAATATTTAAAAATATTTAATATTTAAAATTTTTCTTAGTATTTAAAAACAGTGGAATTCTGCGGCCCCAAATTTCATGCGGGCCTGGTCAATACATTGTAACATTAAAAACATAAAAAAATAAAACAAAACAGAACATAAAAGGTTTAATGACCAGAAAAGGTGTTTCTTTGATTTGAAAGATCCAGATACTACAGATCTTTTTTTAAATGTTTCAGCAAAATAAATCCTTAATAAAAAAGAGTGTATTTACATTCATTTAAATAAATTACATGTTTAAGTCGGTCTTGGTGAACACATCCGTTTTTGACACATCAGCTGATGATGAATTTGTTTTACATGAGCAAATATTTTGAGAGATTTCCAAAAATCAAAGTGAAAGTTTTTAAATGCTCAAACAAATAGACCCTATTTCACCTGGGAAAAAAGTGCTGAATATCATCGAGAATAAAGCTGGAGTGTAGCAGGGACAGAACGAGGGAATGAATAAAAGATTGGGGGAAAGAGAGAATACTGACAGATTTGATTAAACACACACATGTGTGCTCCTGAACCCATAGACTATCTTGTGTCTTGCTACGACAATCTCAAAATACCACACTTTGCACCTCTGCCAGGTATACAAACACATTCACAGTCTTGGGGAGGGAACCAAATGTCCCATCCCAGGTTCAGAGAGGCAGTATTGCACTTTGGTTGGGCCGTAGTTCACAGCTGACCTCTGCCTGAGTGAGCCAACAACAGAAACCTTCCTGAAAGGTGCTTTATCTTGTGACCTCCTTCCCAGAATCCTGAGCGGAAACATATGTGTCTTTAGAGGGAGCAATCAGGAGATTGATGATGCTATATGCTATCCTCTCTGTTCAGCGCTCAGCTGTCCCCAGTCGTACGTAGGTGAGTTTGCCCGAAGCCGATGTCATGCTGGCTGCACCAGTTTTGAAGAGCACGAGTTGATGACCTACAGAGATAAAGAAAAGAGAAAGCAGGTTGTGAGAGACAGAATAGATATTTGCTGCAACAAAGACTCTATTTACACCAGTGTTTTTATCATTGAAAACCAAAACTAAACTAAAACATAAAAACTAAACTAAAACATATTTTTATTACCCTGTTTTAAGAGGTTGCTTTTTCCATCTAACAAAAAATTTGAACTGACTAATGGTTAGGTTTAGGTTTTAGGTATGCAGTCCTCTTCACTGTATTACAGCCTGTTCAGCTAAAAACAACTCACTTTTGGCGCCCCTCTGTGGACATTTCAGCAACGCAGCAACATGCATCCAAAAAATTCTACTAAACTAAAATAAAAACGAAATATACTGAAAATGGATAATTTTTTTTTTTTTACTAAAACTAACATTCTTAGAATGAAAATGAATAAAACTAAACAAAATAGAAATTACAAATTAAAAATTAAGTTAAAATAAAATCTAAATAAACTGAAAACAATTACATAAACATCCATCTGTGATCCAATACCAAGTGGACAATGCTAAATACAGATGTAAACAATGCAAAATTATTTGTGATCTGATCACTGAATGTAGTAGAGGTAGTCAAAAACACATGTGACTACTTCATATTTATAGTGTGAACGCTAATACGTCCTGAAGTGTCTTGGACAACGTTGGTCAACCATTGCTTTAAAACAAGATTTTTGAACCGGTTTGAAACTAGTTACGTGTGTCTTTAAAAGAAAATAAATAACTGTCTGATTGAAAAATCAGGAAAAGCGAATACAAATACGTCATGAACATTTACAGCATGACGCAAGTCAACATGTAGTGACGCAGATCATGTGAAGCACTTACTACAGATACTACAGATCCTTGACTAAAATAACAATGACAATTTTGCTGAAATATTTAAGTATATCCAAGGCTATTTAAGTATACTGTATTTAGGAATAGCACAGCCTTTTTTATGCTTTAAAACATTCAGTGACACACTGACATTAGCAGTGAAGAGATCCTCCCCTCGAAATCTGATCAAAAGTAGTCACGTGACACGCGTGCTAATACCAGGTGTAAACAGCAATCTGTCTCAGCTGACCACTTGTGATCAGATCACCCAAGACGGATAAACAGAGCAAAAGAAAGTAACAGGAAGACAAGATAAATATGGTATGAGTGAGGGATGGAGAATGTAAATCAGAGAATTAGTAAACAGAAGGAGAATCCAGTAGAGGTGGAAATGGGTTAGAATCCAGATATTACATTGGACATCAAATTGGCAAACACTGTACCAATATAGTCTGGATATTATGTTATTTTACCCTGCATAGTTTTGTTTATGGTTTTTGAGGATGAGGGCATGACCATGTTGACATCTGCTAAATTTGGCTAGCTTCTGCTTAGTGAATGATGAATTTGCACCAAAATGCCATAAGGTTCGATTGAATGCATAGGCTTTGACGTTAACAACAAAACATAAGGGAAGCATTTTCTCCTACCTCTTGATAAGTCTATTTATTTTGCTATCCTAACTGTGCACAAATATATGATTGGTTGTATGTCATTATTTGCATGTGCATTGTATTTTTCTTTTCCCTGCAAAAGAACCTGATAATTATTTTGGCTTGCATCCCAGAAACTTAATGCAACTGGTAAAACAACATTACACATACATTCACATAAATCCATACACACATTTCCCTACAGTAACAACACAACATACTACATTGAAAACTGAGCAAAAAAGCAATACAAAATCTAGTTGAAATTACAGGATGAGTCCCATGTTAAAATGTTAGTCTTAATCAGTTGCAATCACTTAGTTTCATAGTTCTATTTTCAGAGTTCATTATTTACTGTATATTATTTTCATAGAATGAAATCTCATTGGTACAAATGCCCCACACAGCTCTATACTGCATTTCACTCACAAAGGCAAAAAATTACATAACATTGTAACTAGGTAATCTACACACAATGAATAAAATATACAGGTATATCTATATATATATATATATATATATACACACACACATACAAATAATTTTTGTTTTTCTTGAACAGTTCAATACACTTGAAAACAATACCTGTCCAAGTGCTCTGATTGGTCATGACAAAGGCCCAGCACTGGGCGTGGCTCTCACACACATCTATAGCTTCATCGACGCTGAAGACTGAAAGCATGCATCCGTCGTGCTGATAGGACGGCCAGCAGCGGTAGTTCTCTGTGGCTATTGAGGCACTTGGCACACGTTTATACTCTGTCAAATGAAAGAAAGATGAATTAGATTCTTGAAAAGATGATTTCTAATGTATGGGCATATGAACATTAATTACAATACTATAATTGCAATTAATATAATTTTATAATATTATATCGGGAAACACCTAAGCATAAATGCACAAATAGTTAACCTAACATCCACAAATATATATATATATATATATATATATATATATATATATATATATATATATATAAATAAAAACGATATTGAGCTACACATAACAACTGTCCAAGAAAAGAGTGTGTATGTGTGTGTAGGTGGTTAACACATGGAGAAACAGCTCCCTCATTGTGCTAACACAGGGGGGTTGGCTTGTTCTTTTATGAGGGCAGAGTCTTCAGGATGTTAGTCTGAGCTCGACATGTGTCCTCCCTTATCTTGTGCTTCCCCAGAAACTCACTCTAAAGCACAAGTTTTAAATGCCACTCAACGTGGCCCCAGACACAATACATGCCTCCATCACCGGGCAACCACAGCCAGGGGGAGGCCGAGAGAAAGAGAAGAGAAGATAAAACGAGAGAAACAAATAAAAAAGGAGATGTGAGGAGTGAAAAGAAAACTAAACTAACAACGTCTCTCATATGCCTTCATCTGTCCACGCCCATAAATTCATCAGCCTCACTCTTTCTCTCACTTATCACTGTGCTGTCAGCTCTTTAACAATATAGTAAACCACTGACTACAGGAAACTGAGAAACCCGCCTAACAAGGTACAACGTTTGTTGTACAACAAAAACATTGACAAACGTTATGTAAGGGTAGAGATAATGTTACGAACATTCTTAATATAATGGAACATCCTTACGTTTTTTGGGTGAATCTCACAAAAACATGTCCATGTCATTGCTTATTTCATTGCAAAATCAAAAGGAAATTTTTTTAAATACAGCTTATTAAAAATAAAGAAAATAAATAGATAAAAATAAAAGTGAGTGGATACAATGACACCCGGGATGGAGAGGTTTGGCGACCTTGGTGTGCACACATGTTAAGTTTGTACATTTGTGCAGAGATGTTTTCACCTCTAAAGAACGAAATAGTGCCCAAAAAATGACCAAAAAATTGACTAAAACCGCAATTGAAAGTGGGGTGGCCACAGCCACCACCTAGCTCCACCACTGGGTGGAAATGTGCTTAATTGTCACAATGCACAAGATTTCAGTGGTCCTACAAAAAAGTGGGTTTTAATTTTGTCATTTTTCTTTTGTTTATAGATTTGAGATTTCTCTATGGGAGCGGCTTCCAATGTGGCGCTACAGAAATATAAACCAAGTAATCGATAAAATGTCCTTTCTCTCATCATGGTTGGAAGAGATGGTTTTTATTTCTTACCTCTTTATTGTGTCACGCCTGGTTAGGACATGGTGTGATGTTCAAACAATGTAAACAGCAGATGAAGCAACTCACTATAGCAACTTTCCATATCAACATTCCATCTTAAAGGATAATTATTTATTGTTACTTTGTTTATGGACAGACACGAGTTCAGAGCACTGTGAAACATCAAGAGTAACTAATGAGGAGAGTTCTGTATGAAAAGACTACTGTAAATGCTAAATTATACTTACTGGGCGAACAGTCTTCGCTTAGTTCGCATACAAATGATGATGAAATGCAGTGATGTTTTTGTTCTGCCAAGGTGTTCGTTTGGTGAGATTTCACTAGTTCACACATCTTTGAAATTCTTGGCCCCAGAGAACTCGGCTGGTCAAAGAGTGTTGATGATTGGTTAAAACTAATCGTTTACAACCGCACGTGCCAGCTGAGGAGTTGTTACCTGGGTTAATGTCGTTAAAATGGATAACTTTGACCCCCGTCTCTCAGAGAATGTGTGGAAGTATACTTTTTACATGATACATAACATATGAACACAATCTCTACGAAGAAAGCACGGCCACGACAAATGAGTGGTGAGAGTTTTTAAAATTGAAAGGGGCTGTGACAAGTTTAATAAAGCAAAGAAGCCACCACACAGCACTAAAAGCAGTGGAGAGAAAAACCTGCATTATTGGCTTTACTTGTGGCTGGAACAGTACGTGAAAAACTGACATCACTCTAAACAAACTCGTTATAAAATGACGTTGCACATAGTATAAATGGCGGCTTCATTCGCCTAGGCTGCTTTAGTTCATCCAGTAGAGAAATATTCAGCTTCGTCCTAAGTATAAACCAGACTTAATGCTGCCATCATTCTCTTCACAGCAGTAATGATGGCAAGACCGATCTTTTACCGAGTGCATTTTTTTTTGTCAAAAAGCACAGCAGTCTGTTTCTCATCTTGTTCATGTATCAAATTAAAGTTACAAGATGGGATTCGTAACAACATACTGTTCATTATAATGAATGTATGACATTACAGTATTGAAAAATAGCAGCTGTGCTCTCATAGATCAATGAAAGAATATACAGTATGTAGCAGTCTGTATGAATTCAACAGCTGCGAGTATCTTAATTTGATCCAACCAGGGGTGTAGACCAATCTGAAATGGGAAAAGAGCAGCAATACTTTTCAGCTTTGCTAGTGAAAATTATTAATGCAATGTGCAGCACTTTTACAGCATGTTGTTTGGAAACATAACTGCAATGGACACATTGTTATGGAGCACATGCCTTTGGTGAACCTGGCAAAAATGCTGAAAATGTGGTCATGTATCCGTACACGTTCATGGAAAATGAGACTTTGATGCTTAATATTTCCATCGTCATAGGCCTTGTTCAGACTGCCACAAAAAAATCTGATTTTTTTGCATATCCATATTGTATCCAGATGAGTTTTTGATAGTCTGGAAAGCAAAAAACCACATGAAATCAGATTTTTTTCTAATCTGATTCAAATGCTTCTTAGTCCGGACACTCTGGCTGCTCAATTCAGATTTCAAATGGTCTTTATCGTCACTCTTAACGCGACACACAGTGATGACGTTAAAAATCGGTGACTGTAGCACGGAACATCTCAACATTTGTTGTGATAAGTCTCCCTTATCGCTGAATTTTTCTTGGGCGACAGAGGAATTCTGCACTGCGACTGGACAGGGCACTTATTTGGAGAACAAGATGATGCACCTAAATTTTTCACGCATCTGTTTTGAAAGAATCATCACGTGGGTACGCCTATGTTGTTACCAAAGCAACCCATGCAGATAGGCTGGTTATGTCTGAACGCACAAATCTGATTTGATCACTTGCAAATAATAGTGCGACAGTCTGCCTGAAAAGATCTGATTTGAGAAAACATCAGATTTGCCTGCAGTCTGAACATAGCCATTGAGACAAAAATCAGTTTTTTTAATCCACAATATTCCTAAATCCCATTACACTTTGTGGGCAATGTGGGCGGAACTTCCGGTTAAGCGTAAAACAATCAATGTGATGTGGTAGTGCAGCATTACAAATGACAGAAACTTGAGAATAAAAGATCAAAGAATAACAGCGAGGCAATATTGTTCTTCCCCACCTATCTGTTATTGATTATGGGTGGGAGGATGATGACCATGTATCCATCGATGGAGAGGCTGAGGTCACTTACCTAAAAAGCTCTGTAGCCTATTAGCTAGAGAACTGTAAATAATTATGCTTATTTTAAAGCAGATATTGAGTCTAATCCGAATCTGAAGAGTCAGTTTTACCAAGCTTGAGTACATACTGCAGAGACTGGGGAGGTCCAGACAGCAGGATGCTCGTGTATTACAGGGCTCAGAGATGATACTGTTCATTTTATGTAATCTCTGTATAGTAATGCTAGCCTAAACCTTCATTAAATGTTTTGGTGTTGATAGAAAGACTGATCCTGTTGATAGACAGAATTGATTGTTCTTGTGTAGGAAATAACGATGCATTAGCTGTCACGGTCCTGTCACTCTGTCAGACTGGGTTTTTGTCTGACGGGACCATGGCATTATTGTCCCATGACTTCCTGTCTGGTTTGGTTTCAGTCTGTGTTAGGATCCGGACACTCGTGTTCCATGTCTGTCTGTTATCAACGTGGGTGCATCGTGTTAATGTCATCTTGGCAGCATGCACTCAAGTCAATAGTTTCTCAGTCTCTCGTGAACACAGGTTCGTGTTGTGCTCGCGTTGCGTGCCCGGGTCGCGAGCTGTCTTCATGTTGTGCTGAGGTTCGGTCACTTCGGTCTTAGGTGTCAGGTGTGTGTGTGTGGCCGAACTCTCGTACAGGTGTCCACGCCTGTTGCGTGCATGTATGCTCAGGTTTAGTTTAGTGTGAGAATGCGTGGCATCGCTTTGTTTCCCGTTGCTACACATTCTCTAGTCTTGTTTGTCGGTTGGCATGGGTGTATACTGCCTCTTGTCTTGCTGATGTGCGCTTATGCCATTCGAGTGTTGTGTTGTCTTGTGAGAGCATGTGGCTTTATTTTGTTTCTGTATCGCCACGTGTCTCTGTCTTATGTCATACCCCGCCTCCTTGCTTGCCCATTATTAGTTTATTAGTCACACATGCCCTGTCTTGTTTACCTGTTGATTTTTCTCCCTTTTTTGTCTCCTCATGTTTGCTGTCCATTGCCAGTTCGCCTTATTGGTCATAAAGGTGGATAACATAAGAAATCTCTGCTGTTGATTATTGCCAATAAAGTGAAAACAGCACACAAATAAATTATTCCAAAGATTTTTCATACAGATGTTCCAAAATCAATCCTTTGGCATCAGAGGCAGGACCACCTTGTGCTTTTGTGAGAGGTTTCTGATCATAACATTGTTGTTTTAGACAAAACTTTAGTTTTGCTTGATTATTAGGATACCCATTGACTGCACACATTGTCCAGTTTGAACACATTGTCCCAATTGAAATTTTACAAATTTAAAAAGAAAGAATCTAACCGCATGATACGCTAGCAAGCAGTGACCATCTACACACAAAACCACAACCAATTGCACTTCTGCTAGCCAAATGGACATTTTGCCCACTTACAGTAAAATTACTGACAATACTGTGGATAAAGATCATCCAAAGGACAGTTTCATGGCCTTTAAGAAATATTTATGGCCAGTAAATTTTTCAGTTCACTCACCATTGCCAAGTGTGGCAAAACATTTGGAGCCTGGGTGTAACAAACTCAAAACTCTAGATTGGTCTAAAAGTCCTCATTCACAGGACTGTGGCAATGGGCCTACAAATGTGCTACAAATGTCCCAATTACTCAACCATAAATGTCGGTATTTCTGAGTTTCCCTCTCATTTTCTCTCTCTCTCTTCAGGTATATGGCTGGATGATCTTTACTGATGTGATTCGCCATTTCTTTTGGAAAGTTTGGGAAGCTCTGAATGGAGGTTACTGGGCAGGCTGCCTCCGATGAGGTTGTTCTGATGAGTTTAGTGTCTGGAGCGTAGTGTGGTGGGATAGAGGAGAGGAGGGGCGCACGTGGCAGAAAACTAGTTAGAGCTACAAGCTAGTAAATAAGAGCAACTATTAGATCCTTTATTGCAGTAATTAATGCTTTATGGAGCTTTCTCTTTGTGTGAATTTTTTGAAGACACAGGAGCAGTGAGAGAAAGAGAGAGAGAGGAGGTGATGTAGTCAGCCAGAGACATGCTGGGTTTTTAATGCCTTCTGAGCATGTTGGTCAGGAGCATATTCCATAGGGAAGTCCTGTCTGTATCCATGCACACTCACAGTGCTGATAGGCTGCCAGAGGTTCCTGATTTACAAGAATACTTACAAAGCCTATCAGTGCAGAGTAGTTCTCAGTCGTGATGTTGCATACTTAAAGCATTTCAAGACTAGAGATGACTTAACTCGAGTCTGGCTCGAGTCACAAATTTAAAGACTTGTGACTTGCTTGCATTTTACTGAATAAAATGACTTGACTTTGACTTGAGAACCAGCGAACCGAGACTTGACTTTGACTTAAACTGCATGACTCGACAATGACTTGAATGTTTTTTATTATTATTATTTTCAATAACTTATTAGAAACAGTGATGATATGTGTTTAAAAAGATATTGCGACATCAATTAATTCATATGCACAAATGTAAGCCCACCAGCACCACTGATCTGCATCTGTGCAGTTAACGCTGCGCTCACAATGCGCCAAAATGACAGATGATTGACGAGTTCCCAAAATAATCTTCTTTGGATATAAAGATTTCGATTTGGACAATGTGAATAAAAAAAATAAAAAATAATATGCAAGACAAAATTATCCGATACAAAAAAACCACAACCTCGAATTTCATCAGACATTTCAAAAACCACAAGGAATGGTAAGTAAATCATTTTGTTATCATTTCATTATCTAGAAAGATTCATATGCAAAATTACTGTTCAAATGTTTGAATGTTTTCAGTAAATTAAAATGATTCACGATTAATCTCTTTTGTCCCTTAATCTCAAGTATGAAATGACCCGACATTGCCACTAAGTGTGTGTGTGCCTTTTCTAAACCATCTCGACAGTCAACAATATATCACAACCATTTGTTGGCAATATAAAAACAGATCAGGCAGATTTGCAGTCACAACACTTTATTTAAATGTGACAAGTAATATAAAATATACAGAATGACTTGTGACAATATTGATTGACTTCTGAAGACTTTAAGACTCTAAAGCCCTTGAATGCAATATCTTTGACTGTTTTATATAAATATCTCTCTGAAGTAGGGCTTCCCCCGACCAAAGATTTTCCTAGTCGAGTAGGTGTTCATTTAAGCCATTAGTTGACTAGTCGTACATTTATTATATTAATTTAATAACTTGATTATATACTGTATATATATATATATATTTGGGGGGGGGGGGGCATCAGGAAATGGTTTGAGTTCCAGTTCTGAGAAAGAATGTTATAAGTAACACTGCTAACACTGTTCTACAATACAGAGAAATACTAATCCGTAATAATGAGCCTTTAAAATATTAATTTTACAAGCACATGCCCGAAGCAACACCGGCAAAAGCAGTAATGATCCTGAATGTGTCGGAAAAACCAGCAAGGAGACTGTCTGAACATTTTGTTAATTTATAGAGAGAAATGCACATTAGGGTCGTTCCAACAGACGATGATCGACAATGGTCAGAGTGATCGCCAATAGCTGATGCCTTTGAGCATGTCAGGACAATATTTGGCTCGCATTCCCATTAATGTATTCAATTATTATTGTTATTATTATTATTATCAGATAAATATTACAAATAATTTGCCGGTAGACACACAGACACCCGCTTGAAGAAACACTTTATTATATTATTAAGAGCAGATGACAGAAAAGCCGTATATGGGCAAATATGACGTGCTGATACGGAGACGTGCATTCTCATGGAACATCACTCTTTCTTTGTTTCTGTCCTGAATTTTTATTTAATTTTTTTGCAAGAACAGTATCATCTATGAGTGCTGCATATGACCTCATCTCAGCTTAAGAGGTGCTTTGAGTTCAGTTCACTTTATTTCCACAGAGCAGTTCACTGTGACCACAAATCTGCAGCCTACACATCTGTGATTAAAATATAAAATAATACAAAAACAAATTCACCTCGAATCATTATTTATATTTCAGTGATTATTATCATTATAATTGTTACGTTTATATTTATAATTATTTTTATGTATTTAACTTTTAATGTAATAGTAATTTTCCGCCTGCATGTTTAGATGGAGACTTGCCTGATGGTAAATGGAAAGGTGTTTATATATATATATATATATATATATATATATATATATATATACACACACAGTACCTGTTTTATACATTTAGTGTGAAAGAGTTTGCTCACATAGTAAAATGTATATATACAAATATAAACAAATATTACAATAAATCAGCATAAGGGGAATATCTTTACAGTCAGTTCTAAGAGACTGTGACAGACTAAGAGATTGTTTTCAGCAGAAGGAACCAATAAGAATTGAAAGAGTTAATAGCCCTGGAGAAGATGGCCAATGCTTGCTTAACACTCTTATCCATCAACAAGTGTCTGTGTCTGCTTTACACTGCCAATGGAGCATGGAGGTGAGAAGACGTGATAGAAAAAATGTAAAAGAGAGAGAGAAAGAGAAATGTCGAAAAGCTGTGAAAATGAGAACGAGAGAACAAGAACTGGCAAATTGAAGGTTTGGAAAGGAATAGAAAAAAAATGCACGTTCGAATGATTGAATAGATACAAATGGCGAAACAAATAGGGGTGGAGAAAGAAGAAAAGCAGTTGTTTTTCAGTGGGAAATGGCTGTTTTGACAGGCAGGGCTGTGAGCAGCCCCTCTCCTCATCAGTTATATAAACTCTAATCTTGTTAATCTCCGCTCATTTGTCCTTGCATGCACACAAACTCTTTCTCGCTCTGTCTTCACTTCAAAATATTTAATACTGTGGAGATTTGTGGCAACCCATTCATTGCCAGAATTCGGACATTTGTTGTCTTGGAGTCATGTCGGAATAATTGTATTTACAAGATAAGCGCACATGAACCTCACCACAATGTTGTAATTACTAGTGGGAAACTCTGGATTTTCATTGAGCAGTGCGTGGGGTGTCAATCTTGCCGTAAACAAATCAGTGTAGGTCAATAAATAATGTTAAATCAAGTTTTCCAGTATGCACAAAAAAACAAAGTACATACAAATATTGGGAGACATTTTAATACAATGGAATGATTTTCTTTAAATTTATATGACCATTTAGTTAGTCAAATAGCTAGCTAGAAAGCTTGCTTACTGGCTTACATTTTAAGCTTGGCAAGTATTAATTCTGGACCCTTGTCCAAGGTAAAAGGTGTGTCTGTATCTGTCTGGGTCACTCACCTTTTTTGTGTGTCTGTGTGTTATTCTTCAGGTAATGTCCATTCCTGTACATATCCAACACCTTTTTGAGGTGAACCAGAGTCTCATCTGTGTCCCAGATCAGCTCTCCTGTAAATATAAAACATAAACAACAATCAACATTTAACATTCTGTATAGTAAGTACAATTTATGCCCCCTAAAATGGCTACTGAATGATGCTGAATATGGCGTTTCGTGATGCAGGTCTTTTGAAAATAGAGAAAGAGATTGAGGCTTAGCCCACCCATTCTACCCGCAGCTTCATGGACTGTTGTGTCCCAGAAAAACAGATTTAAATCATTATCTGATAAGCCATTACACTGATGCACATGCTGATAGAGTGCCCAGACCAAGGAATTAAAGGGATAGTTAACCCAAAAATCACAAATCTCTCATTATATACTCACAGTCATGCCATCCAGACATTAATTTAATAATTAAAAGAGTCATGTGGATTACCTTTAAAATGACTGTATATGCTTTTTGGAGCTTTAAAGTACTAATAACAATCAACTTGCATTGTATGAACCTACAGAGCGGAGATATTCTTCTTATATTACTCTTTGTTTGTGTTCTGCAGAAGAATGGGATGCATGAGGGTGAGTCAGTGATGAGAGAATTTCCACTTTTGGGTGAACTATCCCTTTAAGGGCAGAGACAGAAGGCATGCGGGAAGGGAAAGAATGAGAAATGTTGGCATGTGAAGAGTAGGAACTTTTGTGTAGAAGAATGCTGAAAAGCAAGGATTAGGGTGATTGCTTGGTTTGGTATCTGGTAAGGGGGCCAGTTTTATCAATTCTCGCGGGTATTCTTGCTTAAAAAAGCCAGCTATATGTTGTTTCTAACTGATCTAAACTGATCATTTATGGTCAATAGCTGGTTCATTGTGGTCTAGACTTTGATCAGCTGCCATACTTGCAGATGCACCTGGTTTTAACTGGACAGTCCATCATTACTCTAGCTGGTCTAGATGGTTTATATGCTAAAATACTGGCTGGTGGATCTAGTTTTGACTGGGTAGAACATTTGTCATTTAGCTTGTCTTGATGAATGATCTGTTGAACTACCAGCTGGTGTACCTTGTTATGAATGGGCATTTCAACTATTATCTAGATGGTTTAGATGGTTGATCAACTGAAATACCGGCTAGTGGACCTGGGTAGAACATTTATCATTTAGCTTGTCTTGATGAATGACCTGTTGAACTATCAGCTGTTGAACCTCCAGCTAGTGGAACTAGTTTTGACTAAGTAAACCATCATTGATCTAGTTAGTCTAAATGGTTGCTCAGCTTAACAACCAGTTGGTGGACCTGATTTTGATTGGGTTCACCATCTTTGGTCTAGCTGGTCTAGAAGGTTGTTTAGCTGAACTAGCAGCTGGTGAGCCAGATTTTGACCAGGGTAGACCATCTTTTGTTGAGGATGGTTGGTTCGTTTGAATACCAGCTAGTGGGCCTGATTTTGACCAGGAAGAACATCTTTGGTCCAAGCTGGTCTACTGTATATTAGATGGTTGCTGATAGATCACTTTGGACTAAAAACAGCTAGGAAATACCAGCTTGATCACCTTAAGCTAATATGACTGTTTTTTTTCCAGCAGAGATGATAGATTTTGAGAAGTGGAGCCACACTTACCAGTTGAATTCACAATTTTGTCCAGAAGGGGTCTCAGTTGTGTGGGGGCACTGTGAGGTAACAAGTAGGTGAAGAAAAATCTAGAAGAATCGAAAAGCCTGGTCAATAATTAAATATGCATTCAAGACACCAAAATACACATATGAATCACAAGTCAGCTAAGATGAATGAAATTGAATCGCTCACCGGTACGCATTGTAGAGGTTTCTCTTTTCGTTGATACCTAGACAAAGCCCCTTGTGGCAGGGGAGGGTGAAGTTGCGGGCAGGGAACTCCAATAGGCAATCAGAGGGAGAAGAGGGTGAGCAGGGTGTCTCCTCAACACTGGCGTCATCCAGGTCGGTCACTTTCAACACTCCCCCAACCAAGACAAACTGCCGTGGCCTGAAGTCCAACAACGTGACAGAACCAAGCGGGGAGTGGGCCAAGTAGTGTAGCAGCCTCATCAGACTCAAACAGATCTGTAGATACACATGGGAAGCATGAAAATGTAGTGTAAATATGGAAAGTGAATCTTCTCTTTTTTAATTTAGACCAAACAATGCCTATCTTTCATCTTTTTACAAACAGTGCATTGCAGGTTTCCAAGTCTTACTCAGAATTGTGAGATATTGTTCTAAAATCCAAACTGATTTACGTAATTGTCTTTATGCCATAACAAGCTGACTTCGACGTAACAGTTATTTTAATTTTAATCCAAAAATTCATAGGAATCAATTCACACATATAATGTTCATGAGTAAACAAATTTTAGAATGGGGAAAATAAAAGGGCTGAATGCACATTGCGATTAGCTGCATCAGGTATATACCACCAGCCCTGAACCACCTTTCCTTTAGTGGAAACGCTTGCAGCTATTCCAGATTGGGCATTGGCACCAGTATCCTGCCAGTAAAAAGGGTAAAGCCTGGTTCACATTGTATAATTTTGGCCATGATTTTTCAGAATCATCTGTCTATGTTTGCTTTGTGAGACATGTTCACAAATTACAGATTAGTTTTCATTGTGATGCATCTTAGCCTCTGAACATTTCTGACTGAGTTCTGATTTTGTATTGCAGTTGTGCAGTGCGACTTCTATGATGCAAGATTAAATCAAACACTGTCAACGCTGCCAATCAGCACGATTGATGCCAATGTCTTGGTTAGGATGTGTATTGTACAGTCATACATAATGTTGCACAGTGTGCCATGGCTTTTTCCTAAGATCTCACTGGGATTCTATCATTCAGACGACAGTCTGACAAGCAACAATGGTAAAGGACTGTAAAAATCACATAGTGTGCACCCGGCTTTAGTGTCCAGACTTTTAGAGTTTAGGCCATGTCAATTAAAGAATCATGGCGACAGTTGGTCTTCATTATTTTGCACTAGTGCTAAAAAGTTTCCTGTGTTTGTCAGGAACTGAAAATTAGAAATTGTGAAATATAAAATGAGCAATATTAAATTACCAGAACACGTCCATTTTACACAGACCAAAATCAAGCATCACATCATAATTAAACGTACAAACTCGTAAGTAAGAACTTCCTAGTAGGACTTTAAGGCGGCATTGGTCTTGAAAGCACCCCCTTATTTCAATCTCCACTTCCTGATCCATGGGGCCACTTGAGTGTGTATGTGAGTTTTTGTGAGTGTGCAAGTGTGTTCCTTGAATATTAGCCTCCTTATTGCACGTGAGCATTTGAGGGGTGATGCTGAAGCTCTTGCAGCTGGTGAAAGTGTGAAAGGACACCTTGAATTCAAGCAACACCTCCATCTACTACTTTCTTCAGGCCAGAGTTCAGAGGATTAGATGGCCGTAGGGAAATTTGGATGGATTTGAGAAGGGTGAACGCAACAGATAAAGGAGAGGAGAGCATAAAAGAGAAGTAAACATGGAGGAGATGAGGGGGTGGAGGAGACGCTGCCCATGTCTTTCACAACAGACAAAAGCTGCTCTTAATACACTCCGGATTAGCAACTACTGGGAAAGGTCAGCCCCCGCACAGTGTGACTGCATGTGGGTTTGCGTCTTACTCTACATAGCAGGCAACTAGTAGCTTTGGTAAAATCATTTAGAAAGTGATTGTAAGAAATATTATTTTTAATAATATTTAAAATAATGCCATTTTAACATAAAAATAGTGTTGGCGGTAATTACATAAAAGTAGCTACTAACATAGGCACATCTTTTGTAGCATGACAGTAGCTTAGTACTTTTCAAAGTATATCCAATAACAAGCTACTTTTTCCACCGAGTAGTGGTGTAGCATGACAAAATGCTAGATCACCGATTTAGTGTCACGTTGTTTGCACACAAGCAGCTTCACAGACGAGTGAACAAATAATAGTCAAGGCAATAATCGAATGCACTCTTCTAAAATATGTAGCATTGGAAAGTTTTATTTATTCTCAATTACTGATTCCTCAGACCCGCAAAGGACTTTTTGTATTTTTTTACCTTTTTCTCCCAATTTGAATGACCAATTCCCAATGTGCTTTTAAGTCTTCAGGGTTGCGTAGTGATTTGCCTCAATCCAGGTGGTGGAGGACGAATCCCATCTGCCTCCGCATCTGAAACCGTCAACCCGTGCATCTTATCACATGGCATAGGTTTCACGCCATCCACCAACTCACCACGCGCCCCACCGAAAAATAACCACATTATAGCCACCATGAGGTGGTTAAACAATGTGGCTCTACCTTCCCTAGCAATCGGGCGCATTTGGTTGCTTCCTTGCTGGAGTCACTCAGCCCACCCTGGGATTCATCACTGAGTACTGTGATCCAGACACCTCGCATCTGGATATATGCCAGATTATGAAACACTACTCAATCATTAAATCATTAATGCTGATTTGATCGATAGAATATGCACACAAAAATCTCTTTTAAATTAAATTAATTTTATCACCTTTACTTTCATATGGCTGTAATAGCACAATGCAATTTTTGTGACTGAAGCACAATCTATAATGAGACTAATTTACATAGAAATTCATAATAATGACTTACTTTAAATACTCATGACACTTCAGCGCTGATTGTGCCTGCTTAAACTAGATTGCAGGTGGTTAGTAACAGACTTCGGAAACATGTACAGCTTTTGTTTGGAAGTTAGACGACTGTGCGATGTATACAAATGGGCCATGGACTGTCTATATTAATATAAACAATATTTATAGCTTTTGCGCTGAAATGCAAAGCGCAAATGTTGCGGAACTGTTTCAGAATATCAAGTACTTCGTGGAAAACCTCACAAAGCTGTCAACTACATAAAAGCATTCAGAAAATGTCTAAAAATAAAAGGGAATGTGCAAGAAAAGCCTTATATGGGCTATAAATACCATGAAATAATCAACAGCAGGAATTCTGTGTTCACAAAATGTAAAGACAATAAACATGTTTCATTCTCATTAAAATGGTTTTATTGTTTCAGACTATAAATTATTTTGATTTCACTGAAATATCAGGAAATCACTCCAGAAAGTGAGTTATATATAACAAATATATTAGCAGAATACTATGAGGTATGAGTTATGGAAACTAGCAGCCTGCCACAAACTGGAACTGGTAGTGCTGAAAAGTCTAAACTAATGGACAGTTATGAATTGGTCTGCTGAGCAATATACTGTTGTGCTGACATGTAGATGAGTGTGGTTTGTTCCCTATTAAAGCACTGACATTTTTATAAAGTGGCTTAACTTTTCTGCTATGAGTGTGTTTGTGTCTTAGTGAGTGTGTTGTGCCTGTGATTGTGAATGTGCGTTTGGGTGTGTAAGTGTGGTTTGGTAAGGAAATACACTTCTAGGGATGGTTTTAGGTTTTGTGCATGTGCACAAGTGTCAGCTGGGGTGCAAGTCTGCAATACTTGCAATCCATCGAGCCTGGCCCACAGTGAATCTTAGTGATCCAAAATCCTGCTGCACATAAAAGTACATTAAACACCAAATATGTTGGCTGTCACAGCATCACATCACACAACATCTTTACGTTCAATGTGGACAGACAAATCGCTTGTAGCTTATCAGACTTTTAGACCATACATTCATCACAAATCTTTTTTAGATTATCTGAAGCATATGTTATGAACAGCTGTCTGTTATCAGACGAAGAGCTCATGCACTGGGGTTTCATTCTTTTTCATTCTCTCTGCACAGGATGCGCTCTGGCCACAGGAAGTCAAATAATTATGGGATGTTGCCACGGTGATAGTGATCAGCAGGTTTTATCAGGAAGAGCAGTGCTGCTGTACAGGAAGCCTGGGGTAGAGTACAAGTCTTCACTCACGCACCCAGCTCTCCAGAAGATCTAGATAGAACAGCTTCACTTAATAGTGTGCACTAAAGAAAGCTTTGACGGAGCACTTGACTGCTAGGAATGCATAAGTTGAGAATCGGATTTCTAAAAGCACTAATGGAATTTATGCCTGCCTTAAAATCTCATCAGTCAATGGATGCCTGCTTCAGAGTGCGTTACAGTAAAAATGAACGGGGCAATACACTAAAAAGTAAAAAAACTAAAAACATTAGCTAAAACATGCCTCAATATTATAGATTGTTTGGTGCAATTAATGTTGCTCTGTTTCTACCTGTGGTAATAATTGGAATTTGGTTTTAAAGAGATGTCTGTGAATATTTTATAGCAGTTATGGCAGCAGTAAATAATTAAAGCTACACTATGTAACTTTTGGCCCTCTAGCAGTTGAAGCATACAACTGAAAGTTAATTGCAGAGGAACACTGTTTTGGTAATTACGTAAGATGTGCTCTGGATCTGCTCTTCTGCGCAGATGAATCTGATGGCTTGAGGAGTACGGGTGTAACCATGGTTACAATAAATAATCTTATCAGAGCGAATGCCACTAATGACAATAAAACTCACCCTCTTCCCTCAATAAATAAAAACACACATATATATATATATATATATATATATATATATATATATATATATATATATATATATAGGATATATATAGAAGATAAAGACGAATATTCGAAAAATATGAGTTGGTAAGTAACATATCTTCCGCTGTTGTTTTGACTTATTGAATTTTGTTGTTTAAATAAATACTGTTACAAAAGTTAGACAATGATGACACTAGACATGACGATGTCTAAGCACTGCAGTACCACAATCCAGAATAAAATGCCCAATAATAGTCGCAAATGCTATCTAATGAAATACCACACTAAGAGAGCTACCTGGCTAACTATAGATCCAATAATAAATCCTTTAAGATCTTGGAGTTGACACCACCTCTGAAAAAGTCATGCCAATGCTGTTTTCCATTTTATTACAAGCTTTTTACCTTCTCTTTTTACTTGCAGACTCTTCTCGGTTCAAGGTTTCTTTATTTTGAAATTAGGGTGATTCCCCAGAGGGTTGCCTTTTTGAATGATCCATGGTCAATGTCGCTCATTTGTTGTGGCTAGAACCTTTAGCTTCAAACTACTACCACACCTATCACCGCACATATACATGCGCTGTATAGCTGGACCTTCTTTTCTTTATTTATGGACATGACATAAACATGCATGGACAAATGACGTAAGTATGCAATTTCCTGCCAAATCCGCTCTAAAATATAAATCATTATTATATGCTCTCTGTAGTGAATCGAGGTAAAACAAAACAAAAGAGTGTTGGTGTACTTGCTCATTAATTAAATTGATTTAATTGATAAAAATGCTATTTTTTTACATAGTGAAGCTTTAAATCATTCAGTCTTAGATAGAGAAGAATGTTGTGATTGGGCAAATATCCAGATGCGTGGTGTGAATAAAAATATTTTCTGTATGTTAAAAAGCCAATGCAGGTTCACAAATTTCTTGGGCATGTTTGTGCAATTACCTGATTTGCATAATTTGCAAAAACAATGCAGAGACCATGCACAAATAAACGTAGCTATCGGTGGGCACAATTCGTTCGCAATCAATCCCCCCACATTTTCTCATCTTTTGATCACATGACGGAGCAACACTTTCTCAAATCCTTGCATTTTTCCATGAAGTCCTTGTGATGCACGATCCCACTGAAAACCAAGGATTTGCAGAGTTGTCTGATGCACAAAAAAAAAAAACAAATCTAGTGTGTAGGTAGCATTACACTGTATTGTCTACTAGCATGGCTTGCATGTCAGAGTAGGTCCTCTCTTTTATTTCAAGCTTGGCTCCTTTTAGTATAGTGAAGAGGGAACAGGAAATGATTGTGTAGATAGAGAGAATGTTATTAAGATGTTGCAGGCTAGATTCAGACCAGCATCACCCTTAAGAAAGGACCACCACTACTCAACATGTCCAGAGTACATTCACTAACCACTGCACCACAGCTTCAAATGTTTACAGTGCATTATGAAATGGTTGTAGTTATATGAAATGAATGTAATTCAAATAATAAGAAGATATACTGCTTATATTTGAATTATTTACAAATAATAATTAAAAAGAAAAACCTTACCAACTACATTATCAGTATTGATCTTGGTATGTCCCCCTATCTGCATGGAATCCACACATTTAAAACCCTGATGATCATGTTATCCAGCATGATTTGAGCATGTTACAAGAGCATTTTGACCCATTTTACACCTGGTATTAAGATGCGTCTGTGATCTGATTACATGTGGTCAAGTGAGACACATTGCTGTTTACACCTGGTCACTTAAATGCATCTTCTGTGACCACTTGTGATCGGATATGGAGGGGAGGGACTCTAAGCACAAAAGCAACATTTCAAGCAGAATTGTCCATTATATTAGAGGATTTCCTGTATTAACCTGAGCTTCTCATAAGTCCCTGCATGTTGATTTCAGACACACTGAAGATCTGTGAAGTTCTCATGCTTGAGTATACCCGCTTTTTTATTTTCTGATCGGACAGTTATTTCTTTTAAAAGAAAAAACTTTTAAAGCCACTCATAAGTGGCAAAGTTGAAACTATTGTTTTAGCGCAGCAGTTGATTTACAGGTGAGGAGTGGTGCTTCGCTGCTGCCAGGACACATTCAGGGTGGATTAGTGTTTACACCTCAAACGTGATGCGGTCATATGTGTTTTTGACCACATTCGCATGTGTTTTTTATGATCTGATCAAAAAAACTTTCAGACCCTGTTTGACCTGTATTTAGCACTGACCACATGTGATTGGATCATGTAATATGCATGTTAATACCAGCTTTAAACAGGGTATTTGTTTGTTTCAATAGAAACTTGAAAATCTGACCTTTTGTGCAAATCAATCAATCAATCAATCAAATCATTTATTTCTAAAACACATATACAAAACAGCACATAACACAGACCTGTACGCTACTCAAAAAAGATGTGTTTTAAGAGTGGATTTATAAACATGAAGGGAGGAGATCTCTCTGAGGAGGTCAATTATTCCACAAGCGATGGTCAAGGAGTTAACATGGTCAAATTTGCTTACGTTTGAATTAGTGACCTTAAAATAGTGTAGAATCTTTCTTCTATTTCCTCTTCATACTTCTTCATGTTACATCATAACTTTATATTAAAATATACTTAATTTTAACATTTATTTATTTCCTGGTAAATGAAGAACATTCCAGATTTGGTCCAATGTGATCTTAGACATTTGGACCACACTATAAAGTGTTACCAATGTCAAAAATTATGACTTCTCCTATCGTAGTTCCATCTTGATCAAGTCAGTTAAACAATAACCTTTAATTCTGTTATTCTAGTAAAGTAACTAAAATCACGGGTTCAATTTGTTCACAGTTCTAAGCTTTGATAAGTGCTAATACACCCCTCCATGTTCCTCCCTCTAGCTATAGACAGACACTATAGATGGAATGTGTGATATGACCTCTGCAGTCGCAGCAGCAGTGACTCACCCTGAATCTTTCCTCCCAGGGCGTCTGCAGCAACTGAATCATCTCCAGCGGGCTGCCCAACTCTGTGATTGCTGTCACCGTGTCCTTTATACCATTGCTGTCCTGGTAGCAGTAGCCATACAGCTGCAGGGTAGAGAAAAGACCATCCGTCAGCACACTGTGCTTGGCAGATAACAGTATTGTGTTGAAATTCACTGTTTTGACCTAGACGGGGACAATTCTGGTTTCGGCTGGAGAAGCCAAGCTGAGCAAAGCATTCAAAGGCCAAGAACAGACTATCTTGTGATAAATGGAAACTATTATGAGTTAAAGAGATGTAATAGGCAAAATTCACTGTCACAATACTAGGTTGATGTGAGTGGTTGCCAGGACGTTGCTATTTTAATGCTGGTGTGTTCTGGGTGGTTGCTAGGTTGTTGCTGTCTCCTGGGTGGTTTCAAATTGGCCCAAGTCAAAAGAGCCCACCTTCTTCATTGTAAGTCTTTGGGATTTTTATCATCCACCAATCGCTAAGAAAAGTAATAATAATAATAAAAAAATTGACCAGGAAGACATACTGCAGCTTGTAGTAGGTTACATAGGCATGTGCTTGTTATATTTGGAGGGGGTTCTATATGTTATGGCCACAGCTATCAGACTGTTTCCCTCAACATTGCCGTGACGAGCTCTGTAGAGCGTCAAGTTTGGCTCTTTGCTTACAGAAACATTTTCTTTAGCTAACTCAAACCAAAGAAACTGGTTAAAAATTAAACAGCATGAAATTTAATCTAAAAAGAAAACAACCTATGGCTGGACCACTAGACACAGCACCCAGCATCAAAGGAAAAACGCCGCCTACTAATATCAATATTCCTCCACAACCAAGTGGGTGTTTCAGTTCACTTAGAGACTTCAGTCTCTAAGTTTATCTGAACTTTATTCATAACCTTCAAAGTGTGTAAGTACACGTATACTCATACCATAGAAACAGAATTTGTATTGTATGAAGTGGATGATCTATTTCAGATGGCATTTTACTTCATTTAGTCATGTCAATCACACTTGCAAATAATGCTTGACATCTCAGCCTGTTACAATGGTAGAGCTAAAATTGGCCGCAACAACACATTGGATGTTAGGTTGCCTAGCAAACTTCACACACACACACACACACGCACACACACACACAGTGTATAAATCTCAGTCAGAGTGTGGGTGCACATGGCATATTTTATGATTGTAGAAAGCAATATCCACCTATCAGCCACAACATTAACCACCTGCCTAATATTGTGTACGACCCCCTTGTGCCACCAAAATAGCATAAACCTGCATTTCAGAAGAGCATTCTGATATTATATTCTTCTCAACACAACTGTACAGAGGGGTTATCTGATTTACTGTAGACTTTGTCAGTTTGAACCAGTCTGGCCATTCTCTGTTGACATCTCTCATCAACAAGGCGCTTCCAGTCACAGAAATGCCGCTCACTGGATGATTTTTGGTTTTGGCACCATTAGGAGAAAATTCTAGAGACTGTTTTGTGTGAAAATCCCAGGAGATTAGCAGTTTCAGAAATACTCAAACTAGCCCATTTGGCACTAACAGTCTCTATGTGATGAGGCAGACGAGGAATGAGGATCTAAACGCAGCTTTAGCTCAGAATAAAAAGAACCAGGCGGAGGAGGGGTGGGCAGAACCGCTGTAAGAGGAGTCTCTGGGAAAGTGTAAGGAACCGCTGGAGGAGTCTCTGGTGGACCGGCAGAGCCATTGGAGAAGGAGTCTCTGAGGGAGTGGGCAGAGCCGCTGGAGGAAGAGTCTCTGGGAAGTGGGTGGAGCCATGGAAGACTGCATGGGTGGAGCTGGGAGAGGCTCAACAAAGGTGGGTGGAGCTGGGAGAGGCTCGAGGGGCAGAGCCATGGAAGGTGGAGCCATGGGAGGCTCGAGGGGCAAAGCCCTGGAGGCTCGAGGAGTGAAGCTGTGCGAGGCGGAGCCGTGAAAGGCTTGAGGATCAGAGCCGTAGAAGGCAGATCAGTAGGCGGCTCAAGGCTAAGAGACCTGAATGACTGGGAAACAACCTCTATGGTCGTGAGCATGGGAAGAGACTTGGGAAAGACCTCTGTGATCGTGAACACTGGCAGAGTCTCTGGAATGACCTCCGTGGTCATGAACATGGGCAGAGAGCTCATGGAGTAAGGAGCCATGGAAGGCTTGGACAAGGGAGCAGAAGAAGCAGGTTTTGGCCCGGGGTTCTCGCCATAATCCACTGTGTAAAGGGATCCACAAAATTCCAGAGCCTTCTCTATATATTCGCAGAGTGTCCAGTGAGGATCAGCCAGAGGCATCAGATTCTTTAGGTCACAATTCACACCGGTCCAGAAGAAAGCACCATAGAGCGTTCTGGATAGTGCACTAAATTCGCTAACTCTAAAAACTCACAGATGTGATCCTCAACTGGATGGTCCCCTTGCTTCAGAAGCAGAATTATTGGTCAGTCTTTCTGTGATGAGGCAGAAGAGGAATGAGGATCTAAACGCAGCTTTTAATGAAACAAAACAAAAACAAGGTAACTCAGAATAAAAGGAAATAAATCACAGATAACCAGGCACAGAACATGAAAACACATGTGAAGACACATGTGAAACCAGAGGACACAAGTGCTTAAATACACAAGGGCAAACAAGGGAATGAGCAACACCTGGAGAAAACAATCAGGGGAAAACCAATCTGGAAAGAAAACTACAAAGGACTACAAAACTAACAGGAAACAGGAATGGGGAACTAAACAAGAATTTTAACATAAAAGTCAAGGCAAAAACAGGGAATATGTGACACGCTAGAATTTACTTAGAATGGTGCCAAAAACAAAAAACATCCAGTGAGCAGCAGTTCTGTGGATGGAAATATCTTGTTGATGTGAGAGGTCAATGGAGAATGGCCAGACTGGTTTGACCTGACAAAGTCTACGGTAACTCAGAGAACCACTCTGTACAATTGTGTTGAATGGTAAATGGTCTGCCCCTTTCATTCACAAATCTAAAGATGCCCTTTTGGTCGTCCAGAAAAAGGGAAGAAATTTGAATATTTCAATTAAAATAGTTTAATAAAACAAAATTAAAATCTTGTCATAATCTCACAATAACAGTTCTAATGTGTTATTATGAGATTTCTTTGTAAATCACGGGCATATTAAAGAAAATTAAGCAGAAGTGCCTCTAAGAGTCTGCTACTGCAGATCGGGGGTGGATTCCAATCGCAAGTGAGGCTCTCTATGCCCTATACTCACTCCAAATTGCAGAGCCCTTGAAGTGGGTACTCTGAAGGAATCTTGGAATTCCTGTATTAATATACCCTTAGCTAACCATCTTGTGCAAGGGCCCTGTGAGAAAAGATACATTTCCTCACTTTCATTTTGAAGGAGATTTCGAGTGGCATCGCTTCCTGCAGGAGTGTTTTAATTCGCCCAGGAACATTTAAGTGCCGTTACCTCAGATGAGTAACAGGTCAGATAAAAAATTCACTCCATGTATTGTGTTGTAAGTTCATCAAAAGAATAATACTTGATTGCTACCGCATTTCCGACATCGTATACCACTAGTGTAGACAGATTTATTAATTATAATGGGAGAGGTCGTGTCACTTTAAGTGATATTTATTAAATTAGTCTTTTATAGAATATTGTACGTTATTCAAGGACACTGTAGCATTCAAGGAACACAGTCGATCGCCTTGCACTTTCTCATCGTGCCTTCGCACCATGCACCTTCGTTCATGTTTCATGATAATGTCATGGTACTCCAAAGTATTTTAAAAAATACCATTGTTTTACTATTACACACGTCATAAACATGGAGTTATCACAGACCATGACTGAAAGTAAATAAATAGTGTATTACATAATAAGTTAACTTATTACATTATAATAAGTGTATTACCATAGTGCTTTCTGTGAAAATATAACAGAATAGGCTATTATTAGTAATAAAGGAAAAATTGAATTATGTATATACTGTAAACAATGTAAAAAATGTATATACTGTATATACAAGAAAATAGTGAAATACTCAAAAAAAACAAAGAAATTAGTTAAGTATTTATAATTACTACTCATTAAAAAAGAAATCAGTGCCCTTTGTATCCTTTCGCCTCTCTCCCTGCTAAGGTCTGTGCACGTCACTGTTGTTAATATAGTAATATAGTATCCAGGGACTAAAAACAAAATGTTTTTCATTTCAGTTTGTTCTGAACAAAAACTATTATTTTTTATTGACAAAAAGTAACATGGTCTGGTAAAACAAGCTAAAAATAAGGCACAAAATAAGCGAAAATAAGCCTTTTTTCCCCCTGTCAAATCATAACAAGCAGTTAATTAACAGTTAAGTTTAATTTTAATTATAGACCTGCTTCTGGTAGCATCAAATCTGTATCAATGCAGCGTATATAATAATAATAATTCACTGAAGACATGAAAACAGCTGAGAAATGTACTTTTTACCTTTCTAATAAAAATGTTCTTATATCTGAATTAGCCATGCATGAACATGTAGTAATTATACATAGTTGTTAAGAAGGTCTTCATTTTCAGAATGCTTCATCCACAATGGACAATTAGGCAAAGGAATTTGTGAAGCAGCAGTAGGGGTTTGCCTGAAGCCAGATACCTTATTCGGAAAGGTACGAATAGTGACTTCAAAATGAATAACGGATTAATCCGAATAATATACAAAATATTTGTATGACTGACATTTTAAATAAACATATACAAAATAATTTATGAATCTATGCAGCCAATATTTCTAAAGTGTAAAACGTATTAATGAAAATGTGCACGTTGTGATTTCAGATCGGATAGGTGCGGACTCGACTCAGTTTTCGGTCTCTATTAATTGTGCGTGTCTGGAGATTTTCGAGCAGGGGTGGGAGATGCATTTTTGTAAGAAAATTATCCATATTTATAACTTAATAAACTATAATCACTGGCTTCCGTTAACGGCCGTCTGTGCCGTACCCCCTGGGCCCGAACCCCCTGGAGTCGTATGGATTACTTTTTTGATGGATGGATGTGCTTTTTTGGGATTCAAAATCTAAAAAGTACCATTCACTGTCATGTACACCTAGGATGGCTTGAAGGTGAGTAAATTGTGGGATAATTTTCATTTTTGGGTGAACTAACCTTTTAAGTATTTGAAAATGGTAGTAGACCTAGTGTTCCGCAGTAAGGACATATTGTATCTGACTTAAGCAGACACCTGCAGGACAATCACGAAATTACACCTCATACAATTTAATACAGTTAATGTCTTACACTTTTTGCAGATGTGGTTATCCAAGGGTTTTTTGTCATACCCTAGGTTTTTACGGGTAATTTTTACAGGCAACATAAAGAGATGTAGTTCCAAAAATGTATTGTGATAAAACCTTTGGCCTTTGGTTTCATTAAAACATTTTCTGAAAGAAAATTAACAAGTTATAACCAGTTACCAGCATTTAAAATTAAGTTTTCATTCCGGAACAATTGAAAATCACTTTGTTCCCGTTTTCAGTTATGCTCTGCAAAAAATGTAGTTCGATTTTGGTTTTCTTTCCTTGAACCGTTTTTTGTCACTGATAGTATTTCATTTTAATTTTGCATTCCTTTGATTTTACTGCAAAATACCATGCTAAACTATGGTTACTGTAGTAAAACCATGGTTATTTTTTGAAAGGGAAGGTAAGGGTTAGGATTAGGGGTAGGGGTTTGTGAAGGGTGTCTGTGAGACTCTAAATAAACACAATAAAAACACTGTAATGATGCGCCTATACATAATGTTATTATTATTTAGGGGTGTAAATATCATCTTACACTATTTGCACTTTTTGTAAAGAAGATGCTTTTGGTTGCTGTTTAAACTTACACTAAGTGCAAATAGCCTCTGCCATAAATAAATATGGACTTTAAACCAAATTTGTTGTATTTTAATGATTCTTCATCCATGCCCCTAAGAGTCCAAAACATCATGAACAAAAACTTACTGAGTGCACCTTTAAACCTTCCAAATCTTGTCCCCATTCTCTGCCATTGCAAATTCCTTAAGTAACATAGATTTTTAATTGTATCATTATTATTATTTACATTATGCCACAAAATGAATATTCCTTTCAAATAAAGTGTTGGATAGGAGGCTAGCTACTACTTGATTAATGCAATGTATTGATTTTATATTCTTTTTGTTGATTGGTTGGTCTCTATGGGAATAAAAGTCACACCTTTTCGACTGGCCTGACTTTACACTACTTAAGAGAACAGAGCTTTTATCGGTCCATTGGAAAGCAAAGTTGAGTTTAAAATGTAATGAAAGAACCAAGAACAAGACTAAGAACCAATGAAACCAAGACACATAAACATGAAGGGAAAAGAGGACAACACATGACATGTCTTTAGGTCCTTTATTCAAAATAAAGGACCTGAAGACATGAACAGGACATAATTTTTCAAAATAAAAGACATGAAAAACAGGATTCAACAGAATAAACATGGCACTAACAGCTCATAGAGACTGCGCCGCAATTATTTATTTTTTTGGGATAATTAATTTGTAAACCCACCCCTAAATGAACTGTGGTTTGTCGCTTGATGTCATTCAGGTTCTCTCTTTCTGTCTAAGTGGGCAATACTTAGCTTGGATTAGCTGCACTGTGGACCAGACCTTGTGCCGTTATGTCAAAGATCTGGCTATGCAACACTCCACCCTCTTGGTGGACAGATCCACTGGAAAATAACTTGGAAACCTGTGTTGCTGGCTTTTTAGCCGTTCAATTTAGGCAACTGATTTAGCTGGCGATCAGCAAAAGCTTCCTAACGCTCAAACTCAAGATCAGTTTTAGCCTGTAGTTCACAACAAATATATCAGGAATGCGATGCCTGATAGGTCCCGAGATACCATCTTATTTCTCAATCAACGTCAAATTTAGGGCAAAACTGTGGATCTTGATAACTGTCCATGTGGGAGGGTCTTGAACAAGTTTTGCCTCTGATATGAAGCAGAAACAGGGACAATCTGAATTAAGATCTGTGTTTAGGAGTGCAGACAGACTTGTAGTGCAAAAGCTTTCTCAGGAGCTGGCGAGTGAACAAATGCCCTATCTCAGATTAAACACTCTAATGATTGATATCAGTATGATTCATCTAAACATGAGAGTGTGTGTGCTTTAATTGTTTGTGCTCATGCAACATTCTTGTGTGTGTGTGGTGCGTGCATGTGTGCGCACGCGTGTGTGCGCGCGCGTGTGTGTGTCTGAGCACACTTGTTGCAGACTCGATGGCTACTTCAAGCAATAAGACAAACCTGCATATAGAGGAATGCTGTTGTCTGTCTAGCCGCATGGTGCCGTTTTGACTGACACAAGCTCAAAGGTCAACTTGCCTGTTCAGTCCATTTACTATGAAGGTTTTGTATCTGTCCAGAGCTTATTTGTAGAAGACCCTTGAATACTTTACGTCTCCAAATGCATGAGAAATATTTTTCTTAAACATTAAAAAGTTAAATGCAGCTAATTTATTTTTAATGTCATTTTGTTGAACAAAAACTACCAAAACATTTGACAGGGTTTCCATGGTCATGGAAAACCAGGAAATACCAGGGAAATTATGATTTACTGGCCTGGAAAAAGGTGTGGAAATGAATAACAATAAAAAAGTCATGGACATTTCTATAGTGGGAAATATATCATTTAAATTTTTTCAAGTTAAGCTCTGCTCTAAAATATTCCATATATATATATATATATATATATATATATATATATATATATATATATATAGAGAGAGAGAGAGAGAGAGAGAGAGAGAGAGAGAGAGAGTCATAAGTTTCAGGGTGTGCAGAGAGACTACTGCCAGGTCTCCTAAGCAACCAAATTCTCGATGGGGCACGTGATAAGTTGTGAGTGGATTGTGGAGAGAAGCATGAGCCTCCATGTGCTGTAAGGCTCCGCTGTGTCATGCACAGTGAGCCACGTGAAAAAATGTGCGGATTGACGGTCTCAGAAGCGGAGGCAAGTGAGACTTGTCCCCCGCCACCCAAATTGAGGTGAGTAACCGCACCACCACGAGGGCCTACTAAGTAGCGGGAATTGCGCATTCCAAATTTGGGAGAAAAGAGGATAATAATACACACACACACATATATATATATATATATATATATATATATATATATATATATATATATATATATATATATATATATATATATATAGAGGCTCATGCTACTGTATATATATAATATACTGGGTTGAAGTTTATTTGCTTTTGAGATTGAATGTGAGCTTTACAAGAGAATCCCTTGGAAGCTCTCAAGGAATGAGTGAGCAAGAGGGATCATTAAGGGACGGGTGAGCGCATGGTCCCATGGAACCCTGGAAGTAAGTGCCATTTTAGCACCAGTTTGCTCTACAACCACAGAAAAATTACATGTGGTCTCGCGAGAGTTTCCGCAGAACGAAGGTTATGCATTTGAGTGCCAAAAGCCATTTTTAAATGTCGTGTGTACCTGCCTAGCAAAATACACAATGACGGTTTCGCTTTCAAGAACTCGCCATCAAACTTCAAAAACACATCAAGATAAGTCATTTTTAATATTATATTAATAAAACTGCCACATATGTACTAGCTTGCTAGCAGTAATATTAGAAACGCACTCTGGCCAATGCAAACTAGGTTGCAGGGTAATATAGAATATACAGAGAGATCTCTATTAAGAGCCAAGAACAGATTATTAGGCCCGTTTCTCTTAATATGTCAAAGAAAATATATTAACATCGGTTTTAGGAATTATGAAATCATAAAACGAATAGCGAGGCTAAAGAATGAAACCAGATTCGTCTAGCTTTGTTGCAATTTACAATGTCATCTGTTTAGCGTCTTCGGTCATTATAACCATTCAGATTATTAAACACACGTTGACCTAACAGGGGAAACTGTCCTACAATTATTTAAACAATAAAACAATTATGAAGCACAAAATGATTGATAAAATAGCAAAGATGCAATTTATAAAGATAAAAAATATTGTTTGGCCAACAGCTATCATAATTAATAAATCATAAACAATTTAAAACACAATCTACACTGACCTGAAATTTATTAAGAAAAGACTTAAAGGGAGCATAAAAGTAATCCATATAACTCCATAGGTGTGGGTGAGACACAGATCAATATGTGAGAGTTTTTTTTTACTGTAAATTGTCGTCCCTGCCCAGAAGGTGGAGATATGGAGCACCGGAGGATGAAGTTCCAGCATCTACCAGCAGGGGCTAATGGGGACCTGCTAACCAGCTAATTCCTGCCTCTCTGGTAATACTATGCTGTTCTTTTAAGTATCTTGGAGTACCTCGGTAGATCAATGTGATAATCGTTCAGTGCCAAGGTGCATTTTAGCCTACTGATACTATCCCTGTTCCATGGTATCGCCACAGTACTTATTTATTTGTCACTTCTGTCAAATATTATGGTTATTAGTCTAACTGTGGTTGAGTATGGCTGCCTAGTAGCAATTTAATGCATTAATGTAGAACATGTGGTCACAGGTGTGTGAAATATTAACACCAATTAATTTCAGCATTTTACAACAGCTTTGAATTTGGCATTTCCAATCAGAATTTAGAGAGTTTGAAATATCAATTTTGTAACAGTAATTCAACTACAATCTAGCATTATCTAAAACGAGCATGATCTGAATTAAATGTACAAAAATAAAACTGAAATTATAAAACGAAATTGTATTTCTAAACTGAAAATGAAAAATATACTTTTCCTAGTACAAAATCTTTTGCCTTGATCCTCAAAGCATGGAAACTACTGTAGAACAAGGTGAAAAGTTCTTATGAAGAAAGTTCTTACAATTAATTGTTTGTCGATAAGAGATGTTTTTAGTGAATGCTGCTGTAACTACTATTATCTAAGTCAGCTCCTTTTCTTCAAAAGTTACTCACTAATGCCACGTGTGCTGATATTCCAATCCTCAAAAACCTTCACAAAAGCATTTCAGTGTTAAGTGTCATTAATGTGCAAACACACTTACACACGCGCTCTCACAACCCTACCATGATCGTTTAATGAGGATACCCTGGCAATGCATCAAAATGGTCATGGAGACAGCCGTGTTTGCCCAGAGATGAAATAGTATTGGGCAGTGAGTAAAAGACTTTCCACGAGAACAATTGCCGCTCAGTAACACTGATCAAATAGCCCAGGTGCTGAGTTATAGCTGGGATTAGATCAAACGTGTGAGTGTGTGTGTGTGTCTGTCTGTCTAAGAGGGAAGGTAAAAGTAAAAAGTGAGTAGATGGTTAAGGGAATGAGCTTTACCACCTTGTTTTAATCAAAGTTCCTGACAGAAGGCTGTTGGAAAAGCTTCATAGTCATTTTCCCTCACCTTTAAAATTGATAAGTGAACATTAAACAGATCTGAGACCTATTACAACCCTAACAAAGTAATAAGAAATTGTAAAATGTTCCTGCCAAAGTGTTCAAAGGCATTAGAAATTTTATTCAAATATCTTTCCCCATTCTTCGCCTGCTGTTTCACATGACTCAGCAGTTATTAATACTTATGAGTTGGGGATCTTTCAAGGCTGCACTTATTAAAGCTCAAATTTTAATTCAAACAATCTAAAACAATTGCTGGGTTTCCATTAAAAAATTTTTTTACATTAGAGTGCATTTCTAAAATTTGACTCAAGAAACAAATTGTTGTGCGTTTCCATCCACACCACAGAATAATTGTAATATCTGATATAATGTTGGCTGAAATAGATGCGATGCCGACACACCGCCAGTCTCCGCATACCTGGGAGCGCCCGCTCTCAAAACTGTTCTGGCGGATTGTGAGGACCCACTTTTTTGACCAGCTGTGTGTTAAAAAAAAGTGCTATGTTCAAAGGTTTGTGTGAAAAGGTCGGACCTTTTGATGGGCTAGTCACATCAAGCAATTGCACATTCATAACACATGCACGAATGGTCAAAACATGCCATTGTTTTGCGAATAAACTGTTTCCATCACCTTAATGCGCATTTTAACTAAGCAAAACTCTTGAAAATCCACCTCCTCCTAGTGCATTACATTTTAAGCGCATTTAGAAAGGTTATTCGCATATCAAGTGTTTCATTCAGGATTTCTTATATGCAATTTCAAAATTCGCATAAGATAATTTGCAATGAAATTTCTTCACCTTTGAAGTTGGAGCTTTCCATGCTACAAGATACAAATAATTTTAAGTAAACTACAGTCAAGCTACACTACGTGTTACTATCAAAAAGTAGGAGGTTTTAAATTTTAGAAATATGTAATGACAATTTATAATTTAATCAGAATCTGTTTCCACATTAATCCAGATCATTTTTAAAAATGCTTCTTATTTTTTTACATTTTGACCTGTGTCTGTCCAGCAAAACTGAGCTTTTTGAAAATACTCTCCCAAATGGATAAATGTGAAAATACTGTGTTTGCGTTGTAGTGTGGACTGGGAAAACAGAGATATTCGAAAACTGATCAATTCAACCCAAATCAACTCAGATGGCGGCCCATGTTGTTGCGGTGTTGTTGTGTCTGCTATCGCATTTGCTAGTGTTGTTAAAGATAAATGTTACTTTGTACAAAAGTCACATTGCAGTCCTTCAAATTACTAGAATTGCTGCCCGGTGGTGGAGGACAGTTGCATTTCAGTACCAGGTTTTTTACGCTTTTCCCACAAGCGCAGTAAGGGGATTTAAACATTTTCAGCCAATCCATTGTAGTCGAGCAACTTTCTGAAAATGTTTGAAAACAGAAGTGTGGATGGAGTGTGTTTAGAAATGAAAATGCTGTTTTCAGATTTACCCGGATTAATCTGGACATAGTTAGAGCTTGTTGCTAACTTGTTAATAATGCCTTGTTGCTGGGAAAGCTACACAATTTTAGATAATGCGACTGAAAAATGCAGTTAAGTTTGTAACTGACTACTTGTAGTTTACAGTTTAGTGAAGTATTTTCTGAACCATGAATCTCTAATTCTGCACTTTGTAAATCACATGGATCCTTTTAGGAGTGAGACTGTATGATGGCGAGAGATAAGTTGATTTTCTCATCAACCAGTTTCTGCCTACTAAAATAAACAGAGAACGCAGAGCAATGCAGAATTGAGGACAGAGCGTTCTGAGCTCTTGCAGTGGAATTCATCTCCATCCTGTGAAGAGCTCGGCTCAATTCCTTCCACAATCCTCTTGTTCTCAATCCTTTCTCAGGACAGTCATTAACACAGCATTTCCAGCCTATTTCGTAGTCAGCAACTCTTTACGCCACTCCTGTGGGTTTCATTCCTCAAACACACAATGGAATAAACATGTCTATCCAATCATGTAAGTCTTGCTGAAAAGAAATCAAAAGCATTATGAGCATGCCTGAGCTGTGGCATCGTGGTATGTGCTCTAACAATTCCTCATGCTCATGCTGGTGCCGCAAGTTCAAATTTGGTTTGTGACATTTATCTATTCCTCCCACTCTTATGTCTGATAAAAGTTTCCATATGATGCAGTTTTTTCTGTGGAATTCAACAGTAGATATTAGGGCTGTAACGATACGCAATATAAAATCGAAATCGCGATACTCAGGTCCACGAACCGTTATCGCGATGTGAGAAGGGAGAATCGCGACACAAACACCCCTTCCAACTCCCAGAGTTATCCTTTCCGTCCAGATCCAATGCTACCGCATCTTTAAATTACTATTAGTATTATTTGAAGTTAACATTATAAAATATGTAGACCTACACCACAAAACTAGTTGAGGATAAATTATTTTAAATTGGGCAATTTTAGCGTTATGGACGTGACATTTGCAGTCAAAACTTGAAATATAAATTCTCAGAAAATGCATTTAATACCAATATATTGAAACTTCTGTTTATATATCCATAGCCTACTCCCTTAATAAAGTCCAGTAAATGTCCAGACATTAGAACAATATAAGTCTACACATGCATTTTATATTTAATATGAGGGAAATACACATGCGTTACGGACGTGACACAAAACATCTTTAGCTTTTAGGTGGCAAAATATATATTTTTATAATTCTGTGAATTACACTGTACAAACCAAAAGTAGGCCTAATACTACCCACCAGATGAAGAAGGGTTGGCTCTCCCCAGAACATAGAATATTTATTTTATTTTATTTTTCGTGTTCGCATTTATGAGGAAAAAACAATGTAAGGACGTGACAGTTCTCCGGAAGCGGCACTAAATCTTTCACAGAGACCTCAAACAGAAAGCACAAAGCCTTTCTTTAAAGTGAATTTCATTTTGCATTAATTGTATCTCAATTTTAATCAATGTTTCATCAACCAATTGCCTGGATTTAATAAATAAGAAGTAAATATCGATAGATAATCACGGAGTCGCCGGCGCCTGAACTGGAGAACCGAAACTCATCGTATAAGGTAGGCTACTTGCCTCACAGACCAGAGAAATATATTTATATCGAAATGTTTACTTTTAAAACGAACAATTCAAAACGAAAGATACAGACTGCTTTCTGCTCATGTAATCCGTATGAAAAGTGCATTTCTCTCTGGCGCGTTCACTGAAGATCGCGAGACAGCATCGTCAACTTCATCTTGCAATAGACACTGACAGAAAACACTTGTTTATTAATAAACAATTAAAATGTCTCCTTGCTATATTTGACATATTCATAATCATTACTTTTGCCGGTTCTTTGTGACAGCTTTTTGGTGCTTTATTGGCAGCGCCCCTTATCATCACCGCATTAGCACCGAAAACATGGAGATTTTTTTTAGACAATAATCGCACAACCTATTTGATATTCTATAATTAAATACTCAGTGACTTATCCCAACCAACTATTAAAAAAAGTTTACTTGTAAGCGTCTTTTTACATGTTAGCCTAGTAGCCTACTGTTGCAGGATGTGTCTTCAATGTATTTCTCTAGTTCAGAACAGCTCAGTGTGTGTGAATGAGAGTGAGGGCGTGCGCGTGTTAGAGGCGCGCGCGCCCCCCGTTTTTTTTCTGTTGTTCTCCGCGAGACAGCGGACAAGAGTGTGTGAGAGTGATATGGTGATCGGTGCAGAATCAGATAGTTAGCTATGTGCAGTGTATTACAGTGCAATCAGAAAAATAAAGCACCTAAGCTATTCGGCAAGACGGCCTCATTGTTCTTTTATGTGCTACCATCACACCAAACAGCGTGAAGTTTAGGGAGTTAACCCCGGGAGGAGAACTACCGGCCCTGGAGAAAATGAATCTCCCCTGTGCCTCCCAACCACGATTAGGAGACAGAAGCAGGAAAGGTTAACACTGGCGACCACGAAGGGACATTTACGTTGTTAAAAGACTGGTGAGCATTGAAAATATAAGAAAAAAAAAAAAAAAAAAAAAATCCGAGTGACTGTAATACGGCTGTAATAGCAGCGTGGCTAAGCTAACACAACATGGCGGTGGCTCGCTATCCCTCTGATGTTTACGGACAAGAAACCAACTACTCAAACCCGTTCATGCCGTTGACGAATGTTGAGGATAACAATCAAGGTACTGTGAAAGCTTATGAACGCAGGGCTGAGAGAAAATGCGAACATTATAACCCATTCCTGTGTGATGAAAGTCGCACTAATGCACTTGTTCATGGAGAAGATCTGTTCGCGCCGTCCGACAGCCCCGCCCGTTTTTCGCCCACGAATCCTTTTAGCAGAGGCAACAGTCAAAGCCACGGCTCAGTGGGAAGGCCGGATGTTCACATTTTCACATATCCCGTTCCAGACATGCCATTTAAGGGACACTATGAAGTCACAAATCCATTTGCCAGTGCTCACATGGGAAGTTTTGCACATAGCACACCGGCTATATCCAAACCTGAAGCCAGTACATTTCCCATGCCCTATTCTTCTATTAATCCGGACATGACTGTAAAACATGGACATTTTACATTGCGCCAGCCCGGGCCTTCATCTCCAACACGTAAGAGCCGCTCTGCGCCCCGTCAGCCTCCTCTGTCAGACAGTGATGAGGACTATAATCCCAAAGAGAGAGTCCCCACTCTACGTCCCGGCCAGTACGACGGCAGCACACCATGGAGGGAGTTTTTGCACAAGTTTGAGAGTTGCGCAGAGGCAAATCACTGGTCAGTCAAAACAATGGCCATTCAGCTGAAATTCTGCCTCACCGGAGCTGCAGGCGCCATTGTCCACAGGAACCCTCGCTCATCCAAATGGGACTACCGCCGCCTGCTGGAGGAACTCGAAACTGCTTATGGCCCTTCTTCAGATCATGCAGCGGCTGTAGCAGTGGAGCTGAGGCAGAGAGTGCGTAAATCTGGTGAGGCACTTCATGTGTTTAGAGATGACATTTATGGAAAAGTAGCTATAGCTTATGGTGATTGGTCAGAGGCTGAGCAAGACGCTATAGCTGTTGAAGTTTTCACAAACGGCCTGGGTGATGCAGAGCTGGTTCAGAGACTGTTAGAAAAACGTCCAGCTACCCTAGCTAAAGCTTATGAGATAGCCCACCGTCATGACACTACCAAGAGAGCTGCTTCCTATGTCACCAGCATTATGCAGCCAGGGGTCCGCAACCTCACTGAACGCAGGCCCCGGGCCGCTGTTGTCAGAGAAAGAGACAAAAATGAGGCTGTGATTACCACTACCTCTACAGTTAGCCCATCATCCAACCACTTTGTCCCACGCACATCTACAAAAACACTAAAGCCGCACAAGAACGTTAAAAGGGGTGACATTCGCTGCTATAACTGTAATGGTTGGGGTCACAAACAGAGCCAATGCTCGTCCCCTCAAAGGAATACAGAGACTTTCCGTGCAAACGCCGCCAAAGAAAGGCCGCTGACCACTGTGTTCCACCTTAAAGGCCAGAATCGTGAAATGAACATTCACATGCGCATATCTGAGCTGGAGGTATGTGCAGTCCTGGACAGTGGAGCACGGAGGAGTGTGCTGCCCCTTCACCAATACAACGCCATTCACCAAGACGTGAGACCACCGCTTCAGTCATCCATCGTGGAGACTTTGCTCGGGGTGGGACCAGGAGACGTGCCAGTGCTTGGGGAGGCCAAGGTACCGGTCAGTATCAACAACCGTCAAGTTGAAGTGGACTTCCTTGTAGCGGACATAGAGGGCAATGAGGTGCTGCTTGGTCATCCTTTCCTCACCCAAGCTGAGGCCCGCCTTGATTTCGGTAAGCACCGCATAATTCTGTTCGGAGAGGAAGTGCCCTACTTTCACCCAGAGACTGTTCCAAAGTCACACGCTGTAAGAGTAGCCAGAACTGTTGTGGTTGAAGCGGGACAGGAGTACCTAGTCAAGGGCAACGTGCACTTTTGCAGAGAAGCTCAGGGAGACATGATGCTTAGCCCCACAAAAGGCTTTGTTGAAAAGCACAAAGTACTCATTGCCAGAGCCCTAGTCAACGCACAGCCCACTAACATCGTTCCATTACGCCTCTTTAACCCTGGCAACAAGGCTGTAACTATTAAAGAAGGTGCCATTGCAGGCCTCCTCCAGCCAGCTGAAGCTCTGTCCTCGTCCAGTGTCCCCACGGTGGCAGACTTTCCAGCCAGCCCCCCTGCAGTTCCAGAGCACCTCCAGGAGCTCTATGCCCAGAGTTCCATTGACTTTAATGACAATGAAAAACTTGAATTATCTAACCTGTTGTGTGCCTATGAAAGTGTCTTTTCCAGGGGACCTGGTGATCTGGGCCGGACCAGTCTTGTGCAGCATGACATCATAACCCGGCCGGGACCTCCAGTGAAGCAACCTCCTCGTCGTATGGCTGGGGAAAAGCAGCAAAGTGCAGAACGGCAGATCAGTGAGGGCCTCCAGAGTGGCATCGCCAGACGCAGCCACAGCAGTTGGGCCTCACCAATCGTTATGGTGCGTAAAAAGGATGGGACTTATCGCCTTTGTATAGATTACAGGGCACTCAACAACCACACCATCACTGACGCGTACCCGCTACCCCGCATCCAAGACACGCTGGACACTCTCGCCACCGCCAAATGGTTCAGCACTTTGGATCTGGCTGCAGGTTACTGGCAAGTTGAGCTGACACCAAGAGCGCGCCGCGCAGCCGCCTTTTGCACTCGTAATGGACTATTTGAATGGAACGTTATGCCGTTCGGTTTATGTAATGCGCCGGCAACATTCCAACGCCTTATGGACCGCGTCCTTGCCGGCATGCAGTGGGAGACCTGCCTCGTCTACCTGGACGACATCATCGTGCTGGCCAAGGATGTGCCAGAGATGTTGCAACGACTGAGCCAAGTGTTCCAGAGACTTAAACAGGCAAATCTCAAGCTGAAACCAGCCAAATGCTGCCTGTTTCGCCGCCAAGTTGCCTATCTAGGTCATATCGTGTCTGAGCACGGTGTGGCAACTGACCCCAATAAAGTCAGCAAAGTCCAAGCCTGGCCCACTCCCACATCAGTCCAAGATGTCAGACGCTTCATTGGCCTCGCCTCCTACTATCGCAGGTTTGTGAAAGACTTTGCCGCTATTGCGGAACCATTACATAACCTGACTAAAAAGAATGTACACTTCCAGTGGCACACCGAACACCAAGCCGCCTTCGACACGCTCAAGCGTCGCCTTACTACAGCCCCTGTCTTAGGCTATCCACTGGACCATGGTGGAATGATCCTGGACACCGATGCCAGCGACACCGGAATCGGTGCGGTCCTGTCACAAATGCAGGGGGGCACAGAACGTGTGTTGGCGTACGGTAGCCGTAAGCTAGCCAAAGCTGAACAGAACTATTGCACTACAAGACGGGAGTTACTAGCCATTGTCGATTTCACATCACATTTTCGGCAGTACCTACTTGGGAGGCCTTTTGAGGTACGAACCGACCACAGCAGCCTGCGCTGGCTCACGCGAATGAAAGAGCCAGAAGGTCAGCTAGCCCGATGGCTTGAGAAACTAGCGGAGTACGAGTTCAAAATCATCCATCGACCAGGTCGCTTACACACTAATGCTGACAGTCTCTCCCGCAGGCCCTGCCGCCAGTCCTGTCCTTGTAATCTGCAAGAGCCTTCCTTGCAGCGGAGAACCATAAGTCACCAAGCAACCCAGTGTGATTTGGACTCTGACACCAGCTCCCTATTGCTGAGTCCGGTGGGGGTAAGCGCTGCCAGTGTTACCAACACAGACACTTTAAAGCAAACAGAGATTATTTATGTGACAAACACTAACGAGACCAGACTGTTTCCTGGCTGGACTATGGAGGAGTTGCGTGAGGCTCAAGCGGCTGATACAGACATTGCACCAATCAGAGCTTGGTTAGAGGCCAGCAGTGAGCGCCCCCCGTGGGTCACAGTCTCCCCATGCAGCCCAGCCACCAAAACGTACTGGAGTCAATGGAGAAGACTGTACTTCAGGGATGGAGTACTGGTCCGCCGCTTTTACTGTTTAGACGATACAAAATTCTATCCTCAAATTGTTCTCCCACGCAAGATGCAACCCGATGTTATGCGCCAAATGCATGAAGGGCCAGTAGGTGGACATTTTGGTATTGAAAGGACTGTGGCCAGACTTCAAACCAGATACTACTGGTACCACATGAGAGAAGATGTGGCCCTCTGGTGCCGGACTTGTACAAACTGTGCATGCAGAGCCAGACCCCACAAGACTCCACAAGCACCCATGGGAACTGTCAGAGTTGGAGCTCCCATGGAGCACATTGCACTGGACATTATGGGCCCACTCAATGAGACAGAACGTAAAAACAGTTATATACTCGTAATACAGGAGTATTTCACAAAATGGACTGAAGCATTCGCAATCCCTGACGAAAAGACTGTGACAGTGGCAAACGTTGTTGCAACTGAATGGGTGTGTCGCTTTGGAATGCCTCACTCTCTGCACAGCGATCAAGGACGCAACTTTGAATCAGAGGTGTTCCAAGAAATGTGCCGTTTGTTTGGCATCGACAAAACCCACACTACACCATTCAGACCGCAGTCCGACGGCCAAGTTGAACGTTTCAACGCCACACTACAAAAGATCCTGGCCTCCACTGCAGAACACTGTCACTGGGATTGGGACCTGATGATCCCTTATGCAGTTATGGCCTACAGAGCGACCAAGCACAGCGCTACTGGTTTCACCCCCAACTTCATGATGTTCGGCCGTGAAATAAGTGAGCCAGTGGACCTTGTGGCTGGTTTGCCCCCGGACTCTGACCATGCAACTTCAGCCCCCGAGTATGTGCAGCAAATGCGTGAGCGGTTGGAACTGGCTCATAACATCACCCGGGAAGCTCTCGGTGAGTCAGTTACACGTGCGAAGAGACAATACGACAAAAACGCTTCCCACACACAGTACAAAGTCGGCGATGCAGTGTGGTATCTTATTAAAGGGACACGGCATGTCAGAAACAAAGTCAAAAAGTTCCTCCCCTCCTACGAAGGACCTTACTTTGTTATGGGACATTTAGACGACCTAGTCTACCGGATCCAAAAGGGCCCCAGAGCTAAGGTCAAAGTCGTCCACCACGATCAACTCAAATGCTACCGCAGCCGTGAGCCCCTGGATAATACCTGGGTCCTGGATCAATCCCAGAACTGGACACCTTCTGAGATCCTGCCACCAGCTGTGGACGGGCCCCCCTCAGACTGTGAGGATCTCGGCCTGCACAGTCTCTACTCTGCTGCCTCGAGTGATGGCACCAGCGACCCCTGGCCGTCCACTCCGCCTGCTACTAATTCTCACAATGTCGGGTCTCTTCTATCCACTCCTTCCCATGTGATACTTGACCATGGTGGGGGTGTGGTAGGAGAGCCACACTACCAGTCTCCGTGCGAGCCTCTGCCCCAACGTCGGCGCCGAGGACCGGTCCGGTATGGGGACTGGGTCACTGAGTGAGTCACTATGACTGTTCATATTTGCACTAGAGACTTTACAGTTTATGTTTCTGGGTTCTAGTTTAGTTTGTTCTATAAAAGCAATTTTTCACGTAAAAAAAAAAACTGAAGAGCTTTTCAGTGCTTTTACATGCTTGCACTTTATTGCATTCAATGTATGTTTGATTATTACCTGATTAGTCAGACAGTATTACCTCTGGTCACCAAAGAACAGGATTTAAAAGGTGATGTACTGTTATGTTTAATTAGAGACTATTGCATTTCTGTTATTTCCTTACTCCTGTGTTCACTGTTGAATGAGCTTTAGAACTTTAGCACTGTTAGACACTTGTTAAATCAGAATAACCTACCTGTTTGGATTTACATACTATTTGGGACACAGCTATCTCTTCACATTTTAGGCCTACAGATATAGAGAGTGTGTGCTAAGTATATTCAGATGGAATGGAATTGGTGTTAATTGCCAGTCCATGGTGGGGGTAGTGTTGCAGGATGTGTCTTCAATGTATTTCTCTAGTTCAGAACAGCTCAGTGTGTGTGAATGAGAGTGAGGGCGTGCGCGTGTTAGAGGCGCGCGCGCCCCCCGTTTTTTTTCTGTTGTTCTCCGCGAGACAGCGGACAAGAGTGTGTGAGAGTGATATGGTGATCGGTGCAGAATCAGATAGTTAGCTATGTGCAGTGTATTACAGTGCAATCAGAAAAATAAAGCACCTAAGCTATTCGGCAAGACGGCCTCATTGTTCTTTTATGTGCTACCATCACACCAAACAGCGTGAAGTTTAGGGAGTTAACCCCGGGAGGAGAACTACCGGCCCTGGAGAAAATGAATCTCCCCTGTGCCTCCCAACCACGATTAGGAGACAGAAGCAGGAAAGGTTAACACTACGTATCATGTGACTATACCTTTCCATGTGACGCGAGCTAGTTAAATAATGTGAGGAAACATGGAAAACAACCCAGAGATTGCGGACCCCCCCAATACATTTAAGTCAGCAGTATGGCAACATTTCGGCTAGCGGTGGAGAATAAGGATGGCAATCGTGTAGTCTACAAGACCCACACAATTTGCTGTAGGTTAAGTGTTTTAAGAAGCTTCCTCAAATGTGAACCGGTAACATGTCCAACATGCAGATGCATATCCTACGGCACCATCCCGAAATCAATTTAGTTGGAGCACAGAAAACAACCCAAAAGCAGCAGCCTACACTGCCTAGTTTAGTTTAATAATTTGCATAGTTAATATTGTTCTTTGGTGTTCAGTTTATACAGGTTTTTCAAATGTTATTTAATAAAAATACCGGTATATTTTTTTCTCTCAAAATCTCTCTTTTTTTTCACCCCCAAGCCCCGCCCCCGTGATCGAATCGCGATACGAACCGAATCGTGGCTCAAAAATCGTGATACGAACCGAATCGTGGGTTTGGTGTATTGTTACAGCCCTAGTAGATATTTTGAAAAACATGACACATCTGATGTTTTCAAGCTCCAAAAATGACAAAATAAGCATCTTAAAAGTAAGTCATACAACTCATGTGCTTGATAGTATTATGTGAAAAAAAACACAGAAATTTAAGTCATTATTCACTGAAAATCTTCCCCTATATTGAAGCTCTGAAATCTTAGCAGCCATGTCAATGTTCATATACATCAACTTTATGGCCGATAATGATGTATTCTACAGTATACAATTTTATAGTATGGGAAGTGAATTAAAAACTTTTGAAAAAAATTAAAAAATATATAATACAAAAATTATAATCTTCAAAGTAATTGCAGACCTGTCAAAAAAGGCATCTATTAACACAAAAATAATGCACAAGTAACTAATAATGGTTGACAAATAATATGATTACAATCTAATAATTATTTGTAGTGCAACCTCTTATTGGAATGGACATTCTGCACCATGTGGCGCCATTTTTCATTACTGCGAAACAAACAAATCTTGAAAATTTCTACCACCTTACATATTTCTATTGATTTATGTATTGATTTAATATGTACTTAACCACCTTGGTCTCATGAAAATAACATGACTGTTGCTAAATTTTTGCACAACGAAATTATGTTTGGCTGCAGTTTCCCATTGAAATGTCCAGCGGGGGCGCCAAAAGTGAGTGAAATGGTGTCGTAATCATGAGGTATTTAAGGTGAATATTAGATGGAGGTATTCATGAGTAAAACATACCTCCCTATCCTAAAACTTTTCCTTTAAACATAACCAAAAGTGATCTAAATTCAAATGAGAGGTAGAGACAAAACAGACATTCTTAACTTAACCAACACCTAAACTAAATTTTCTAAAAACAAAATGTGAAATGAAAAGCACACTTTCTCAATCAACCACATTGTTTTGTGTCACTCCTATGACACTCTTGTTTCACATGTCAGCTTGCAAATATTTGATGTCCATGTATTTATATATTTGGTTTGTAGCCAAATAAATAAATACTACATGTAGGGGTCCTGATCACCCTGTCGGGGTTTATGTGCGATAACAACCGTACTCAGAATTTGTGTGAAAGTGAATATAACAAACAGTTGCTGTAGTGCCTCTAGTGCTAATTTCACCAGTAAATGGTGGTGAGATGTAGAACACGGCACATAAAAGTCTTTGCAAAAATGTAGTTGTGTAGTGTAACGTTCATTATACTAGACATTACCATATGTTGGATTAAGCTGACATCATCAACCCCTTAGTCGTAATCAAACATAACACGGCAGTTTGTGTATGCCAGATGGAGAATAAAATTTGAGAGTTGCAATGAAAGGGAAGACTTGCCTTAATTTTGGTCTGCTCCTCAAACAAAATATTGGATGGCTTCAGAATACTTGTGCACGAGTCATGTGGACGTTTATGATGCTATTTGTCCTTTTTGGAGTTTGACATGTGGTCTCTGCTAAATGTTGTTGTACAGAATAGAGTTGCATAAAGATTCTTTAGAAATTGTCCTTTTGTGTTCCATGAAAAAAAGAAAAGAAAACAAGTTTGAAACAACATGAGCAAATAATGACAGAATTTTCATTTTGGGTGAACTATTCCCTTAAACGTAGATCGCTGGTTTGTTGGTAATTCGTACTGTGTACCAAAGGGGGAGAATATCTGGCTGTAGTTTTTTCCTTAAACCCCTTTACCTTCCATGCAATCTAAGAGGTTAAAGTATTAATCCACGTTTAACTGTAATCACACATCTGCACTCTGTCTCTACCTCTCATCTTAGAAATGACCCTGGAGGCCTCTTTGTCCAAGACACCCAACCTTCAAATTCACATGTTACATGCCCACATTAGCAGGTTACTGAATACCCCTCTGTGTGTGTATTTTGGGACTTCACTGAGGATCTGAGAAGTTAACAGAATGACATGCTAATGTAAACATAATCCCAGTGCAAGAACACCCTGACCAGGCCCCGAGCTGTGTCGCAGATCCCCTGACACACCATCTGAAATGCCTTTCCTTATACAAGCAATACAGAACCAAGAGAGAACTTTGAGGAATATTTAACAGAAAAATTAAAAATCTGTCATATTTTTTTTAACCGTCCTGCTATTCTGACCCTGTTTTCTTTATTTCATGAAACACAAATGTAAAAAAAAAAAAAGAAATGTTATGCAGAATCTTAGAGTTGCACTTTTCCACACAATGAAAATGGATAGTGATTTCTATATTAATGGCAAGCTCCGAAAAATAACTAAAAAGCACCACAAATGTACAGCAGTACACATGACTTGTGTGCTATATTCCAAATCTTATGAACCTATAGAATAGCTTTTGTGTGAGGAGCCTACATGATCATATGGGAAGTCAGCATTTTGTTCCGATACACTAGGATACGGTATTTCCTGTAAGACAGTTTTGCATCGGCTCCAGCGTGGTTACCTTTCTTGTAGCATGACGGAAGTGCGTTGCTTAAGTAGCTTGGGAGATCTGGGTTCCGATCCCGGGTTGAAACCAGGAAGTAATTGCATGAATTGCAGTTTGCATAATCAGTGACGAGCGTGATTGGGAGATCACATTTTTCACACTAACATGATATTTTGAATCCACTGATGCTTAGGTTTAGATCTGGGGTTTGTACAGTTTATAAAACATGCTTTCCTCTTCACTGTATTACAGCCTGTACCACTGAAAGCAGCTTGCTTCACAACTCGCTTTTGGCGCCCCTCTGTGGACATTTCACGCTGAAAATGGAGCTCACGCGTGACCATACGCCCAACAACACTTACCGCTTTGGCCACTGGGGGCAGTGTCACAGCACAGACTGATTTACCTAAAGAAATGTCTACCTACTGTTTTCAAATTTCACTTTGAGATCAGTCTGGTGGAACAGATCACAACTGAAGCTCACAATTCTCTGTCGAGCTTGTGCTCAAACAAAAAAAAAAATGGAGCCTTTAGATTTGTCATGGCAAGTTTGATGACGATGCCAAACAAGTTGGTCATTGCATGTCACATGATTAATTGCAAGGCAATGAACACAGACAAAAACACACAAGAGAGATGTTCAGTGGTCACTATAGACACAATTTAAGAAGCAGCCTGTGGTATTTCACTCTCTAAAGTCTTCAAATTATCCTGTCTGCACCGGTGCTGACATGGCAAAGGCTCTGCCTGAGATGTATTTGTACATGTAAGGCCACTCTCACTATCCACATGGATCTAGCTCCACCACCAATCATGCATGTTTATTTAACAGGTGTTGCCCTCGCTTGTAAGAGGAAGACGGGATCTACTTGACAGACATGTTAGTTAAAGACTCGGAATCTGCCTCTGCCCTGGAAAGCTGAGTAGAAATGTCAATGCAGTCTGACCTCCCACTTTTAGGTGAACGGCAGGCGAACCTGTGTAGATCTATCCTGCGTGCACTCTCTGGGAACCCAGCCTGGTGCTAATCAGCCCACCACATATCATACCTTCTAACCTCTGACCTTGCAACTTATAAAATACGTTTTTTGGTATTTTTGTCTGATGTCAATGCTAAAGCATACGAAAAGAAACACGTCTGGGCCTGATTGGACAGGTGCGAGGATGAAGATTTAACCGAAAGAATAAAAGTCTGATGACGGACTGTTTATTAATACTTGCATGTGAGGAAAATCTATGCGTATTTTTCATCATTTTCTTTTAGCTGATGTTTTATAAAGACAGGTATTATTTGAGTGATTGTGCTGATTTATTTGTTTTCAGCAGCACTGGGAACAAATCACTGCTGAGCCAACTGACTGCACTGAAGATCTTGGCAATGGTACATTTAAAGTGAGACGTGGCACTGCATTACTACAGAATGAGGCACATATTGGAGCAGATACACATAGTCAGCTTTTGATTCACATAGTTTTAAGAACTTAACTACCTCACACAGATTGATAGTTGTAAATGATTGGATGGGAATGGTAAATTGGTAACCTAGTATGTCTAAACACAACTAAAAATTGTGTATTATCAATTTTAACTCTTTAATTTTACAAAGTCAATTTAATTCTAAGTAGAGGGGTGTATAAATAGAGCATAAATCAATTAAAATAAATGAATCAATATATGAATTCAATCATAATTCTTTTTCATGAATTTCAAGTAAGCATTATAAGAGCATGGATTTTACGATATGTAAGTGTATCCCCCATCAGTCACTTTCTCAATCTTTTTTTCCTTCAGAATATTTACTGCATTCTTTAAAGTAAGTTTATATTTTCTTGATGAAAATGTAAAAATAATAGGAGAATATAATAAATAGAAGAAAGAAGAAGAAAGTAGACCTAAATAAAATATATTTAAATCTCTTGAAATTAGTTTATTCTGACTTTGTAAAATATTAAATATTGTTTACTGCAATTGAACATACCTATTTAATTTAATTGTAAAAATAGTAAAGAAATAAAAATTAAAAAAAACCTGACAATAGCTGACACTCTGAACTGTATCATAATATAATTTTTGATGGGGGAGAAAAATTGCACAATGAATGTCACAGCTTGCTAAAGTCACACAATTGTCACAACATGGCAAAATAGGCTTAAAAATCAAGTTTTCTGAAGTGAATTTACCCCAAAGTAAAATATGCTGAAAATCACACATTTTTAATCAGTGGCTTTCTATATATATATATATATATATATATATATATATATATATATATATCGATCAGCCACAACATTAAAACCACCTGCATAACATTGTGTTCGTCCCCTTGTGCTGCCAAAACGGCACCAACCTGCATTGAGATGATATTTTTCTCACCACAATTGTACAGAGTGTTTATCTGAGTTACTGTAAACTTTGTCAGTTCAAATCTGTTGACATTCTCTGTTGACCTCTCTCATCAACAAGACATCCACAGAACTGCTGCTTACTGGATGCTTTTTGTTTCTGGCACCATTCTGAGTAAATTCTAGAGACTGTTGTGTGTTAAAATCACACAAAATCCCAGTACATCAGCAGTTACAGAAATAATCAAACCAGCCCATCTGGCACCAACAATCATCCATGCGATTATCTAATCAGCCAATCATGTGGCAGCAGTGCAGTGCATAAAATCATGCAAATATGGGTCAGGAGCTTCAGTTAATGTTCCCATCAACCATCAGAATGGGGAAAAATGTGATCTCAGTGATTTTGACCGTGACATGATTGTTGGTGTCAGATGGGCTGGTTTGAGAATTTCTGTAACTGCTGATCTGATGAAATTTTCACACACAACTGTCTCTAGAATTTAATCAGAATGGTGCTAAAAAAAAAAAAAAACATCCAGTGAGCGACAATTCTCCAGATGGAAATGCCTTGTTGATTAGAGAGGTCAACAGAGAATGTCCAGACTGGTTTGAACTGACAAAGTCTCCAGTAACTCTGATAACCAATCTTTACAATTGTGGTGAGAAGAATAAAATCCCGATGCAGGTTGGCACTGTTTTGGCAGCACGAGGGGGACCTACACAATATTAGGCAGGTGGTTTTAATGTTGTGGCTGATCGGTATATATATATATATATATATATATATATATATATGATTACAAGAGAAAAAAAATGTAAGGCTAATCTGGGGCACCATTCAATTTGGCTTCATACAAGACTTAATAAATACCAAAATATTATGTTAATTACTAGTGCATTTCACAATATTTTATGACATTAAAATGCAACAAGAATAAAACAAAGATTTTACTTATTTTATTTTACTTATTTATTTTTGAAAAATGTTGAGCTATCATTTTTAAATTAGCAGATAGATTATTTTTTATAAAAACAAATAAATTAGATTATTTTTGAGGAATTTTGATATTAATAATAATAATATGACCTAATGATATTTTATGACAGGTGTTTGCTTTAAATCATTATGTATAAGTAGTAAAATATAACTGAGATATTATTTTCCATAAACAGTGTATTTTGTATGTGTTCATTAATTGGGGCCCTGCACCGTTTGTCCCCTGCTGTGAGCTTTGAACATTAAATCAGTTCGACCATATATGGCCTCAATCTACAGCTAAACCCCTAAACAGGACATCAATGGTCACAGCTTCTGTTTAAGCCAGTCTGTACCCGATTATGAAATAAAATAACCTCCATATTAAAACAGGTGAATAGCGTGTTGAACTAAAGGTCAAATAAATATAAAGTTTGTAAAATGAATACAAACACAACCTTGGACAGTAGGCATAATAATCTAGATTTAACTCTCATTAGGTCATCTCATTTCGAAATGTTACATTTTGCATTTTTGGCAGAGGTCGGATCACAGGGTTGCCTGAAGACAGAAGCATAAGATAAACGAGGGCTGTTCAAAGATTTTCACAGACACGTTCCCTGTTGTTTACAACATCTGATTACGACGTGTAAAACGTGTAAAAATGTGTCGGCTACAGAACTGCTCATGTCAAATAAATGGCTCACAAGCCAAAACAGAGCCCGGGGCTCGGGGTCAGGACACCCGCTTCTGATCGCCTTAAAACTGAGGGGTATTAATAGACTTGAATTATAATTGATTAAATTGCCATTTACGCGGACAATGTACCAATTTCCATTTCGCCTCATTGTTGATTGCATGGGCTAATTACTAACACAAACCTTTCAAGGACTGCGTGTATAATAAGTAGGCCTACTAAATCAAACACCATCGGCTTTCTGTTGATTTTGATACTCCGTGCGTAAACGTTGTCACCATGAGATCTCACCTTTCTATTAATCAAGTGGTGATGCGACAAAAATGGCTTTCTGTGCTGATAGGCATCCATTTAATTAGTGTTGATTTACCTGAGGATTTTTTTTTCCCTCCCTCCTTTGTTATAAGTCGTTATTAATGAACACATTATTTGCTCTCCTATTTATAATATTCCTTTTTGGCCTAATAGGCTTCATGTCACTATAATTAATTAGGCTATAGCATAGACTAATATATTTATATTGTTAGAGGCTCAACAAAATAATTCCAGATTAGGTGCATATTGTTTATTGTTACTTTGTAGTTATTTGTGTAAACAAACTGTAAGCAACATGATCATTATTTTAATGTAGCTAATATTTCAATTTTGCTTAATTTGATCTAAATGTGTTTGTGCGCTGGTCTAAAACCACCTTCAGTATACCAATAAAAGCAGATTTATTCAGGCCTGTCTGCCCAAAATATAGTTAAAAATTACCTTGAGAATATTTGGGTGCTGCAGGCTCTCCATCAGCGTCATTTCTTTGACAATTTTGAAGGATGCGAGTTTGTAACAGTCCCAAGAAGACGCGTATTTCTTCACACAATTCTCCATATCGTGACTCCCGAAGTCTACCGATTTTAATGCGACGGAGAAGCTGCTGTTCAAAGCCGCCTTGTACACCGCCTTTGTGTATCCCGAGCCCAGATACTGAACATTGGTAACGTTATCAATACTGCTGCAGCCGAGCATCGGTTCACGCGTAAACGGCCGGTCTGATTGTGTTGCTATGGATGCAGCGGGAGTTGGTTGAAACCGATCGCTGGCGTGTTGATAATTACTGTTTTTCTCAATTGCTTTGTATGATTCCCAGTCGCTGCGTTGCTCAAGGTCCATGAGTCGCCTGCGCTCCAGCGGTCGAGCGGCGTCTCCGATGCCGAGCCAGTGCGCCCGTCCCTGGCGATAACGCAGCACTTCATCTAATCTTTCCCGTATCTGCAGCTGGATCTCCGGCAGTAGCCCGACGGCAGCCGTGGGTTCGCGCTGCGCTTCAGCGGGTGGCAGGTCGTCGACGAGAAGCCGGGCAGGAGCGTCCGCGCCGGGCTGCTGCTGCTGCTGTTCGTAGTGGTAGCGATGAACCCGCTCGCCGTGGTGCTCGAATCCGGGAATGAACAATAAGTTCATCAGCGTGCCCATGAAAAACGAAAGGCAGAAGCCCGCCGCTACCATCATCTTTCTCCGCTTCATTTTGTTAGTTATTATTATTAGCAGAAAATAGATGCGTCCCCCCTTCCAGCCTCTGCCTACCAGCTGTGGGCAATCTGGTCGCGCGCTGGTGTAGTATCGTGCAGCGTAAAGGATTCAGGACCGCGAGGAAAGTCTATGATGCTGCTCGAGAGAAGGATGTGGAATGCCGTTTGTTCACGTCTTCATCTTGAAGTTATGATTAATGCCCTTTCGCGGATTTAAGATCCACCCCATATAAGGCTGATCATGGTGACACTTGCCTCCTTGCGCGTTGTGTGTGCGCCCAGTTAACAGGGGTCTTGAGCGCAGACCCGCACTGTGCCTCTGCACGACTCGAACGAGACTGACGTCACTTTGACTGACAGTTCACTGGTCCTACTGCTAAGAAAAAAGCCGTAGTTCAAACATAAGCTCATGCCTGTTTGAAATGTGGAAAAAAATTCGCGTCGTGAAAGCCGCGTCTTGAACTACATTACCCTATGTGCATTGCGCAAGCAGAAGCGTCGTCTACATCTGCAGAGCGGTTCTTGAAATAGAGGCTTTATAATAGACACACACACACACACACACATATATATATATATATATATATATATATATATATATATATATATATATAGGTTATGTCTAGTTTATTAATTCAAGCCTACAGGTTTAGGCTAAACACATAATTTGGAGAAATAGCTACATTTAAAGGTTTCCAATTAAAATATGATAATGTTGCTGTCCTGCATTATCTGTTCCTTTAAGTACAGGTTTGTGCATGATAAATATCCTCACAATACAGTTGAATGTCCATGTGTTCAGTGAACGTTTTAAACAAGCATTGAATTAATTAATTTATTTTGCATTAGACTCGGCCGAGTTCTGGATTGTTATGAGGCCTATTCTATTCTGGGCTGAAGTTTGCAGGCCCTCTGCCTTTCGGCAAGAAAAAATGTGTATAATTATGTCTCTAGGGTCGGAGAAGTAAAAGTTTAAATGAAAAACAGACATGGGCAAGGGGGGGAGAGAAATGATAAACATGAATGTGTAAGCTTTCTTAAAGTCATGCGAGATAAGGGGGATTCCAGTGCTGGAATTTACTCTAATTAATCCTTCTGTGTTTGTACACTCTGAATAAATAAACTAAATAAAATACTAAAGATGTTGTAAAACTAACCAAGAACCTCGCAAGTGAACCCGAAGTTCATCAAAATGTCATATACCATTTTAGATTAGAACAGTTTTATGATGGAACAACAATTTTTATGCAATCTTTTTTTTAATATATTCCTTCTCGTATACAGACCAAGAGAAATGGTTGCCAGGAATGGCTACAGGGCCGAATGCCAGGGAGACACGCACAGCTATCCATCAAGGACGCATTACCATGCTGTTAGCAACTAATTAACAAATACAATCAACCTGGAAGCTGGAGCAATAACAACAGATCAGCAGGGGCCCTGCTCCAAGGCAGACAGGGGTGGGTTTCAATTCTTGCCCAAGTCTACTCTTATTTATAGCACAAATTAAGCTAATGTAATTAGGTGACGTTAGTCTAAGTGCAATGTGAAAAATTTAAATGGAGGAAGATTGTGGGTGTTTGTGATGGGTCTGATAGGTTAAATTATAATGGCAAAAACATTAAAGCATGAGCCTGGAATTACAATTGACTGGATTAGAGTGTTTATGCAGTAGTACACTGTATAACAACTTAAAAATAAAATTAGATATTGAAAATATCAACTCAATATTTCGTCTTGGCAAGGAAAAGTTAATTCATTATAGATAAGATGGACTATTCATCATAGAAATAGAAACTTAGCTCCATCTCCTGGATGCTGTAATAATAGTGATAATAATTATAATAATAAATATAGCTGCAAGCAGTGAAGCACACCAAGTACATCAATGGCATGTACAGAAGTGCCAATGGACATCAGTGATTATGACTTAAAGAAAAGCAGCATAAAAAACATAGGTAGAATATCTAAAATTGAAATACAATCCATTATAACGTATGGCCAGTAGTGTCACCACATGTATATGATGAGGTCAGGTTGTGGTCGTTATGAAACACCCAAAGATTCATGAATATATGGCGAAGCATTGCAGAGATACAGCCTCAGACAGCTTTTTTGGCGACTTGCCATACATTTTGTTGGTGTTCTGTTCAAGAACCATTTCGTCAATCGAAAAGCTTTTGATAATTATTTGTCATGAGTGTACTTAGATGATACTCAACAAATTTAGTGCAATTCGGACATTAACCTTGGAGGAGTTTGAATAAGTAGGTTTTCAAATGTATCGCCAACCATGGCAAATTTGGTATCAGCGCATTCTACATGACCCAAGGAGCCTCATAATTTTATGCCAAACTATACACAAGTTATAAGCAAAAATATCTATTTTTGATATCACCTGACCACTAGGTGACACTGTGAAAATGCTACAGGTACCCTCATTGCATGCTTGTGATTAAATATAATAAGTTTTGTATCAATATGCTTATGCGTTGCGTATTTTTGTCAGCACTGTCCCTAGATGATACATGGCGAATTTCGAGCAAATAGGATAAACTGTCTACGAGAAGTTCAAAAAATTATGTTTTTCGTAAAATTAGAAATTGTGGAAAATCAAGTGGGCAGAGCCGAAAACTGATGCCATGCTTCCTTTTGGGGCATGACCCAAGGTATCAGATGAAAAAGGAATTGTGTTTCTAGGCCTCATGGTTCAAAAGTTATATGCCAAAAAGTGAGTAAGATAGAGACCCCAAATTTGGGGCAGTTATAGTTTAGCATGTCCTCTAACAATGTGCCAAATTTCATAACTTCACTATGTAAAGTTCTAGGAGGGAATGCAGACTCATGAGCAGAAGACCAAGAACAGGAAAAAATAACACAATTAAAAATTCAAAAAGAGAATTCAAAAATTCAAATTGGCAAATAGAGAGTATGTCCGCCCATGGCAAATTTGGTATTACCATACTCATTATGACCCAAGGAATATAAAGAGACCAGCCACATAATTTTAGGCCAAACTATTCCGAAGTTATAAGCAAAAATATAAATTTATTTATATGTCCTGATCACTAGGCGGCACAGCGGGGAAACTGCAGGTAGCCTTATGTCATTCCTGTGATGATACTTTGCAAGTTTCGTATCAATACGTCGATATAGCATCACGGTGATTTTTTGCGTGTTTGCGCTCAAATTCATTGAAGTGCTATTCACGAATGGTGTGGTCTATCAAAAAGCTTTTGATAACTTTTGTCAGCACTGTCACTAGATGATACATCACAAATTTTGAGCGAATTGGACGAAAGGTCAAGGACGAGTTCGAAAAAGTAGGATTTTCACATAATTCGAAATTGCGGGAAATCTTGGGGGCGGGCCTAAAATTGCACCATACCCGATTTGGCTTGTCCCAAAGAATCACAGAATTTTTATTCTAGGCCTTACAGTTTAAAAGTTATAGTTCAAAACGTAAGTGCAACTTTAAACAGTTGGTGGCGCTAGAGGGTATGATTTAGAGCCTCCAAATTTGGGTCAGGTACATTTGAGAGAGTATTCCTGCAGTGTGCCAAATCTTATAACTTTCCTATGGTTATATGGGCTGCCATAGATTTCAAGACAGAAAAAAAAATTATAATAATAATAAGAAGAAAACAATCAGATACATTAGGAGCCTACGCACCTTCAGTGCTTGGTCCATAATAATAATAATACAAATAATAATGTAAAACATAATTTTATAAAGTAGTATAGACCTATTTGCATCGGAATTTGACATTTATGCAGTAGAATATACACACATATATATATATATATATATATATACACACACTCACCTAAAGGATTATTAGGAACACCTGTTCAATTTCTCATTAATGCAATTATCTAATCAACCAATCACATGGCAGTTGCTTCAATGCATTTAGGGGTGTGGTCCTGGTCAAGACAATCTCCTGAACTCCAAACTGAATGTCAGAATGGGAAAGAAAGGTGATTTAAGCAATTTTGAGCGTGGCATGGTTGTTGGTGCCAGACGGGCCGGTCTGAGTATTTCACAATCTGCTCAGTTACTGGGATTTTCACGCACAACCATTTCTAGGGAAAGAATGGTGTGAAAAGGGAAAAACATCCAGTATGCGGCAGTCCTGTGGGCGAAAATGCCTTGTTGATGCTAGAGGTCAGAGGAGAATGGGCCGACTGATTCAAGCTGATAGAAGAGCAACTTTGACTGAAATAACCACTCGTTACAACCGAGGTATGCAGCAAAGCATTTGAGAAGCCACAACACGCACTACCTTGAGGCGGATGGGCTACAACAGCAGAAGACCCCACCGGGTACCACTCATCTCCACTACAAATAGGAAAAAGAGGCTACAATTTGCAAGAGCTCACCAAAACTGGACAGTTGAAGACTGGAAAAATGTTGCCTGGTCTGATGAGTCTCGATTTCTGTTGAGACATTCAGATGGTAGAGTCAGAATTTGGCGTAAACAGAATGAGAACATGGATCCATCATGCCTTGTTACCACTGTGCAGGCTGGTGGTGGTGGTGTAATGGTGTGGGGGATGTTTTCTTGGCACACTTTAGGCCCCTTAGTGCCAATTGGGCATCGTTTAAATGCCACGGCCTACCTGAGCATTGTTTCTGACCATGTCCATCTCTTTATGGCCATCATGTACCCATCCTCTGATGGCTACTTCCAGCAGGATAATGCACCATGTCACAAAGCTCGAATCATTTCAAATTGGTTTCTTGAACATGACAATGAGTTCACTGTACTAAAATGGCCCCCACAGTCACCAGATCTCAACCCAATAGAGCATCTTTGGGATGTGGTGGAACGGGAGCTTCGTGCCCTGGATGTGCATCCCACAAATCTCCATCAACTGCAAGATGCTATCCTATCAATATGGGCCAACATTTCTAAAGAATGCTTTCAGCACCTTGTTGAATCAATGCCACGTAGAATTAAGGCAGTTCTGAAGGCGAAAGGGGGTCAAACACAGTATTAGTATGGTGTTCCTAATAATCCTTTAGGTGAGTGTATATATATATATAAAACATCATAAGGGTATTGTACAACACTAGCCTATGCAGCCGGACTGGGAAGAGAAATCGGCCCTGGATTTTACATAGCAACTGGCCCAAAAGTTTGCTGTCCTTTTCTGCATATCACTGCATATTTTGTGGTCTGTTATGCATAATACGGAGGCTCATTATAGCTTATCGTGGCCCATACGGCCCGTTTTGCGCCAAATTAACCATATGTGTAGAAAATAGATTTTATTTTATTTATTTTTTATAACGAAGTGTTTAAATTTAAATTCTATTAGAAAACATAAAATTGCCTATAAATCCAATACGCGTCTAATAGCACGACTGTCACGGTATATAATCCTGTTTAGACAATGTTAGTTTTGCTAATGAATGGTATGGAGGACATTTGGACTCAAGCAGTGAGAAACACAATGTTATCGATGTGCATGATAATGGCTCATTAATATAAGGAGAGGTGGTCTAGTCATTATCACCCACACTAAGACCCAGCATTTCCAAACGATAGATTTTCATTCTTGTAGGTTTTAAATGAAGCATTAGAATGTCAGAATTGACACAATTAAATATTTGGTAATCCTCTAGTTTATGATTTTCATGAAGTCAAGTTTACTAACAGCCTTTAATGCTGAAAAGTTCAGGAGTTTCTTTTAGAGAGGAGATAATATAATGGCCTGAAAATATGGAAATAAATCGTTTAATTGCATCTCTAACTTTTTTGATGCATATGCATTGTATAGGCTAATGCTTGTTAATTTTATAAATAAAATCAATTAGACGCAAATTTGAAGATGTTAGCGGCAAATAAACCTCTGGATAATTTGCTGCCAAAAACAGTCAGTGTCGTGCATAACTTGCAGTACATATATAGTTTAGTCAAACAGAATTAAGACGAAAAATACCAAATGACGTAAGAAGAAACTGTACTTTAATCATCATCGTTGGACAAAATGTTGCTTTAATTGTTTAGGTCATTAGCATTGTTAATCCTGGGGCGGTCAGCTCTGCGGGGAAGAAACCCAGCTCTCATCGGGGGAGTCGAAATGCATTAATCCGCCTTCAGACAAGTTCTTGTGCTTTCAAGAAACCATTGTGTTAATCGTATGCTTTCATATTCATTTAAAGTGACTGTATTGTGGGATGCAGTGTTTTCTCTTTTCCTGACGTTTTGTGATTGACTGGATTATGAAGGGGTTTGTCTGACCCTCCCTTTGTTTTACTAGACATCAAGTTTATGACAGTTACAGCAAATCTCAAAGAGTTGTGGAACATGATCCAAGTGCTATTGCAAATGAAATAGGTGACTAGGGAGGCATTTGTCAATCAAGTATCAATCAAAAAGTAGAAAGAAAATAAAGCCGACATTTAGGATCCATTAAGATTTTTTGCATGTGACATTATTTGCAGAACACCTACTCATTTTATGTTTTACTATTACTATTCCCATTATTTTCATTACTACAATAATGTATTTTAGTATAAATATGTTGGTGTTGATCCTACATTTATTTATTTATTAAAATGAGTGAAAATGAAAGGCAGAACCAGGGGAGTACTATTATATGTATATATATATATATATATATATATATATATATATATATATATATATATATATAATTTCTTCTTCTTCTTCATGTTGCATTATAGAGAGTATTATCATTAACACCTGAGGAGTTAAATGTGTTTAACTGTCATGAAAATAATGCCACAATATAAAAAATTTTAATGGCCCTGAAAAAGGCTTAATTTTCTAAATGCAAAATATAATTTCTTATTTGTTTCTTTTGATGAGAGTCAAAGAGGGCCAGGACTTGAGACTCACCTGATTAAAAAAAGTCTTCATGTTACATTATGGGTTCTGCCAGTTAGTGAATTGGTTACTGGATTCTTAAAATCACCAGTACATATATGATTTCCTAAAGAACCAGATAATAGGAAGGTCTTTGTGAAACTTAAATTTTGATTCTAATTGGAAAGTTTATTTTTAAGACCAATTAATATATGACAAGTTGTGGTTTTATTTATTATTTTTCATTTGATTTTATTTATCAGGATCTAATGATTTGTTAGCAAAGATCATTTTAACCCATGAAAAGTAACTTGTTGCATGTATAAAACTGCCTTTAAGCAACATGCTTAAAGAGATTTCTGCATTTCTGAGTTGAGCTGATTTGTGAGTCTTAATTATTCATAAATATGCTGTACAGCAATATCTGAGCTGTGTCTTGTGACTATCCAGAGAGCATATCTGGCTTTTCTCAGCATGAACTATCAGTGCTTTTAGAAAAAGGGGCCATTCATAAGATTTGTTTCACCCATAAAAAAATAAAAATATATATATATACTGTATAATAATATGATTCATAGCTGTTGAATCCAAAATGACTTAAGGTCAGTTTGTACAGTGTACCTTTGTTTTGTTTAGATTTTGTTCTTGCATCATAGAGAGGAAAAATACAAGCAAGTGAACATTTAGAAAGCACACAGTCTCACAAACAACTTCTATTTTTAGGTTTGTCCATTGTGACTCCTGGAACAGCATGTGTGGTTCTCCCACTTAAAGCTTACACTGTGTTATCAGGTTGATGAGCTAATGACAGTCACTTATCTTTGTATCTCTGAACAAACTTATGTTTTCTCTAAACAGGGAGCTCAGCAGGTGCCCTGATCAAAGCCATAGAGACGGTCTACATGCGAAGGAATCCACAACATTAACTAGAATCAGAGTAATTCTCCAGCCATTTTCCAAATGACCTGAATAAGAAAATGATACAGTACAAGCAAAGATCCAGAATCTTTCTCTATGGACCCCAACCCAGCTAAATATCTAATTTGTTAAAACTGAGGTCATGAAAACAGTATGATCAATATTGCAGTTGCCTGTGGGCAATTCTTACTTTCTTTTTGCAGGGGTGGTTTAGAGAAGAAATTGAGTCATATGTCAACATGGGATTTATAAAGCTGCTAAACTGAGTTCTATGGTATTTGTATGCTTTCCGGCTATATATATATACACTCACCTAAAGGATTATTAGGAACACCTGTTCAATTTCTCATTAATGCAATTATCTAATCAACCAATCACATGGCAGTTGCTTCAATGCATTTAGGGGTGTGGTCCTGGTCAAGACAATCTCCTGAACTCCAAACTGAATGTCAGAATGGGAAAGAAAGGTGATTTAAGCAATTTTGAGCGTGGCATGGTTGTTGGTGCCAGACGGGCCGGTCTGAGTATTTCACAATCTGCTCAGTTACTGGGATTTTCACGCACAACCATTTCTAGGGTTTACAAAGAATGGTGTGAAAAGGGAAAAACATCCAGTATGCGGCAGTCCTGTGGGAAGAAATTGCCTTGTTGATGCTAGAGGTCAGAGGAGAATGGGCCGACTGATTCAAGCTGATAGAAGAGCAACTTTGACTGAAATAACCACTCGTTACAACCGAGGTATGCAGCAAAGCATTTGTGAAGCCACAACACGCACAACCTTGAGGCGGATGGGCTACAACAGCAGAAGACCCCACCGGGTACCACTCATCTCCACTACAAATAGGAAAAAGAGGCTACAATTTGCAAGAGCTCACCAAAATTGGACAGTTGAAGACTGGAAAAATGTTGCCTGGTCTGATGAGTCTCGATTTCTGTTGAGACATTCAGATGGTAGAGTCAGAATTTGGCGTAAACAGAATGAGAACATGGATCCATCATGCCCTGTTACCACTGTGCAGGCTGGTGGTGGTGGTGTAATGGTGTGGGGGATGTTTTCTTGGCACACTTTAGGCCCCTTAGTGCCAATTGGGCATCGTTTAAACGCCACGGCCTACCTGAGCATTGTTTCTGACCATGTCCATCCCTTTATGGCCACCATGTACCCATCCTCTGATGGCTACTTCCAGCAGGATAATGCACCATGTCACAAAGCTTGAATCATTTCAAATTGGTTTCTTAAACATGACAATGAGTTCACTGTACTAAAATGGCCCCCACAGTCACCAGATCTCAACCCAATAGAGCATCTTTGGGATGTGGTGGAACGGGAGCTTCGTGCCCTGGATGTGCATCCCACAAATCTCCATCAACTGCAAGATGCTATCCTATCAATATGGGCCAACATTTCTAAAGAATGCTTTCAGCACCTTGTTGAATCAATGCCACGTAGAATTAAGGCAGTTCTGAAGGCGAAAGGGGGTCAAACACAGTATTAGTTTGGTGTTCCTAATAATCCTTTAGGTGAGTGTGTATATATATATATATATATATATATATATATATATATATATATATGGCAGTACTTTAAAATGATGACCTCACCTCATAGTAGTTTAATGAGATAGAACCCCATGTGACCTACGAACCCCATCAGTCTATTATATTCCTATTCAAACCACAGCAGTTAAAAATAAAGCAGCATTGTGACATGCAATTATTACTATTTGGTCTTTAGCAATATTACATACTTTTAAGGAACAGTTGATCCAAAGGAAAATTATGTCATTATTTACTCACCCTCAAAAATAGTGTTTAGTGTTAATGATGTCAAACCTCCTCATGACATTTTTGAATCTGAACATGATCACAAATTGAGATTTCAGAGCTTTGATGAAGGGTATGATTATAGGCTAACTACAATTTTGGTCTTTTCCTCACACAGAGCTATTGAATGGCTTCAGAACATTTTTAATGTAGCACACAAGCCATATGTTTTTATTTATATGGAGTTTAACAGTCATGTTTCAAGACAACACTATTTTAGTGAATTTTGTTGGATCACTCACAACATTACCCAAGTATGGCAGAATGAGGAGAGCCCCTCTCTAAGCTTTTTACGGCTGAATTCAGATGTTTTTAATCAGGATTGTCTAATAAAGAGGTTAGCTCAGGTCATGGTATCTACACACAGTACTGATTCACTCTGGCAGTGGGGCAGAAAATTGCTTGATGCCCCCTTTCTGCTACCCTCCACTCTACAGTTAAACGAGCATAATCCTGCCAGTCCTTGTGGTTTTCCAATTGTATTCAGGGAAGGGACCACAATCTCAGAAGATCTTGGATGTCTTTGTTTTTCCCTTACTTCACCGAGAGGCAAAGATGAATGGGTAACAGAATGCATTATACTATTACTAGTGTTATTTTGTTTATGCAAAAATGTTGCATATGAATACACATGAAGTGTAACAAAACAACATTTACATTTAGCAGCACTATTGATCTGCAAAACTTTAAGACACAATTTGGTGATTGGAATTAAGGAGGGAAATATGCTTAATTGTTCTGAAAATATTGTCACAATGCAAATTGTTTTGCATTGTACTAACAAAAATGTTACTGATCTTGCAATAGTGTTTGTGTTTTTTTAAGTAATTATACTGTATAACTATTCTTTAAGCAAATTATAATTTCTTTTTTATAATTTAGATTTTATAACTAATAAAACTGTCAAATTTCGGGTGTGGTATCTTCAAGAAATATTCAAGTCACTGTCAAACATCTGGCCCCACTGAAACAATATCATCTTCTTTCGTCAACAAAGGAGCTAGGGTATGTTTAAATATACACAGCCATATGGCCTGGCCACTGACAAACCGCCATGCAGCCACTTTAGATGGCAGGATTATTGGTCTGTGACTGCCACGGCAGGATGCTCAAGGTACTGGGGTGTCTGTGTCCTGCAGCCCGGGGAACGAGATCAGTGGGGGGATGACTGCAAAAACCAGCAGTCTAGATAAGCAGAATTGGCGCCTGGGGAGCAACAGCTTACAATGGGGCCTCTCAGCACCCAGGCAGCAAAAGAGAGAGACTGAGGAGGAAAGAGAGAGGGCGGGGATGGGGAAGGTGGAGGATGGAAGTAAAGAAGTATTGTTGTCCTGTAGAGATGTCCGGGATGAAGATATGGAGTCAAATGTAGACATGTAGAAAACACATTCTGTTTATTTGTGTTAATTTCTTCCCTATATACAGGGCTGAATTCTCTACTTTCATACTAGAATATCTACTTACAAGCAACAAATTTTGATAATGGGAGATTTGTTAACAAAGCTACCAAAGATATTGCCTTTGTGTCTTTGGTCAACAAAACTAATTTATGTCTTTATTTTATTATTTTTATTTTTAATATCAAACAATATAAGCTATATTCGTCTTATTATTATTTCACTAACCAAGGAGCTTGATTAGAGAAGCTCATTGCCAAGCAATGAACTACTCATAATTTAAGTAAAAGATCATTTATAGTCTAATGGTTGCAAATATTTATTTTGAAAAAACCTGAGAAGGTGATCAGGTCTTTGAATTCAGTTTATGTGTTTGCTTATTTTTTTCTAATGAATGAATAATTGTGCATAAATATCTTACTTATTAAAAGGTTGTACAGTATATCAAATAAATTAATAAACAGACCTGACATATTCTTTAGATTAGTTTATTATTGAAAATTAATAATTAATACATTATTTAAATTATTTTAAGAAAGAGAAAATTGAGTGACATGACTCAAAAGGCATAACAGTAGCATGACTGATTGTAACATCAGTCCTCAAAGAGTGAAGAGGTCAGGATGCAATAACAGTGCTTATTAAATAAATAAAGCAAATATACAACAAAAGAATAACTAAACAATACTCACAGATAATACTGCCACAAATGGCTGAGACCAGACAAGGAAAACAGGAAACACAAAGGCTTTAATAAACATGAAACTAATGACAAGCAAGAAACACCTGGACAAGAAAATGAAATCCAGGGTGGAGCCATCAGATGGCTAGGAGACCAGGGAGGACCTAGTGGATGGCCAAGAGACCAAAGGAAAGCCAACTGATGTCCAGGAGACCACATCTCCTGTGACCACATCTCCAATGTATGGCCAAGAGACCAAGACTGAGCCATCGGATGGCCAGGAGACCAGGGAGGAGCCAGTGGACATTCAGGAGACCATGGGAAAGCTGACCGATGTCCAGGAAACCACGGTGAATTTGACGGACAACCATGAGATTAGGTGGAAATTGGCAGATGGACTGGTGATTAAGGTGGCGAGAGTGAGGTCAGGGCAACAGGAGACTTAAGCAAGGGTAAGGTCAAGGAACTCAGGCAGGTTCAAGGTGGCCACACTGGGGGTCGCAGAAATAGTCAAGGCACTGGGGAACTCAGAAATAGTCCAGGCACTAGGGTACCACCTGGACCTCCGGAGCAAGAAGGGGAGGGGCCCCTATCACAGGGAGCTCTAAGACAACCAGAGCAGGGAGTAGAGGGGCCATCTCCATGGGAACCTCGGGGACATCGATGGTGGAGAATGGAGATGGCATCTCCACCATCAAGACCTGGACCTTCTTCCCCTTCTCCTCCTCTTACCACTTGCTGCCTCCAACTAGACAGCACTGTGTGTCGCCTCCAGCATGAGAGCGCTGTAAGTCAGGGAGTGCGATTGTCCTCTATTACACCTACAGAATAAGAAGTACTGCTCAGATACAGAGCCAGGTCTATAAACTGCAGCAAGGTGAGACTGCATCTGCCATCTCACAGACAGCTTTCAATAGGCACTTTCAAATCACACCTGTAAATTTCCTTCTTTCCTTCAGATACATTACACTGATTGCACTGTGACAGTAGGTTGAAAATTCTTCAGCTGAAATCGGTCTGTGCTTAATTAAATACAAATCACTGCCCCCAGTGGTGTGAGGTTCATTTTCCGAGAAATGTCCACAAATGTTGTAATTTTAGTTGTAAATGATGTAATACAGTCAACAGGAATGCATATTTTATTAACTCTACCCCATAACCAAAACCCAAACCCCAAACCTAACCATCAATAGAGTAAAATTAAATTTTAGAGCAAAAAGGCAACATATAAATTATGTTTACGATTGTTTATGTGAATGGGACTTCCTGGTTTCCATGGGACCAGGACCCATGTCTCGGAGGTTGCTCACTCAACACACTATCAGAAGTGTGAGAGGAAAAGGGAAACAAAATGTTTGATAGAGTATGGTGCTTGTCAGTTATTTGGTTGGATAGAGTCAATTTCAGGGCACATGAACATTAGGAAGCAACATGTCAATTTCCCATGTCATCATATTAAATTAGCACAGCTATTTAAACCAGTTGCCTGAGACAAGAGTCAATTATACAATTCTGCTCATAAATAGTCAATTACATAGCGGTCAATACACATAAAATATAATATTGCAGAATACTGCGATCTACATCTCATAACTCATAATAGCCTCATAATAAAGCAATTAAACATCTAGGTTACGTATGTAAACGAGACGTTGTGCCGAAGAAGCGACACTAGGGCTCTCTCTTGAGTGCCCAGTATGCCTCTGATCTATGAAAAAAGGCCAATGAGAAGTTGGCAAACAGTATTTGCATACCCCGCCCCCAGACATTCGGGTATAAAGGCAGGGAAACACATCTAGTTCATTCAGGATTTTTCTGAGGAGCCGGAAATGGTCCGGCCACAACAGTGGCTCGGCTCAGCGACGTGGCCGGGAGGACACAATGTCTCATTCCCTCCATCAGGGAATGGAGGTTACATACGTAACCTAGACGTTCCCCGTTTGTCACTCACTTCGACGTTGTGTCGAAGAAGCGACACAAGGGGTCCAATTTAAATCACGCCATGCGCTGAGCCGTGTATGTGTACTGCTGACACAGGAGTGGGCAGGTACTTGACGTGCAAAAGCGACCAGCTGTATCAGACTGCACGTACCCTTCCCCAATGCCCCAAAAAAGTTGTTGGAATCCTTCTGGTTACCCTAGATAGGGGAACAAGGCGACGCTTGCCAACCTGGGAAAGGGCCGAGCCTAGAGCCAAACAGCTGGGGCCTTTACAGGCATCATGGGAAGGCGGTCTAACCCGGTTTCCTGTTTTTCAGGGGGAAAAGACCTTGCGGAGACCACACCTGCCCAGAGAGGGGGAGATAAGAGTGGCGAATACATCACATGGGTTTTTAGGCTACATGGGTAAAGTGGCACAGTGGTAGATCCCACCTCTCCGGAGGGGGGAGTTTCTACAAACACAGCGACCAGGGGGCAGTGGGAACTGCCCAAGGGAGATGCGGGTCCGCTCGTAAGGGGACCGTACCACGTATAATACACACAGGGGGAGTCCATGTAGGAATCCTGAGCTGTGGAGCACCTATTCCAGTACAGGGTAGATTAAGTACCCGCAGTGGATTGGGTCGGCGAGTTCCTCCGCTGAACTGCGGACCCAATGGGCTAGGGAGGAGTCATCCAGGGATCCGAATGAGTGGGATCTCCTGGGAGAGAAAGCGCACAGTTTTACCTCACCCGAGGGAAAGGGCGCTAGGTGCAAGCGATCCACTCGGTTAGTCTGTCAGCATGTACCGAGTTCTACCGACTCGGACCTGAGAAAACACGGGACGATACTGACTCAACCCTGAGATTGTAGAATCTCGCAAAGGTATTAGGCGTTGCCCAACCCGCTGCTCTGCATATGTCTGCCAGGGAAGTGCCTCTGGCCAGTGCCCACAAGGACGCAACACTCCTTGTTGAGTGTGCTCGGACCCGCAGGGGGTGCACGGCCTGGGTGTGATAGGCCAATGAAATGGCATCCACCATCCAGTGGGAAAGCCTCTGTTTGGAGACAGCGTTCCCTTTCCACTGTCCACCAAAGCAGACAAAGAGCTGCTCAGAACGTCTAAAGCTCTGCGTGCGGTCCAAGTAGGTATGCAAAGCACGTACCGGACACAGCAACGAAGGGGCTGGGTCTGCCTCCTCCCGGGGCAGTGCTTGCAGGTTCACTACTTGGTCTCTGAAGGGAGTCGTAGGAACCTTGGGCACGTAGCCTGGCCGCGGTCTTAGGATCACATGAGTGTCTGCTGGACCGAACTCCAGGCAAGTGTCGCTAACAGAGAATGCTTGCAGGTCCCCGACCCTCTTGATGGAGGTGAGTGCGATCAGCAGGGCCATCTTCAGGGAGAGGGCCCTGAGTCCAACTGATTCTAGTGGCTCAAAGGGAGGTCTTTGAAGGCCCAAGAGGACCACTGAGAGATCCCAGGAGGGGAGCAGGCTTGGTCGGAGGGATTTAACCTCCGGGCACCTCTTAGGAACCTGGTAATTAAGTCGTGCTTACCCAAAGACTTGCCGTCTACTGCGTCGTGGTGGGCCACGATAGCAGCTATGTACACCTTCAAGGTGAAAGGGGAAAGCCTCCCCTCCAGCCTCTCCTGCAGAAATGAGAGTACTGACCTAACTGCGCACCTCTGTGGGTCTTCAGCCCGGGAAGAACACCAATTCACGAACAAGCACCACTTCAGGGCGTAAAGTTGCCTGGTAGAGGGAGCTCTGGCTTGGTTGATCGTGTCTATGATAGCAGGTGGTAGACCAGCTAGATCTTCTGCGTCCCGTCCAGGGGCCAGACGTGGAGGTCCCAGAGGTCTGGGTGCAGATGCCCCATCCCTGAGAAAGAATGTCCTTCCTCAGGGGAATTTTGCTGCCTTGGTATGATCGTATCCCAGACACACGAGACAACGCCTGTGGCCGTCTGAAGCGGAGAGCACTCTACCGCATCCAGGAACTACACAGGGGCGGAAGGGCATCTTTATAAAGATGAGTCCTGAAAAGTACGTTCAACGCCACGTACAGAAAGTAAAAATACTCTTTTACTGAGAAAATCACTCTTTTAACAATAAACCCTTTTAAGTTTTGCGCTGTCGAGATGCCCAGGGGCAAACTGCACTGCCGTGCAGAGAAGGAGGAAGCCGCTGAAGTGCGCCGTAGATCCAACAGCAGAATCAGCTCAGAGGAAGAGGAACAGGTGTGTGACTCGCAGCTCACTGCATACACGACCATTGGCTCCGAAGAAAATTTCTGAATGAACTAGACATATTTCCCTGCCTTTATACCCGTATGTCCTGGGGCGGGGTATGCAAATACTGTCTGCCAACTTCTTATTGGGCTTTTTTCATAGATCAGAGGCATATTTGGCGCTCAAGAGAGAACCCTAGTGTCGCTTCTTCGACACAACGTCGCAGTGAGCGACAAAAAGGGAACCTAAAGCACAGTGACCCAACCATTTTGAAAACTACACTGCACTTCTTACAAAAAGGAACTACACTGAAGCTAATTAGGGGAGCAGTATCTATGTAATTGCGTAACTATGAGATTATTCAAATTATGTGTTCAGATCCAACTTGCACTAAAAACTATTACACCCTAACTCATCAATAAATCAAAAACACTTTGATGAACTGCAGCAAATATACAAATATTTATTCTCAACATTTATTTCTGAAATATTCCTCCAAAAATGTTCCTCCTTCAAAAATGTTAATTGAACTAAACCACAGGTGTCAACTCAAGACCAACAACTTTTTATTGTGAGGATCTGTGATTAAAATTTACAACTACAAATAAAACTAGCTTTTGGCACCTCCCTGTGGACATTTCTCCTGAAACTGAAGCTTACAAGTGTTCACACTTTCAACAATAAGTCCAGCTTCGGCCACTTAGGGCAGTGATTCCAATTTTGGTAAACAGACCAATTTCAGCCACAGAACCTTTGCCGCATTCACAGGATATGTCTGAGTTCAGAATTGCATACTACCCATTCTACTCGTATTACTTATGCCATATCTGTCTATATCTGGCAGAAATAGTAATAGTGGGATGGTAGTATGCAATTCTGAAATCTCGTTTCGAAGGCTGTGTGCTGTGGAGATCAGATTTGTTGGCCGCACACATAACAGATGTTGTCTCACTTCAGAAATTCGAGCAGGACACTGCAAATGCCTTCGAATGCAACCATCTCTCACAGAAATTCAGAGGATTCAGGAGGTGTATCATTTGTTGGCTCTCACAACCCACAATTCTTTGCTTCAAATGAAACATACATAATTTCATACATAATTTGTTCTTGTGTTTTGTTTCTTTATATTCTGAGTACTTTGTTTTATCTTTTGTTTCAATAAAGGTGCATTTAGATCCTCATTTCTTGCCTGCCTTGTTACAGCAGCAAAGCTCATGAGCATGTGAAAATGTTCAGTGGCAAATTTGCGATGAACTCACGATTTTTGCAAATGAAAATTGAGCCCTATTTTAAGAGCGCTAGCGCTAAGCGCAGCACTACGCCATAAGTCATAAACATTGCAATTGTACATATAAACACATTGTTTAACACATGCTGGATCCTGGGTAGCTCAGTGAGTAAAGACGCTGTCTACCACCCTTGGAGTCACAAGTTCGAATACAGGGTGTGCTGAGTGACATTACACCCACAGTTTGCACGCATACGCACACAGATAGCGCAAATAGTTTCACCCATGCCCACTTGAGCTTTGCACTTACCCAAAAATTGCACTTAGATTTAGCACTTTCAAGAAAATTGGACAAGATGTAGCACAGTGTCGTTGCACATAGCTATGGGGAGCAATGTAGGCCATAATTGTTGTTTAAGATATTGATATTAACACGAGTGAAATTCATTCATATGCATTATGGAAAATCTTACAAACACTAGTGAAATTACTACATTGACATAAATTTTAGCTACATATATTTATGTGCATTATTGCAAAGCTTCTTACATACGCTAGAGCAGGGGTTTTCAAAGTGTTAAACAGTAAGATATATGTCATAACTGGGTATACAATTTTTTTATTAATCATATCTTATTTAATGATTAATCCCACATAGTGTTTTACAAATAAGTGTAATACGTGCTATATGTTGTACATGTCATTAAAGCCTGGTTAAAAATTCAGAAAATGCTTTGAGTGATTTAAGCATGTGTTAAATGCATAAAATACTGTGAATGATATAAGCATGTATTAAGTATGTGTTAAAGCATGTGGGTAGGCTAATGTCCTGTTCTTTTATTTAATATTAGCCTCTACCGTATTTCATTACCATATTTCTTTTACTGATTTTTCATTGTACTGAAATTCTGTGAATACTTTTTTATTTGGCACATTGTTCTTTTTTAGTCACATTTACAAAGAAAATGTAGTCAAAAACTCCTGGGTTGTATTCCAGTTTTTTATTCTTCAAATAAGTACAAAAACTCAATTTATATATATAATCCTCTTTTTCTATACAGCCCCTTCAACCGCTGTTTTTCCTCTTTTTTCAAACAGCCATCAGAATAAATAAATAAATCATACTTGGACATTGGACAAGGCAACCGGGTCTAGTGTGAATACACCCTTAATGCTGAAGATGTTCATTTAAAGCTGTTTAAAGCTATTTCCCAGCTTTAGTAGTGTAGTAGTAATTAGAGAAATCATGGAGTGCCAATGAATGAAAAATACTGACTGACTGGTGATGCAGTAAGCTGACTCATTTACACTCAAAAATTGTCTTTTGATGCCACCTGCTGGCTAAAATCTGCAATGTCACAAAAATAAATGTGAAGAGACACATCTAGCTTTTTACACATCTGCACTGCACTTACACTTTAGTTTCAAATGGTATGAACACAAGTGGAGTGATACAAACATTGTAGCATCTGAGTGCTGATGTTCTGAGACATTATCTCTCTCTCGGCTGATTAGGGCGATTCAGCGCCAGGAGTGTGTCCTCACGGCCTGGCCACGCCCTCATCCTTGTCACAATATATATATCCATCGACAACCGCTTATCCTGTGTACAGGGTCACGGGGGGGGCTGGAGCCTATCCCAGCTAATTGGGCAAAAGGCGGGGTACACCCTGGACAGGTCA